>JAODJU010000007.1:22908075-22926114 GCA_026776725.1 Gnathonemus echidnorhynchus | reverse complement strand
GGGGCACGCAAAAGATTGTGTGTTAAATGAGCTTGACGACCATATAAGCAATGGCTGAGACTTCCACATCACTGGTGGGGGGTGGGGGGGTCAAATGATCCTGGAGACTGGCGCCATTGTGTTACGTGTTACAGTTTATTGGATGGACAGAAATATTCATGCAGCATCGTCAGAAAAATTGACCAAGTCAGTACAGTAAACACTATAGGATGTGCATCTGCCCCAGAGCAGGTACGCTAAGCTAGTGGATCTGGGTGGGGGGAGGGCCAGTACCCAATGAAGACAGGAATCTTCAAATTGCAGCCGACATGCAAAGCAGCTGATGAGAAGGTGCGGCTAGTTCTGCAGTAGTACTGCTCCTGCAGATTCACTCTCCCAGGCCAGCAGTGCTGGATACCCCAGCACCCTGTACCATCTGTCATCCTTGTCCATATTACTTTTGATCCAACAACCAACAGGACAGATACTAATGACTGTATCACAACAGGCTATTTTAACTAGAAAAGTGGGCTGTCGAAACCACAACATTGTATTCCGCGGAAAACTGTCACTTGTGCCACCCATCAACTTGTAGAATTTCTATTAGTACTGAATGGATCACCTGGAAATGTGAAAGCTAATTAATGTGTTCTTCCTGAATGTCGAGTCCTTGTTGTAACACTGAAACTACTGACGTTCATTTATCGCACATTCCACTTACTGTATATACCAATTTGTACAATCTTCCCCAATGAAATAGATGGTTACCGGTATTTCTTTTTATATGTTAATGTTCATGTCTTAAAATATCACCTTTATTATTTATATTCATTATACATTGACATATTTTTTTTCTATGTATTCCTTATCTGCATAACCTACATTTACTGAGACAACAATAAGAACTGTAAGAAACAAAAATGGTATATTTGGAGCCCTGGAGTTGCTATGCGCATTAAAAAAAAATAAAATGCCCCATGATTACAATGCATTAAACCATGCTCAAAAATTAACAGAATACTAAATCCAGCTCACAAAATCCCTAAAATGTGCATAATTAATTTTTTTGGGTTCTCAATTTGTTTTCTAAGCTGAACTCATCCCTCTCTCACTAACCTATACAATTTCTAGAAGAACTGGAGGGATCATCTGGAAATAGTTAAAACGTGCTTTTACCTGAATGCTCCAAGTCCTTGTTGTGGCATGTAAGTATATTTAAAAGTATACTTACTCATTTATTGCACATTCCACTTAAATTACAATTTGAACAATATTTCCCCTCCAATCTTATTTACTTTTCATGTTTAAATATTTATATTTTTATTATTTCTCTTTTGCACTATGACCAAAATTTTTTGACACAAGTCAAAGATACTAGGGATGCACGATATTGGGGAAAATCACATTGCAATATTTATTCTTTCTGCGATATATATTGCGATATTAGGATTTAAAAAAATCAAATTAGCTCAAGTTGTCTAATTAGTGGAAGCCGTCATTAATAAAGTGGACAGTCAGGCTTATGTAGGGCTCCGTTGTCCGGCTGGACCACAAATCCATTGTAGCTGCATAATATTGTACCGCTGAAAGTTCCGTTTCAACTTCTGCCTTGCACAGCTCTGGGATGGCAATTTGTGAAAAATAGGTCCTTGATGGTATTATATACCGCTTGTCAAGCGGCTAGATCATGTTTTTAAAGCCCTTTTTGCTGATGGTGTTAATGGGTACCATGCTTTTTCCAAGATGGAAAGTTATCGTATCGGTTATTTTTTCTGTCGTTTGGAACCTCTCTCATATGGCGTAACACTGGCAAAGGCATCTAAAATAGTTTTTTGCTTTGGACGGCAATCAGATTTTGATTTGCACTCATCATACAGGGCTTTGTGGTGCCGATTTAAATGATCAAACAAATTAGTTGTGATTCCCCGTGTTGTGGCAACAACTGCAAGGCACTGTCGACAAATGACTTGTTTTTGGTCGATGTCATGCTTTCTGTAACCGAAATAATTCCACACAGCATTTCTTTTTGCAACAAAATCTTTGTTTTTTCCAGTGTTTTTATCCTGTTCCTCACTCATTTTTACGCTGTAGTGAAATGACTAGAGGGAGCTAGTTGATCAAGAAAATTTGTGATTGGTGGTTCGTTCTGTGATCGACATGTTTGTTAGCTGCGTGTGCAAAGCTGCATGTCAGCTCCGGATCCAAAAACCTTTAAATTGACCTACATTATATTAGACAGATTTTTGTGGATTGTTTAAGAATAAGAACAGTGTGACTATTGTTAGTTTGGCAAAAACACCAAAAGCGTTGTCCACACCGTTTATTTTCATTTGCGTTACTTGACATCGCACGTCCTGCAATGTGACTACTGCACGTGCGTACATTGCGATGACGATGCCAAAGCAATACATCATGCAGCCCTAAAAAATGCACTAATAAAAATAAACAGGTACTTAAAATACCCCTCCTACACACTTTAAACACATGTAAACTTATTAAAACACACTTTGTAAACACATGATATGTGGATGTCAGGCTAAGGATATGAGTAACATAATTCACAAAAAGTTTGCTCACAGCAATTGGACCACAAGCAAGGTACATGATACACAGAGAACTGTGATGCGTCAGGGAAAAACCCACGATATAGCGGGGGCACGATTGCTGAACCACGTTATAGCAGGGGATCACTGTATATGTATTTTTGTCAACCAATGAATAAAGTAATTTTTTTTTTATAAAACCAATAAATCTGGTATATTTTCAATAAATTAAGCAACCATCCCAAGACTTTCTGTGAACAATGTACTTAGAGAAACCATGGAGAAATTTCTAGCTCCTAGTAGTGTAAAAGAAAATGTGATGCCAAAGCAACACCTTTCTTGTGTGTGCACGAAACGCATATAACTCATTAATATTTAACTGACGCTTTCATTAGAGGGAAGAGGTACAATTTATGCGTGCCTTGCGGGACTGGAACCCCCAGCTCATGGTTGTTAGCATGATGCACTCTCTTTTGAGCTACAGAATTGTTGACAGCACTATATCACACCTAAGCATTTTGCTTCTCAATATGGGGCATCTGTCAAGCTACAGGAAAACTGCTGATACAATACTAAGCTGTGCTTCAGCATTTTCATTTTCAATATGGGGGGCAATGCTGGACGATGCCAAAAAAAAAAAACTTTTAAAAAATGAGTGTTCTCATTTGCAGAATAAAGGATTATCTGCAGTCAACCGGAATAGTATTTTTAAATCAAAGTATTTTTAACCCTTCACTCTCACATAGAGTATGCCAATTCCTTGACCACAAAACAAGGAATATGACCAACAAGTCACTTTTCTTGCCTGATGGCTATACTCACATTTTAAATGTGGTTTATTACTCTCCTTTTCATACACAGACACACACACACAGAGAGAGAGAGAGAGAGAGAGAGAGAGAGAGAGAGTTGAAAGTGAAGCTGGGGTCCGAGTGCATTTACCCAGCAACCCTGTAGCACTTTGCATGATAAATTTCACCAAATGGCAACACTACATCCTAAAACAAAATATTATTACAAGCCTAGCTTACACACTCTCCCTACATCTACAAAAAAGCAACATGAATAAATTCTCCCACAATAAACTTCCTGAAATTCCCCACAATACATTTTACGAACCAGCTACCACACTGCAGATAGAATTTGCCAAATAGGGAGGCTAGTGACCAAAAATCAATATAAACTTTATCACGGAATATTCTGAAAATAATCTCTACCCAGTTTTACAATTATTCGCCATGGAATAAGTTAGATGGCAGATCCGTGTATACAAGATGGCAGCTGCAGACTCCATTTTGTCTATCGGCTGCCCTCTGCTAGCAATGCCAATTTTACTGCGGTCAGTCATTGCGGTTACAATTTTGGATTGAAATCATTTGAAATTTTTAGGTGTAGATTTTCATTCATGAAATGTTTTGGTGAAGTGGTAAATGAGATGCATCAAAGATCAAACAGGGTAAGTAGAGTAAATAAGAATAAATAGATTTCCTATTCCTACAGCAGTGGCCATTGTAATCACACTGTAATTGCGTCCAGAGATATTCGTAAGCACTAAACAAAACAATTAAAAATTAGATGTTACTTAATATTACTACAATACAATCTAGAACAGATATTCATTACTTTTACATGGCTTCTTTATCTTGTGTCTCAAAGCATAAATACTTCCAACAACCGGATGACTCAAAGCTTGTATCAACATTAATTGCCATGACCTCACATGATCATATGGAGTTGAACACAACCAACAAGTAAAAATAATTGTAGACAGTTGTCATAATGCAGAAATATTTAGCTAACTACAAAAAAAATGTTAGCTAACCATAGAAAAACATGCATGTCATGTCTACTTCAACAGTGTTTGCTTGCTTTGTCAGTATTGTGCAGTAGCACAACTTGCATATGTTCTGTGGTTTACCGTTTTAATTTGACACAAGGCCAAAGTATTTCCAGACGTCACCCTGGTTGCACTCTATCAATTAAGTACAGTGGTGAAAGCTATGATACTTCTGGATTAGTCATTTTAACACCCAATGTGAGAGACTGCACTCAGGTCTAGCCATGTGCATTGGTAGCCTTTGAACTTCAGTAGTCAGTGCAAATTGGAAGTGTAGGTTGTAGAATGGATACCATGAAAGATGAGTATTGAAACCATTTTATACGATAGAATGGATACTTTCAGTACTTTCGATACTTTCAACAACACTAATGCCTGATAAGGCCCGATATAACATTCACAGAAGACAAAAGTTTGTCAAAAAAACCAGCTTTGAGACAAAAGAAAACAGGATATCATAACCTTGGTGGATGAGTTGCCTGGCAGCAGCCCTGAGTGTGTGTGAGCTGGGTTGGTTTGTGTTCTCTGCTGGGCCAAGGGGGAACAGTGGTCTGCTGTGTGCAGCCTATCCCTGTGGGCAACACTAAGGTCAAGGCTGGGCCAGTTCCCTGCCCCCAAAAAAAGGAACCAGGATGTTTCTTAATTATGGCCACTTCCTGAAAGAGAGAACGGGACTTTTCCCGAGCCTGCCCCCCTTCCTTCTTCAAAATCCACAGAGCATTCCTTGAAGTGTTTTTTGCATAAAATTAAGCTTGTTTTCTGCACGAAATTAAGCTGGTTTCATAACAGGCCATGCTGTACCTGTGCACCAGTGTTTTCAAACATTGTCACTGGCGATACTATCTGATCATCGAAGAGAAACAAAAAAAATTATTATGACAAAATCTGAATTATCATGGGGGTTCCTCCAGGGAGTGAGGTGGTGGTTGGCACTGACAAATGGATTAATCATTAGAATGAATGGGTCAACCCATTTCACAGAAACGGCGAGGAACTGCCCTGAAGGAAACGTGGGGGAACAAAACTGCTGCAGGGGTAAATCCTTGCCAACAAATATCTAAATAAATGAAAGGAGTTAGATGGTTTAAGTGAGCTATAATTAGCCTGTCGGAGAGCTTCCAAGTTTCAGAGAAACCAAATCCACACTTGTAGCCTGCATGGTTGGGAATTCCTTTGTGGTGAGGTCCACGTTGAATTCAGACACAATGGCGTACTGCCCTACCCCCCCAGGTGAGAGTGATGTGAGGTCAGGCCATTTGTCTGGTGTCCCTGGAGCATTTGGGGGTAAGGGGGGAGGGTTACAGGTCCTGCTCAAAGGCACAACAATGATGTAACTATTCTGCCAAGGCTCAAACTGGCGACCTTCTGATCACAGGCACAGCGGCTCACCCCACTGAGCTACACAGTGCCCCACAACCAGAAATTATGCAGTCAAGATTTTAAAATTTGGGGAATTTGCAGGGGCGAGCACAACCGCAGTACAATGGCTGAGCCTTTCCCTGGAAGAATCACCTCTGAGTATCTCCCTGCCAGGCACAGGTGAGGGAAGGGGAAACGCCAGCTCTCTCCTAACATTACGCTCTCACAGACTAGCGGCTTGTGGGGATATCTAGTCCCTATATTTACATTCAGGTCATATTCAGCAATGCATGCACTCTGCCATACAGCAAATCCGAGAAAGACATGGCCGCACCGGCTTGGTTGGGGCTGCTTTTAAACTTCTACTGAAACAGTCTGTCATGCCTCGCTTTAATATTTTACTGGCAAGCCAAACATTCAGACAAGGATGTGTGGCAGCTAAGGTGCATTGACAAACCAGCTTGCTACCCCCAGGTGAGAACACCCCCACCCCAACTCAAGTGGGACAGGCTGAACTGAAACTTGTCTGCGTACCATATGGTGTACTCAGGCCAGGCTCTGTAGGCATGTGAGCATCTGACCCTATTAATCAAATGATGCACGTGTGCGCTGACCCTAGGCATCTGCCAGGCTGAACGTCTGTCTCCCGTCTGTGAGCCCAGAGACTGCCCACCCCCACAGCAAGCCCTGTGCCTACGATCCTGTCTGCATTTCACTGATGCATAGGCTGCATGTATTCTGACAGGAACAGCAAGACCTAGATGACAGCCCTTTTTGCCACAAGTACCCAAAACTGCAAAGTCAACAGAAAGAGAGAAATAAGATTACTTCTGCAAATAATTCCTGTATGTACTGAAGTGGGAGCCAATACAGCCTAAAGCCGCTGAAAAAAAAGGGATGCACAGACAGCTGAAGGGTTAAGAGACCCACGAAAGACTGACCGGGAACTTCCACCCTGAAATAACTACAGTGATGAAATAAGCAATGATCAAAGTTCAAAACAAGTGATTTTGAGTGACAGCACCATCCAAGCCCTGAGGAAGGAGAGGTGTAGCGCCCTAGGAAGCCATGCATGATTCCAGGCCGGTCCAGCATCAGAAACGCCTCATTCTCCCATTTATTAGGAAGCATCATTTGAAACATGCTTTCGGTGCTTGGACATGGAAAACTGTAGAAACCACTGTACGACACCACACCACTCGCAGATGGGAGAAATGACACGCACTGTAATGCCAGTCAACTGGAGAGGGGGGTGTTCTCTGCTTCTGTCTGGCCATATGCCATTCAGGCAGACGCACACATGCAGTATCACTTACTCAAGCGGAGCCCAACAGCCAATATTCACCATCATGCATTTAGGCTTCTTTTGTTTTTTGAGAACAAAATATATCTACTGTTATTTCAGCTGGTAGTAGAGTGCTTGATTTAATCACCAAGGAAATCAAGCAGGTAAATAAAAGATTGAAATACAAAAAAAAAAAAAAACTATTTAAAAAACCCCTTCACTCTTTATAGTATGCTCCTTGTGATAAGTGTCTGAGGCAAACCTGTCTACGGGATGCTCTCCTCCAACACCTGACCACTCAGGTCGCACCTGGACTGGACCACCAGGTAAGGAGAGGGGCTGACCAGAGGTTGGGCCGTCCCTCCCATTCAAAAGGCCCACCATAGTGTCACAACATACATTTAACAGCTATCAGAATAATGGCTCACAGGGGGCATCCTTCTTTCTGGGACAAAGGGCCTCTCAGATTTCCAATGTTTCCTGTTTCGCTGTTGCTGTCAGATTGACTCATGATGGCCTGGGAAAAGAGCAGAGGGGCTATGGCAGCGAGCAAAGGACTGCAGCCTGCGCCGCCAGTGAAAAAAGCAAAACCTCCTTTGTCCCTCCTCAGTGCAACCAAAGACCCCCCCCCCCATGTGACAACACCTGCACCTCACCGCGTTCACCAAGACGACATCCCCAGCACCTGCACCTCACCGCGTTCACCAAGACGACATCCCCAGCACCTGCACCTCACCGCGTTCACAAAGACAGCACTGCCAGAGAAGAACTTCATTCAAATACTCAAATATTCAAAAATGCGACTCAGCCCAGTGCCATGTGAATGTGATGGGGGTGTAATAACCAAGAACGTGAGCATCCCAAGAAGACAGCATTTATACTGCTGCCAAGTGCCAACCGTGTGTTACATAGCAACGCAGCTGCTTAATGGTCTCTGTGCAGTAATTCAACAACTGTGACAATAACTAAAAACTGTGGAATTCTACTTGAAAACAGAACATGGTAAAACATTAAACATTAAATGCAGATTTATGCAGGTTTTCATGCAAACAACTGAATTTAAAGCAGCCGAGTGCTTTTGGGCACACAAATGACACTGACAATGACACGTCCTTACCAGGGTGCCCCGTATATGCGGAATCCCTTCACCGTCACATCAGAGTCCTGAAGATATATACAGTTCGTAAGGAGTGACTGGACATTGTCAAAGTCCTCTGGTTTCAACTTGGAAACTGAGGGAAAACGGTAGTAATCCTGCTTGACTAGCTCAGCCATGAAGTCCTTGTCGAACGTCAGCTCGTGGTTCCCCGCGATAACCACCTTGAACTCGTATGGTAGGCCGCCTGCAGGGAAGAACAGAAAAGAAAAGTTCAGCAACAATGGCGAGTATTGCACTTCAGCATTTATATAAAAAAAAAATGTGGACAATGAAAGTAAGGTGTGTTGAAGACTGGGATGGGAGAGAGGGGCTGAAAGGGATTAAGGGAATGTCAGTCTCCTTTTCAGCAACACTGCTGTGTTGGGCCTGCTGCAGAATCAGCAAAGGGGATGTACAGACCTGGGTGCTGGAGTGAAAGAGAAAGCACTCTGACCAAATGTTTTGCCTCAAAACAAAGAATGCTCAGCACTCAAACAATCTAGGATGCAGCTCGGCAACCATTCAAACAGAGCACTCTGAGCCATTAAACAGGGGTTTAATTTATATTATGAGCATGCTGAATTAATGCAGTTTTATGAAGATGAGCACCGACATATGCTTAACCATTTCTGATAGCCTGAGTACATTAAGACATTACCCAGAATGACAAAATGAGCCCTAAATATGGCGCACTGTGAACTGGCACATACAGCCTTGCCTCCCTCCTCGACACATGGCACCTCAGTGCGGAGACTCCTGACAGCAGCATGGCTGTCATGACGCAGGGGGCCAAGCTGGATAATTCACCAGCCGTTCAGCATTTCATCTCTGTCCCCCTGGGGACACAGATTTCCATTACATTACCCCATACTGCCTGCTCCTCCAGCTTCCCACAGACATCAGGTGAGTGGCACAGATTGATGGATAAACAGACGCACAGTGCTCTTGGCACAGTGAGCCGAGGGTCAGAGTCTGGTGGCCAGAAAAAGCACCTCCCTTCAAACCATATGGATGAACAGCTCTATTATACCCACACACCCCAGCTGCCCAGATTGTCTAAGATGAATTTTATTGATCTTGGTGCAAAATTCTTGTACATATAACAGGAAGGTACAGAAAGTGCAGACAAATAAACATATTGTGCAAAACAGGACAAAGTGCAAAGACTGCACACATAGTGCAAGCAGTAAACAAGAAAATTATACCATTTTCTAATTATAATTTGGGACACATACAGAACCATATGCAACAAATAACTAAAATTACAATCAAGAGGTCTTCTGTACCATCACAAGAAAAGAGGGTGGACAGCATGTTATATAGAAAGGATATAAAGAGGTGAAGCTGACCTAAATATCAAAGAACATCTATTAGAGTCAGTTTGAACATTTTTCAATTTCTTGTTTGACCTTTTCTTTCACTGAAAGGTCCAGTGTCCTGGTCACCTCACATCGCCAAAAGGTGGTTCTTTATAAAGCAGAGAGATGCCTGAGATTTCACTTTGAGGACAAGAACATTTCAAGTGGACACAACACAACAAGAAAAAGTTTAAATAAATGTATGATGTAAATTTCAGTTATTCTTTAGGGTGTTCTTGGGACATGGGATGAGATCATTTCCATAACTGAAATAATGCCAAAAAAAAAATGACAAACAGGGTTAGCTTAACGATCCCTGCATCTTTTCCCAAGTAAAATGATCACTCTAAACCACACATTAATTACAGGAGTGCATGTGATCTGTAACTCTGCCAGAAATACGATACATTCAACATGGCCGCTTAATACGTCTCAAGGGAAACCCGAGACATGCAGCTTTGGCTGACCCTTCAGGACCCTACCTGCTGTCTCATGCCCTTAGGCCAGTAGCTTCCTTTTGTGCTTGGCGGCCCAAAAGTTTGCCTAGTCTCCATCAAATTGTGTGGAATCTGGCGCAGCATCATTGCCCACCACTAATGCAATGAGAAGCAGCTCTCTCTCAATTTGAAAATCCTGCAGCCTTTCTTAACTGCATCACATATCCATTTACATGAGGCTCCTCCGCTGCACAAAACCGAATCAGCAGCTCCAATTGGCTTACACCATACGGCCTGGGTGCAGCAATGAATTCTGGGGAATGTAATTACTGTTGGCTGACTCCATTTCCCAGACTCTGGAGGAAACTTTCATAGCATTTTATAGACATCAAAACATTTTAAAGGGTCGCGGATATCCTCTTATTTTCTCCACAAGCAATTGTTGAAGGAGAAAAAAATAAAAATAAAGGCAAAGGAGTCGGCCCTATGTGCCCATACTGCATCACTAATGAGGCTAGTTTAACTGTGGGTTAAACACTGCGGTAAAATAAATGACTGCTTATGCCATCTGCATGGCTCAGGGGAGTTCAATTAAAATCCCCATGTACTTACTGGAGCATGGAGTGGGGGAGCACCACATTCTGCAAGGGATATTTATTTAAAACCAGTTCAGATCGCAGTGTTTTATCACACAGAACCCCAACAAACATGGCACTGTTAGCCACCACAGTCTCAAACAAAATAGGGGTGATTCAGAAGGGCCTGAATTCTTACGATACCATTGCAGTGCTAAGCACAGAAAGTCCCTAAAATTACTTGGTTTCTGCTGAACATCATCATCAAAAGGGGTAGAGCTTAAATGTTCTATATTCCATTAAATAAAAAAGATAGTATAGTTCTTTTAGTGTCAGATACCCTTTCTTCCCCCCACTAAAATAAAAATGCCACTATAGAAAATAATTGCATTCCCCAAACTTTGGGGAATTAACATTTTAACACTGGTCCTTTACCGCAGATGTTTTGCTTGAGATAACTCAAAAAAACATTTGGCAGATTTTGCAAAGGCACCGTATGGGCAGCAAACTTCAACTAATTAAAACCTAAAAATGTAAACTGGATCAGACCGACACAGGGCAGTAAAATTGGAACAGTGTGTGTAAGGTAGACTTACAAGGTATACATGAGGTAGTGATATGTCCTTTACATTGTAATATTTTCATTCAACCAAATTTAACACACAAAGTTCTACAGGGTCACTGGACAAATGCCTTTAATGTGCACTCGGAAGCCAAACTTCATGCAACTGTGTGTCCGTGGGTGATGGAGAGTGTTTAACCTCATTTAACTGTTCAAAATGTGAGTACAGCAATCAGGCAAAATAAAACTCGCTTGATTGCTAATATTCCTTGTTTTGTGGGGAAGGAATTGTTATACTCCAAGTGAAAGAGCCAAGAGTTAAATACTTTAATTTGTAAATACTGTTCTTGTTGACTGTAGCTGATCCAGTGAATATACCAGGGGTCTCCAACTCCAGTCCCGGAGAGCTACTATCCAGTAGGTTTTCTATCCTACTTGGCTTCTGATGAGGCACACCTGGCCCTGGTATTTACCTGAGAGCAGGTGTGGCTCATCAGAAGCCAGATAGGATAGAAAACCTACTTTTATTTTTATTTTTTTATTGTGCAAAAGGAACGTCATTTATCTTGGTAAACATGAGGATTAGTTTGTACCCGACCCATATATTGCACGATCACCCCATATTTAAAAAAAAAAAAAAAAATGCTGTGTTTTCAGCCAATCTGCAATGTTATTTGTCTGGTATTTCCTGGCTGTGCAATGGTGAGGTCAACTGAGCATTTCATGAGCACATTAAACTAAAGCACAATTTAGTATTGCATCAACAGCTCTCCTGCACCTCAGCAGATAGAGAATTATGCTAACAACACAGGTCAAGGGTTCAAATCCCAGGAAACACACAAATTCTCTCTAGTGTGAGCCTTTTTGGTTAAAAGGGTCAACTAAATATGAGTTACACTAATGTTTTTGGTGCACATGGTGTATCTGCTAGAGTTCTTACTGTTATGTGACAGAAAATTTTGGTCATAGAGATAAAAAGAATACAAATATTTAAATATAGAATTACAAATAATATTTATGACATTTTCAAATATGGACCTTAAAACATACACAAAGAAACACGTAGCTACATGGTGTGGAAAGATTCTGGAAATAGTCATTTTAATGGAATGCGCAATGAATTAATAAGTATACTTTCAGACCTATATATTACAAGAAAGACCCAGAGAATTCAGGTAGAAACATATTTATTAACTTTCACATTTCCAGGTGAACCATCCAGTAAGTTTAGAAATTGTAGAAGTTGGGGAGTGTGGGACGAGTACAGATTAGATGGGCGGAGAATGTGAAGGGGGTTTCCGGGGAATACAATGCTGTTGTTTCAGATAGCACCAAGTCTATCTGCACACAGTATTATGTATTATGTAGGACGATGTAGATTTTTAGTCACAATATGAGAAGCTGTATGAATCACTTCAAAGAGTTAATTTGCAGCTGAATTGATTTCTCCTACCACCCCTAACAAGCATTGGTAGATACATTTAGTAGATTTCCACATTTTAAAATGAACTGTTAATGCATAATGCAGACTTCAGATGTCTTTTTAAGATCACAAATCATAGTGTCACAAAATACTATCAAGTCCAATTGCAAGTCTGAGTCATGTGTGTCTCAAGTCTGAGTCCGAGTCACACAAAAATGAGACCTGAGTCCATGCCCTGGAGTCAAGTACTACAGCCCTGCCAAATACGTGTTGGGCATCTGAGGAAAGCATCAGACAGACAAGTCTGATGCATGGCTACACAGCAGGACTCCATGCACTGCCATGACATTACTCCCATGATCACCACCAAAATTATCCAGCATTTGTGCCATTTCAGCCATTTCCCCTACTGGGACCTCTCTCAGTAGGTTCCCACCCTGATTACCCATGAGCACCCCACAAGCCTTGTCATTTCTGAGATGCTCTCATCCAGTCGTCTGACCATAAGGACCTGCCTCTAGTCAGTTATTCAGAAGTTATTCAGATCTTTACTGCCACATTTTTCTGTATTCAACGTTAAACAAGAATACTGAATGTTAGCTTACCATCTATTATATCCCTGACTGTGAGACATGGTTTTTATGAGAAAGTCAAAGCTATTCACTTCATATGTGGGTGGTCATAATGTTTTAGGCCTTAACACTAGCATATGAACCAAAGAAGAGGTCCTGAAATATAAGGAGCTCTATATGTTAGGGAATCTCTTGAAGCGGAAATATGACAGCACTGAGCTCAGGTGAATCTGCAAGGTCATTTTTTTCATCAATATTTAACACAAGAAGCAAACACAACGGGGCCGGGAAAGTAACAAGCCCTGTCTCTTGTCAAATCTCTAAGCTTCATGTTCACAACAGCCCTTAGCCAACATGGTTAAACTTCCGGGTCCACGTGCAGCGATCAAGGGCAGGCATCTGGAAGTTTCTGCTTCACCCCTCTGCCACTTCTTTTTGGTTTGGCTGTGAAACAGGAAAGGCTGTTGTGTAAGAAGTCTATGCAAACTGATCCTACCATGAGGCAGCATCTCTAAGCCATGCTGTGCTGTGATGGAGGCTATTGTTGGAGGTAATATTTTTCCCCATTTTTATTTTAATTCCTCTCATAAAAGCCTTAAACCCAACCTAAAACAGAGGGACAAACAATTAAACAACAAGACAAGATGCTGGCTGACTTCTTAATCTGCTCAGTACCACCTTAAACAGGAGCTCCACTGAGCTATATTTCTCCTTGGTGTGATTCAGGACATGATTAGTGCGTGACGACATGGTGGCATCAAAACAGGAGGAAGCTCAGGCTCTCTTTACTGTCCTGCCAGGAGAAAGGGATCTTAATCCCTGCACAGAGGGCCCTGGTGCCATCATGCCTAGAGTCTGGAGTGGGTATGCTCCAGCTGCATGGGCATGGAGATGCATACATAAGCCCTCCTCAAAGATCCATGAACGTCCCCCATGTCACTATGGAGTCAGCTTTTCCAATAATCCTGCAAACAGTGAACCATAATGGGTCGGAGGAGGAGCTTTTATGAAAACATGGCCCATCGTTATAGCCACTGACAAAACAAATGCTGCTGGTTTCAAACCAAACTCCGCTTTCTCCTGTGTGTATCAAGGACATACTGCTACCTCCCACATTAGCACTGACTTGACTTTACTTGATATGTCACATTTTACCCAAGAGCACAGAACCATGAGCAAAATTGTCCAGCCACATTTTAAGGAATAACTACACATTCTTCAATTAGGTAAAAAAAAAAAAAAATCAGCAATACCCAATTCAAGGAAAAACACAAATCGCAAGGCTAGTAGGAATAAACTCCTTAAGATCACTGCACCTATTAAGAACAACTGATTTATTTTGAACATAATTTGAAATGTTACAAAATGTGAAATGTTTTAAAACTGATTTCACAGTAAGGGGACAAAAGACAACGTGCCATATCACTCTAATCACCAGCACTAGTCCAGATAAATCCACCAGTAAAGAATAACATTTTAAATAGCACAAGACTGCTAAATTGTAGAGAGAAACAACACAAATCATTCTCTTCACATATAATATGGGAAAATAAAGGGATCCTAGCACTACTGTAACAGAGCAGGTCCGTTTATGAGCAAAAAGCCACCATTTCACACTGTAAGCGGCCAGAGAAGGAAAACCTCTGTTGCTGCTGCTTTCATCTCAAAGTAACATCAGCCTTCAAAAAGTAACTACAGGCTACTGGTGCAAAGCAGGGGAAAACCAGATTGGGGTTCCCACCCATTGCAGGCCAATTCATACACCATTCTCACACACACACACACACACCTATGGGCAATTTGGACCTGTGGGGGGAAACCGGAGTACCCAGAGGAAACCCCACGACAGCACGGGCAGAACGTGCAAACTCCACACACATGGAACCCTGGCGGAGACTTGAACCCTGGTCCCAAAAGGTGTGAGGCGGCAGTGGTGACCACTGCACCACTATACCACCCCCGAAGGAAGTAAACCCTTTTAATTGAATTAGGCCACACTGTATGGCACTTACACAGAATGGAGGTTAATTGGGGTCAGGTTGAGGAATAGACAATAATAAAGTCTTTACCTAACCAGTCGTTAAACTTCTTGACCTCAGAAGGCAGGCCCAGCTCAGTGAAGTCGCCAGTGTGGAGCAACACATCCCCATATGGCATCTGGATGCCATCTGTGCGGGAGTGTGTATCCGAGACGCAAACGAAGCGCGTGTGGCCAGCCGGCTTGGGAGTGTCGTAGGGGACAGGGTCCACCCTGTTGCCAAGAGAGGGAGCACAAAAGGGATTAGGTTGGAGGAGGTCATGACAAAATAGGCCAAGAACCCACGAACAGCTGGACTGGAAGCAGGTGGGTCAGACAGGCTACAACATTGGCAAGTGTACCTTGGTCTTCATCCCTGGTACTGTTCATATCCGCTTATGCCAAAACAAAAAAACAGACCTCATAAAATCAGCCACACATGACCCTGTAAAGATGGAAATCTTTAAAAAATAAATAAAATAAAAATAAAAAAATACAGGCAAAAGCAGATTTCACTCAGCACTTTAAAATGCTCTGCAACTGACAGCACACTGATGCAACTTCTATTATTAAAACAGCATACTACTCTTTTACAGAGTTCTTAAAAAAATATCTTCCTAGGGAACTACACAAAAGACTACTTCCATGCTAAAAATATCCACCGTTGTGATAAGTCTGCATTTTAAAAACCTTTCGTAAAACTTCTTGACATTTTGCAAGTGCCATTCCAAAAGCAACTTCCATTCATGGAAATTGTTCAAATTTGATCTGGAAATTTTTACATTTATTTCATTTAAATGAATACATTAAAATCCCGTTATAGTGGACTTGCTTATAATGGAATATCATCTATAATGGACGAGGTCCGCTGGTCCCGGCTGTGCGCCTTTAAGAATATGCAGAAAAAGCATCAGATATAGCAGACTCGTATATAACGGAATTTCACTTATAACGGACAGACAACTTGGTCCTCAGGCCCGCTTTTAGCTGTAGTTTTGTTCAGCTGTAACGGACATGCAGGCTCCGCCTACAAGGCATGTGGTGTGCTGGTGATATCCAGCGCAGATACGTAATTGGGATTATTAACAGTCACGCATCTGGCCAGGTAAAGTTGGATTGCTACATGTACAATATAATAATCTATGCCACAAGTGTGTCTGCTGACGTGTGGCATGAGTAAATGGTGTCCTGTAGTTGTATTCTGGGCAAACAGCAACTTTGGATATAACGGACTGTTTTGCCAGGTCCCTTGAAGTCCGTTATAACTGGATTTTACTGTAGCAAAATAAAAAATTGCCAGCGGTTTTTTGCCAAGTAAGTTGCACTACATGTGCAATTAATTGACATCTACATTAAAGTTAAATAAATGTTAGGATGGAAAATGTGAAGGCAAGAGTTGGGTGTTGTCCCTGCATGTGAATGAATTTAAAACTGAGGGTCAGATGCCACACAGGAAGAGGTGCTGTGTGCACTCGTGGGAGGAGAAATAAATGGTTTACTCAGGTGGTAAAACTGCAGCCCAGATAGGACAAAGTGAACAGAAGTAAACTCCTCCTATTCTATCTCCGTCAGCAGATATCAATTAAAAATCAGCAGATATTAAGGCTTAAGGTTCAAAGGGTTCCTAACTACATAATTGAAAGTCTGCCCCAAGACCCACCAAGGTCTAGGCCCATCCAAAGACTCCCAAAAACTCACACACTCCAGGCTGGAACTGTGCACCAAATAAAAACCAGCACTTCAGCATCACAGCTCATGATGGCTCCTGCAGCCATTCAAGGAAGTTCAATCCCTTTCCCTTCAACAGGCATCAGGTATCCAGCTAAAGAGGGAAATCATTTAGATTCAGTCAGGGATTACATTTACATTGTGGTGGTGCTGGGGGGGGGGGGCTTTGAAACTGCAACATTCAGAAATATTGGAAATAGTGAACACATATGTCTGCATGTTACATGATGTTAAATTTAAAAAATTAAGATGTGTAAAGCAGACACAAACATACACTGAATATATGAACTGAACTGTTATGATTAATAACGTAACAAAAGTTTACAGTGGAAAAGTTGCAGAGTTAATGCTTACATACTTGGAGGATTTTCTTTTGTGCACATGATGTACATGTAACTCATTTATGTTTGACACTTTTATTCAAGAAGGCTTATGGTATAGGGAAGAGGTACAACTTGCGTGCTTCTTGGGATTTAAAATCCTGAGCTCTTGGATGTTCGACATTGATTGTTTGCCATTGCGTGTTATTCGATTTTACTATCTTTGCGAAGTGTACTTGACTACCTTGAAAGGCACCTACAAATAAAATGCATTATTATTATTATTATTATTATTATTATTATTATTATACCAGTGCTCTGATGAGCTACAAGAGAACTGTCGACGCAACACTAAATTGTGCTTTAGCGTTTTCAATATGGGGATATTGCACAATATATGGAATGCAAAAAAATGAACAAAAATGAAAGTTTTTATTTACAGTAAATACAAGGGAGTAACTTCAACCAACAAGACCAGTGTTTGGAAATCAAAGTATTTTTAACTCTTGGCTCTTTCACTTGTATACAAATTCATTGCCCACAAACAACAAGGAATACAGGCAAATATATCACACTCTTGCCTGACTGCTGAATTCACGTTTTGAATGGTTAAATGTGGTTAAAGTCACTCTGGATTACCCTTATTGGAAGAGTTGCTTTGGACTTACCTGTTCTTCCAGTCAGTTCCCCCCATTATTTTAATGCATTTGTCTCCTTGCCTGTATTCTCTAATTAGTTAAAAAAAAAAAAAAAACCCCATTTGAGGTTTTTATAGCTTTGTCTGCACTTGTACTCCATTGCTGCTGCTGACAATCAGTCACAGAGTAAGTACTAGGGATGCACCGATCCACATTTTTTCACTTCCGATCCGATTCCGATACCTGAATTTGGATATCTGCCGATACC
>JAODJU010000007.1:22878468-22901392 GCA_026776725.1 Gnathonemus echidnorhynchus | reverse complement strand
GGGGGTACGAAATCTACAGCGGGAACCCACTCCCCCTGGAAAATGGGGGTCGCGAGGCTCTGGCACTTATTTTGGTTATCGTGGGCTGAAAAGTTTGGCAACCCAACGGCCTAGGGTGCTACCTGACCACAGGACAGTAACACAAGCAAATTATTCAGCATTTTAAACTGTAGATATTATCAACAGTAAGGGCACAAAACATTACAAAATATGCATTCCTGTAGGAAAAAAACAATATAAATCAGTAAAAACAAAAACAACTGTAATACTAGTCGCCTTCATTTAACGACTATATTATTTCACTAATAAAAATGCCTACTCATGTTAAAAATAGATCACTAGTTTCATCCTTTATTTTACTCACACATTTCCACGTGCACAAATTAAGTGCAACTTTTATTCCTGTATCTGTTCTTCAGACAAAAAAATACTTATTTAATATATGTAAAAAAACAAAAATAACGTATGTAAAGGTTATAATAAACGATACACAAACTGCTGGATTTACTTCAGAATAACAAGACTACAATGTCCCCATCGTTCAAAAAATACATCATACTAAAAAAAACTAATGCGAAAACTGCGAAATAAACGCAAAAGCCAGGGAGCAAACGCCGTTTGAGCTTCAGAAACTGACCCTGCTCGAATTTCGGGTTACCGGTAAGGCTCGCTTCCTCATGCCGTCCTGGAGGGTGCCTCTCCCGGGCTTCGGCGGTGCTCTGCTCGGCTCTGCTCGCACGTCGATTTGATTGATTACAGTAGGCGACCAATGGATCCCCCCCGGTCTTTTATACGCGATCTCCTGCCCACCACCATTCATGTAAAACTCCACTAACAATCACTGCTACACACCCAGCCTCATTTTATTTCGAGCCATCGTCTAAGGGGCCGTGGCGAGGGTAAAAACACACAAGCAGATGAATTATTTCGAAAATCTGAGCTGCGCGGTAGCGTTTGCGTGCCGGCCGGAAAGCGGGGTTATGGGATCTCATCACACACCGGTTACAAAGGATCGTTATGTAGGGCAGCAGCGCCCATGCTACCCGGGCTACATTATAACGTAGAATCGTTTCTTCAAAAGTCCTCCTACCGCACTTAAAACAACATAGGCCTCCGAGGTAACATTGAGACTATCTAGCGAAGGGTGAAAACGGTGAGCGGGTCTTTCCTTTCGCCAGCGCCTGGATTCAGACTGACCGTGGTGAACTTTGACCGCGGCATTTCGCACGACTCCATTCGGAGAAATGAAACGGCACCGAAGCTAAACGCTCGGCCGGTGCTGGCGTGACGGAGGTAAATACGGCAGAACTACAGTCGCGGCTAACGAGCTAGCCGTTTAGCTTTCTGTTTGAGCAACGAGATACGAAAAAGCTTTCCCGCTTCGACTTTTTATCCGTAGCATTTCTGCCTTGCACAATGACCTATGTAGCGTACCGTGTTTTAATTTGGCGTTCTGAGAAACTGAGGAAGGATAAGTTAATAAAAGCATACTGGCGACTAACGCGGCGGCTCACCCGAGTCACTTCTCCGGAGGAGGAGGAAAAGGGACTAAATTGAACCTCTGACACGGCAGACTACAAGATCACCGCGCCGCCTTACACAATATTATTGTTTTTGGAGCAAAACTGAGTTATGGATGCATCCAACTGTGCAGTCTGATACCAACTACGCGCAAAAATATCGGCATATGCAATGGAAGTGTAGTAAGCCCTGAGTCGTTCCCCCTCGTAAATGACAAGGCACCTCTAACCTAGCGCTTTGTGTCTTATTCTCCCCCCGCGATTGTCTCGCTAATCAGGAGAGTGATTACCTTTCCGTCGGCCGGGATGCGTGCCGGGGTCGCCCTCTGTGCAGTTATAGACGCCGATCCATGAAGGATGAAAGCTGGCGCGGGAGGCGGAAAGGTTGGAGCCAGAGTGAGCGGGGCAGAACCTTCGACCCTGAGGGACCCCCGGCTGGCTCTTAGTGGAAATGAGACGGGCAAAAACAGAGAGCTAGCCGGGGGGGTGTGTGTGTGTGTGTGTGTGTCTGTGAGAGAGAGAGACAGAGCAGCCTCGATCTGGGAGGAGAAAGAAAGCCTGAGAGTGCAGTGTAGTGAGAAGGGACTGCCACTGGGGTCAGGGAGCACAACTCAAACGGGGGCAAGGCAAACACTCACTCTGTTTACTCTGCGGCTGGCTACTACCTAGGTATAGTCTCTTTACAGAATTCTTTTTGTATACATATTTATTTCCAGCAAGAGTATCATAGAAACCTTAGTATGTCGTGGTATCAAAAAAAAAAACCCAAAATGACAATGTTAATCTTAATATTAAAGATTAAGCTGTTTTAATTGCCATTGTGTTACAACGAGAGTGTTAAGCACTTCCCAAGTCGATGCAATCACAAAAATGAGGAAAAGCAAATTGTGCATTAAACATTAAAGTAAGAGGCAGTTAAAGTCTTAAAGAAATAAATAATAGACACACTGTGCAAATTGGGTGTGCATTCTTTTTAACTGAACCAAATATTTAGCCTGCATTGGAATGTTATTTGAAAGTCTTTATTCTTCACCAATGCATCAGCGATAGATTAACCAGTAAGATGCTGCTACTTCATTAGGACGGGATAACCTCCTGTTTCAGTATTCAGCTTTTCAGGAAGAGCTTCATTGAATCAATCAAAGAAACACATTTTAAATTTTTATTAATTTATTTATCTTAACAGAAGTGTGCTACTTAAAACAATTATTATTTTTGAGGTTTCAGGCAAACAGTCAACAGATTCTCTTTTCTAAAAGAGGATCTTTTGGAGTGAAAATTTGTGTACCATTTCAAATATTTTAATGTATCTAGATAGCTGATTCCTATTTTCAAAGCTGGAGAAAAGTGGTTGTGTAATTAGGCAAAGAAAGAATTTGGGCTGCTGGGATGGAAGGTCTTCGGTAAGTTGCCCTCACCAGGTCCCGGCTGCTGTTGCATAGTTAAGTAAATCTGGGGCTTGGTATTCAAAACACAGAAATTCCCTGGTGCCCTTGCAATAGCCCTTCCTGTCAGACCTAGTCTATGGAGAGGCTAAAGGGAGGGCAGAAGCTAGCCATTGGAGTTGCACATTGGCTCTTGCTCTTGTAAGCATGGGGAAAGTACAAGATGCGGGTAGGTCTCACATTTGACATGTCTTGCGTCAGCTTGTGGAGGTGGTAGCCATACATACATACTGCTGCAGTGTGAGCTGTGCTGTCAGCCAGTCTGCTTTGTTGCCCCAATCTGCGTGATGATGTAACTCTGTTAATGTCAGGGGGGCCTACCTTGAAAGATAGAAATGCTAAATAATTTAATTTGAAAGGATCAAAAAGGGAGAGAAATGAGGCTGTTCGGAAGTGACCTCCTCCTTCGGTGCACTGTGAAATCTAAACATATTTCATGGTACATTTGATCATAAACGTGGCCTGTGCATTCATACATACAAATTTATGTATGTGTGTGTGTATATACTAATGTCGAGCTAATCTAATTTGTATAAATGTATTGCTCATCTTGCGGTATCTCATAGCAGCTTGCTATGCATTTAAAATTAAAACCCATTCCATAGACCGGTAATATGGATACTTTACTTTTACTGAGATGCTTCACTTTCCAAGGAGCGTCGTCATACTGTCCTTCTATACAGCTTAGCTTTCTCTTATCTCCTGAAATACATTTCCATCTACTAGCTGCTGGGTGTTATTATGGAGTTTCATTCAGAGGAGCTGTATTTAAACGTTTGACTGCAATTTGTTCTTTTGTTACATAAAAATGATATTAAAATGAAGGGTCCAGGTGTCAAATGGGGAACACTTTTTCTATGTTTTTATTATGTTTTCATTCTGTTCACATTTATTAAATATGAAATGTAAACTTCGTGCCGAATGCAAAAATAGTCTACATACAGTGAAATTTTATGACTGTCCCTCAGTGCATTAGGTATTTTAGCAGTTTTAGTCATGTTGGGAAACTCAACTAAGCCTACAAATGCCTTTGTGGAGAATGACCATCAAGGCTACTTGTAGAAACTAAAGGCACCCTATTACCTGCCTATTTGGAGCCCCTGCTGTTATGTTGTGTTAAATGATCTCTATTATGACACCGAATTCCTTCCATTGTCACATATTCGTTCAACTCTATGTATGGATAAGTGTACAAATAATTGTTTCAAGGCAATAAATTACATCACTTGAAAATTCCAGAATATGTTCTGAATATTTTTCTTGTTTCTTTACGTAACCCACGCACAATTGTAACATTTTAGACTTTTAGGTTTTTAAAGTTTGTTCCTCTATCATCGATTTCTTTTCCATTTTGACCACTTTTTCAGTGTACAAATAATTTTTGGCTTCGCTGTAGTTTTATAGCTGTGCATGACACACTTCCAAGTATCCACCCAATAATTCTCTTATTAAATTTAAAATACCTCATTCAAAAGAAAAAATGCCTTTTTTCAATTTCTGAAAACACATCATAGAATAATTGTAGTACATTCCCATCTGAGGATTGTGACCTTAGCATGCTTGAATGACCCACATGGCTATGTTGTCTGGAGCTTGAGCTCATTGGTAGGGCCTCAGTTGGTGAACAGGTCTGTGGGTAGAGACCAGGCAAACTATGATCCGATGAACAAAGACCCCAGCGAAAGGTTAAAGTACAGAAAAAACAAGTATACCTTGCCTAGAATAAGGTTACAGGAGCCAGGCCTGAGGGTGGTGTTCACTGTCACTGGTTGTTGGGCCACCCAGCCCTAAATAGCTTAATGGCTATAATGTATGTTTTAAGGACAGCAAGATGGGGTAGGTGAAGAGAAGCACTTCCATTGTACCTGTACTTGTACTTGTGCAAATGGCAAATAAAGGATTTTCAATTGCAGTACCATTTCAGCAGGAAGGACCCAGACAAGTCAGCTCTGGGTGATGGACGATGGGGGTGTTACCTCTCTGATGGGGAAGGAGTCTGAACTAGTGTAGGAGATATTGCTTGATATAGTTAGCTTTCCCTCCATGTACAAGGTAAGCTTGAGTGCTTGAAAGGTACAGTCTGTGAACTCTTTGGTCCTACTGAGAAACTTCAATCCTCACATGCAGAATGATGGAGATACTTGGAGGGGTTTAATCGGGAAGAATGGCCTCCTGATCTAAATCTGAGTAATGAACTATTATTGGACCTGGTGGCAAGTTGATTTCTGTGCATTGGGATGAGGCCAGATGGACCAAGATGACCCATGGTTTGCTGGGAATGTCAGCTGAAGTTTCTATGGGTGGTAAATATGACTCGTACCCCTGGAAAAACTTCACATGCTGAGTGAGGCTGGGGACATGGAGTACTAATAGACAATGTTCAAGTCCTCAATCATGGTAATGGCTGTGTCCAGAAGGCAGTCAATGTCTATCATAGCAGTAACCGTAGGACCTGCTGGTGGATACCTGTGGTGAAGGAAGCTGTCAAACTGGAGAAATTGGGCTTCAGAGCAATGATTGCCTGGGGTTCTCCTGAGACAGCAGAATGTTACTGACAGGTCAGAAAGGCTGAAGTGACAGCTGTTTCAGAGGCAAAAGCTCATAAATGGGATGAGTTTGGAAAGAGATGTTTCGCCAAACTGATGCCTCAGGAGAGGGAGGTGGGACCTTGTTCAGGCTGTACTTTTCTGCGGTAGGGAACTTTTGGCCAAATCTGGGAATATTTTCAAGTAGTGGAAAGATCACTTTGAGGAAGCAATGGGAAGCTTCCAGGCTGTAGTACTGGACCAGAGGTACCTTTTTTGGCCAAAACCATATGGATGCTAGTTTGTCTAACATCTCATTCCGAAACCAGATAGTATGAATGTGAATTTGGTTGGCTCATTGTAGCCTCTGATCTTCTGGGAAAACTTTACATTAGAAGGTGGAACATTGCTGGTGGGATTTACTGTCATTCAGGTTGGATATTGATGTTGGGGTATCAGGTGCCTTTCTGTGAATTTGTGTGGCCTACCACTTTGCAATTGAACTTGCCAGATCTAAAGACATAAATACTAAAATAATGAAAACAGCTGCATTTTGTGGGATCGGCCATTTTTTTCAGTGGACAACAACAAAGTTGGGTCTGAAAATACATTGCTGCAAAACGGGACATGGTTTATTTTATGATACAGGACAATTTCACATTTTTATGTACTATTCTCAAATTATCAGTTGTGTGGTCCTTGTAGATAGGTAAGTTTAATAATACTTTTTCTGTAACATTTCACATAGCCAGTGTGTATATGTTGCACATATACTGGCATGCAAAAGTTTGGATACCCCTGCTCAAAAATTAATGTTACAAAGCATCTAAGCAAACAACCTGATTCCCAACAGACCTTTAAGTTAAAGATGACAATTTCTGAAATATTTTAAACATCTTCCATCTTTTACAGTTTCAAAATAAAAAAGAAAAAGGGTAAAGTAACAGTTTGGGCAACCTGTATGATCAGTACATAGTAACACTCCCTTTGGCAAGTATTAAAGCTTGTAAACATTCTTTGTTGCAGGCTAGGAGTCTTTCAGTTCTTGTTCGGGGGATTTTTACTCAGGCCTATTTGTCCTTGCAAAAGACTTTTTGTTAGGAGAGATTCTTAGGCTGTCTTGAATGCACTGCTTTTTGAGGTTTACCCGCAGATTTTTCGATGATGTTTAGGTCAGTGCACTGTGAGGGGTCATGCCTAAACCTTCAACTTGTGCCTCTTGTGGATCTGGAGGTGTGTTTGGGATCATTTTCCTGTTGTAGAAACCATCCTCTTTTCATCTTCAGCTTTCTTTTTTTTTAACAGACAGTGTGATGTTCGCATCCAGAAATTGCTGGTATATAATCAAATCTATTCTTCACTTCATCAGTGAAATGTTCTCTGTGCTACTTGCTGCAACAAGCCCAAAACATGTTTGATCCACCCCATGCTTAAGTGGAGAGGTTCTTTTCCATGAAAATTTTCACCTTTTTTCTCCCAATACACTTTGGCCCATTGTAGCCAAAAAGCTCTATTTTAACTACATCAGTCCACAGGACTTCCTTTAAAAATGCATCAGGCTTGTTTAGATGTTCCTTTTCAAACCTTTGACACTGAATTTTGTGGTGAGGATGCAGGAAGGGTTCTCTTTTGATGGCTCTTCCATGAAGGTCATATTTGTGCAGGTGTCACTGCACAGTAGAACTGTGCACCACCACAGCAGAGTCTGCTAAATCTTCCTGAAGATCTTTTGCATTCAAATGAGGGGTTTTGATTTGCCTTTCTAGCAATCCTGTGAGCAATTCTCTCAAAAATGTTTCTTGGTATTCTAAACCTCAAGTTGACCTTCACTGTTCCTGTTAACTGCCATTTCTTAATTACATTATGTTACAAACTGAGGAAATGGTTACCTGAAAACACATTGCTATCTTCTTATAGCCCTCTCCTGCTTTGTGGGCATCAATTATTTTAATTTTCAGAATGCTAGCCAGCTGCCAGAATAGCCCATGGCTGCAGATTTTTGGGACAAGGATTGAGGAGTCAGAATATTTATAAAGCTTTGATATTTGCATCACCTGGCCTTTTCTAACAATCACTGTGAACAAGCCATAGCCCTAATAAGCGAATTAAGGTTTGAGACCTTTGTACAGGCGATCTAAGAGCTGAAATCTCTTGGGGTGCCCAAACTTTTGCATGGTGTTCCTTTCCTTTTTTTCACTCTAGAATTGTAATAAACAACAATACACTGATCTTGCTTAAAATACTGAAAAGAATGATTTATTTTTACTTTATGGCTTTTGGAGATTTGTTCATCTTCTACCCATTTAAGTATTCACAGTAAGAGAAATTTTGACCAGGGTGCGCAGACTTTTATATGCCACTGCAAATGCTGCAAACACATTAAAGGTCTGTTGATTCCATCTAATTAGTTTTAGGGTTTTATATCTTCTTTAAATGTTGAAATTATACAAGAATGGTGAAATGCAGCATTTGGATGAAACCAACCCATTTATTGAATTTTATAGCCTGACATGACTTTGACCATGCAGCTCTTTGTTCTGGATGTAGAAATTATTAATCAGATAAAATATTTTAATAAGGATACCCCAAATTCCATTGCAATACATAGTGACAAAAGTGAAAATACGCGTTACAGTAGAAAATTCTTGACATTGTGTTGTCTGCTACATGATATTGAGGTACAACATGTGGGACTGTTTAAGTTTCTGTCACATACAAAGTACATTTCACTATTAGAACCTTTAAATGGCCATCCACTGGGAAAGCTCCAGAGATTAGATTGTTCTGGGAAAACTAAAACATTGCATTGATTGTCCTAAAATGGAGCTGATAAACACAACCACAAAAGACTGAATTCTCCTCTGGAGCACAGGAAAAAATGCTCTACACCTCAGCCTCTGTAAAACCAAACACATTGGCTTTTGGAAAACATAATTTCCTATTCTTTTCAGTATGGGTAAAATATAAAGCAGGGTAATTCATTGAGTTCCTTGGCTTTATTAGCACAGAAAGACGGTGGTGGCATAAAAATAAACTGGTATGCTACTGCTTCTCGACTGTGGTAATTTTCAGTCATGTCAGCCTAGGGCAGTCCTGGACTTAAGACGGGCTCTTTCGAAGGAGGTGCTGGGAACTTTACTCCCAGTACTGAGATTGTTAAACATAATGGTCATATAAAATCCCTTGTGTTTTTATATCTTCTGTGCCTAATGGGAGTGAAATTGATGTATAAGAGGAAAGAAGTTGCTAACATTAGGCTATTGCTAGTAACAACACAAGACATGGACTGGGTTTCTGAGTTTATTATGTGAGCCACATACAAGAATAACACATTAATGTTTGATTGTTTTAAAACTGAATTCTCTTAAGATCTTCAGAAATACAAAAACAATAAAAAGCAAATAGCAAAAATGCATTGTTCACTTTTTATCCGTAATATCTAATTCTTTGGTTTGTTTGAATGGCATATAAGCATCACTGCAGATTATATCACATGATCTCCAATCATTGATCTTTATTTTTTTAGTCTGACTTTAGCAGATTAGTAAATGTACAATGGGTGGCAATGGCAATCTTTGTGAGCTCTGTGTGCAGGCAGATACAGCAATATACAATGATCCTATAAATGCATTTGCACTCTGTGTTTGTAGAGCATATAGGTCAGGGAGCATGGAATTCAGAAAGGGGGACAAAAAACAATAGAATAAGACAGCGATACAATTTCTCAGAGCAGCGTGCAGCCTGAAAGCAGCTAGGAGAGGAAAGATATGGAGAGAAAGAGAGAACTGACAGATAGGATGAATGTGGGCCTCATCTCTTTTTGTCCTGCTGTGATGGTGTGTGTTTCTGTGGAGGAGGTGCTAAGGGACTAGCAATTTGTCGTGTGCTGTGTTGATACCTTCCTAATGGGAAGATGAACAAGATACAGACAGGCTGAACATACAGACAATGTTAAATCTGGAAGGTAAAGTTGCTTCTGGAATACTTCTGTTCTAATTTCACACCATCTCCATTCAAACCCAAATTTCAATATCACGATCAGATTTAATTTCTTTCACCTTAATTTTCAGCTCTAAAGTAGCATTTTTATTGTAAAGATGTAAATTCTGACTAAAGCAACATGTTGTTCATTTACAAGTGACACATTAAGTAAGGATACTTATTTTTTTTTTACTAATTTATAATAATAAACATCAGCTTGTGATTTTAGGTTCTGCCTTTGTCAAGAAATGTATTAATTCATTTCATTGTGCATTCCAAATCAAGAATGATGTAACCAAAATCATATTAAAGCAGATGAGTAACAGGTCATCAGTCCAGTGCTTGCATATGACTTAATTCTTCAGAGAAGTTTTTGTTTATCATTTTCAGGAATATTTCCTATAAAGTACACGTGTAAATGTTATTTGCATATAGTAAGGATTACAACTAAATAATAAATAATTAGTCATGGGTGTGTTTGGGGCATAACATGCTATGAACCAATCAGCGTATCATCTCTCATTCCCTTTAAAAGCCAGGTGCATTTGCACCTAGAAACGGATGCTTCTCTGCGACCCGACCTCGGATAAGCGGAGGATAATGAATGGATGGATGGATGGATAGATGCTTCTCTGCAAATATTTATCTGGAAATAGTCCCAGATCATCTATGGCCAAGGCAATAACTTTAGGTTGACTATTGGGGGGTTCTGGTCTCCACCCATTTAAGGGGGTCCAGGGGATTGTATTGGTTGATTTTGATTATTGGGGGGGTTACAACCCCCCCCCATCCTCCCAAAATTTACACCCACATTTATGGCAACAACAAGGTTCCACCAAAGCTCACTGAGCTTTATAATTAATAATAATAATTACATCCCCTGGAAAATTGGTCTTGAAACGTATCACAGGTAGCTGAAATCGTGGGTTACAGTTACAGGTAAATGATGCACAGTAAGACATTACCAACACTAAATTCAGTAATAATAAAGTATACTGTACATTATTTTACAGTACAGTACTCTCGAATGAAAGGGATTCTGACGTTTCAGGCTAATTCTCAAAAGACCATATAGCAATAAAAAAAATATGATGGATCAAGGGATGATGGCACAATGAAAATCATGCTTTTTATACCCTTCAATGGATGAAGGAATAATGAAATAACATTGCTACTGTTCATTTGTCCTTACTGCGATTAGCTAATTCTGATGAGTATTATAACAACCCATTACGACTTTTTCCTTAAAATATTTTGATCTACATATTAATGATCTTTCACATTGTAATCTTTTTATTTTTAATGTTTTGCATGTTTGTGCACAGCTAAACATCTGTGTGTGTGTAACAAACAATGTACGTGTGCTGCGCACTCACCTATTAGGAGCATGTTACTCTCTTGAAAACGCATCCATAAAATAACGGTGAAATACTGTGCCATTGACTTTAGATCCGGTTTTGGTTGGCCAATAGTGCAATTGCTTTTGGCTCCATCAAGATAATGTGCCAACTCCATCTCGTTTTAAGAGTGACACGCCAATGGGCACTCAGATGCACTTGTTATTTAAACTAAGTGGGCGTTGGATGGGAAAATGATGACTGCGCCAGGCTCATGCTAGCAAAGACACTTGCGTCACACCTGGCACCTCTTTGCACTAAATATTAGGAAATTAAATATATGCTTGCATATAGTGGCTAGCACTGTTCTTTCACGCCGCTTAGGTGTGTGGAATTTAAGTGTATCATGTGAGATTCTTGGTGCACCACAAAGACTTACAGGTAGGCTATTGCTCTCAGAGTATGATTGTGTGTGTTTGTGACCTGCAGTGAACCAGCATCCTATTTAGGGTGCACTCCAGCTTTGTGTCATTCCTAGCTCAACCACCCCCCCCCCCCCCACACCAGGATTTTTTACATAAACATGTGCATTTGCACATTTTTCATTGTAAAATTATCTTGAATTTAAAATACTTTGAATGAAGAATGAGCAACACATAACCACAAATAAAAATAAAATCTCTTCACTTTCAATTCATTTTGTGTTCGAATGATACAGTCATATTTTTTGTGAGTTAAAGCTTAGTTCAATTTTGTCTCTCTTTTTCTGCTAGTTTTTCTTATTTAAATATAAATGGCGTCATGTTGCACTGGTATAGAAAATACATTTTGTTCTCCCACAGGCATACAGTAGATGGTCTCTTCATTATACTCCATGTTATAACAACAAAGCAAATCCCTGGATTGTGTTTTGTGTCCTGTCATCAGACTTTCACAGAGCACCATGGAATATCAGTCATTTACAGTCTTTCAGCAAACTAGTCAAAACAAAAATGAAAGATGTCTGCAGTCATTTAGCCCCTATCATTCTAATTTTGGATCTGGAAGTTGTTTTTAACCACAGAGATCCTCTGGCTGGTCACCAATGAGATTGGTGGTCCGACCTCCTGAAAGAGATTACCCAAATTTATGTAAAGCCTGTAAATGATTTATGCTGGAGTGAACAACAAAGAGCTTTTTATTGCTCTGTGGGTAAGGGGAGGCATGGACAACATCAGCTTGGGGTAGGGGCTGGGAGGAGTGAGGGGGATTTTTTTTCTCTTTAGAGTCTTTCTTAAACATTAGTGATCACAGCAGCTACACCGCTGGCTCGTACTGGGGCCTCACTTGTGAAGCTCTGTGTCTGAAGAACACTAGGGGTCCAATTTATTGTGGTATTCATTCATTTACATTTTACTGTTCAGCAAGGAGATCATTGTGCTGGGAAGACATATAAAATAGTAGAAATAGTGGCACTTTTGCCAATAAAAAGAAAGAGTCAGCAACACCAGATTAGCCCAACAAGATTATAATTAAATAGTTGCATTATTGTCATAGTACCTGCTATTCACTAACTCGTGATTTTGCAGGAGGTCTGGATGTAATGGAGTTACTGCAGAAGCTACTTTACACAATTTTCCAAAGTATACCAGCATACACAGGAGCAAAACTCTGTGTTGCATAGACAGTTATTACATTACTGTATTACCAATACTGCAAGGCTCCAATTAAACTGGAAATCAGTCTTTCATGTCTCTGGAGAATTTCTGGAGGAGCACCAGTGCAATCACCATCTATTTATCACTATTATTTCCAGTGCTTCCAGTGAACCGCTGTGAACTAAGCTAGTCCCATAGCTGCCCAGGAACTATAGTATCTATACTTGCATTCACTAGTTCTATTTCCCATGAACAGGAAGAGGGAATGGCGTTTACAGGCATTTAATTAAAAATGGGGGACTCTTTTGAGTCATTCTGTGAGCTAGGCGACAGCTTTAGTTTCAGTCACTATTCATGGGATGGAATGATTGTTTCCATGAGAAAAATGGAGGCATTATTTGCAGCTACTAACGGGAGCACTTTGTGGAACCAGCCTGTGTATTAATATGCCATGGAGCTGGGCACCTTTGTAATGCATGCCAGAATAGATCACATGCTGACTCTCCTGTGGGTCCTAGACATGGCGGGATGGTGGCCTGAAAGCTGGGGAGGAGAAGGGTTTCCCTAAGCAATGCTCTAAGGTAATAAGAGGGGGCAATATTTGGAAAGTAAGCTGGAATCACCTACATGGAACCTTTCAACTTCCATTGTCATGCCCTGGCTGGCTTCCACTCCCCATGACCTTGCCTGTCTTGGACATCATCTTTGTTAGCTGCCACAACACTTTTATTTCTCTTGTTAGTATCACCTCCTCCAGAGAGCATCAATGGCATAGTGCAGGGTGGGCAGGGAGGGTCCCAGTCTTCATTCAGAGAGGTGATGTGGAATCCACCCTTTCTTTCACAGCATCCTTTCTTGTACAGCAGGTGACAGAGGTGTGGGATGCTCAAATCAAGCTGACTGTAAACTAAAATAATTTGAAATAATTACATACTCATACAAATACTTTTTGCTTTGATTAGGAGATGGACGACCCCATTTTTATGTAAAATGCGAGAGCGATAACTACTTTCATTAATGTAATTAAAGAAAACAAAAGAAAACAAAGGCACCAATGCAAATCACAAAAAAACAAAGGTTGTTTCTTTCTGCTGGTGTCCCTGTTTGTACAATGCAGATATATGTTTTCAGGTTTTAAGTTTATGAATCAGTGGTGGGCAGATGAACGAAGAGTACTGGAGCTTCTAATTTAGTGATGCAAAGTAAGTCCTTTCACCCGTCTGGTCCATAAATACAGTCTCTAAGTTATGTGCCAAAATCCTGTGCTTGCTTCACTCAGGCTTCATCCACACACATTTACATTTTAAAATGCAGGCATTATTCACCATTTTTGCCATTTATCCTCACCACTCGGGAGTTTTCAGCCCTCTAAGACTCTTAAAAGTGCCCTAATTAGTCCCTACTTATCACGTGGCTCATCTATGATTCAATCCTGCTAGGCACAACCTCTCATGTGTTGCTTGGATCTCAAAAATGTCTGACCTCCTACTTAAAAAAGAAGATGGAACAGCTGTCAAAGTCAGAGTCCTGACTGGGAAACTTGGGCTAATTTCGTGAACCCTGACTTTAATCAATCAAATGAAGGGCATATAAAGTGTTTTTTTCCTGTGTTACATTACAATAAAAATACTATAAGTAAAACAAAATGGAGTATGTATGTAGATTGATGTCAAAATATATTGCAAATATTGCTAATTATTTAGTTACATGGGTAGTTTTAGCAGTCCATATCTAGCTTAAAGAAATGAAATTTCGCTGCACAAACAGAGCTGAATATGTGGTTTATACTTATTTTATAGAATATTTACATTTATGGTATTTGGCAGATGCCCTTAGCCAGAGCAACTTACATAAGTACTTAGAAGTCTCATTGTGAATACATTATGATACTGGTTAGTAGAACCCGGCAAAGAATACTATCACTTTAAAAAACTGTTGGCAAGTAATACATTTTTAAAAATAATAAGCGTATAATCCTTGAAGTGCTGATCCAAGTAATTCCAAAAGAGGTAGGTTTTTAGTCGTCGTTGGAAGGCTCAGCTGTTCAGACATCTAGGGGAAGTTCATTCCACCACTTTGGTGCCAAAACAGAGAATAGTCTAGGTGCATGTCTTCCTTGCGTCTTGAAAGATGGTAGGACCAGTCGAGCGATGTTGGAGAATCAAAGAGAGCATAGTGCATTGTAGGGTGAGATAAGTTCTTTTAGGTAGGAAGATGCTGGTTCATTTCTGGCTTTGTAGGCAAGTATCGGTGTTTTGAATCTGATGTGGGCAGCTACAGGAAGCCAGTGGAGGGAATGTAGCAATGGTGTAGGGTTGGGGAACTTGGGAAAGTTGAAAATGAGTCGGGCAGCTGTATTCTGGATCAGTTGCAGAGGATGAATGGCACTCAGAGGCAGACCCACTAGGAGTGAGTTACAGTAGTCTAGTCTCGAGATAACAAGAGATTGAACAAGTACCTGAGGGGCCTGTGTGGAAGGAAATGGATGAACCCTTCTGATGTTGAAGAGGAAAAATTGACATGAAAAATTCGCAATGTGAGAGGAAAAGGACAGGTGATTTGCCATGGTTACCTCAAGGTTACGCGCAGTGTCCAAAGGACAAATCAGAGAGTTGTTCAGGGTGATCACAAGATCCTGGTGTGGGTATGAGTCAGCTCGGATAAATAGCAGATCAGTTTTGCAGTGTTTGACTTTCAGCTGAGGAGCTGTCATCCATGATGAGATGTCTACCAGACATGCAGAAATCTGAGTGGAGACTTGAGTGTCTGATGGAGGAAAGGAAAGGATAAGTTGAGTGTCGTCTGCATAGCAGTGATAAGAGAACCCTGTGGGGATATGACCTCACCAAGAGACCTAGTATAGAGGGAGAGCAGAAGAGGACCGAGATCTGAGCCCTGAGGGACTTCTGTGTGGAGTAGATGTGGATTCCTTCCATGTCACTTGTTATGAACGGCCTTCTAGGTAGGAAGTAAACCATTTCCATGCTGAGCCAAGCATTCCAAGACGCATAAGAATGGACAAGAGAGTCTTGTGGTTGACTGTGTCAAATGCTGCTGAAATGTCAAGGAGGATGAGGACAGATGACACTTTAGCCGCTCGGGCAGCATGTAGCTTCTCAGTGAGAACCAAGAGGGCAGTCTCTGTGGAATGTGCTGCTTTGAAGCCAGATTGGTTAAGATCGTGAAGGTTACTCTGAGAGCGATAGAAAGACAGCTGATTGTAATCTGCGCATTCAAGGATTTTTGAAAGAAAAAAGAGAAGTCATACTGGACGATTGTTGCTGATGTCTGAAGGATTCAGTGTGGATTGGCTGGTACATGACCAGATGTTATGGAGCTATTAATGGTTGTAGTGATGAAGGAGAGAAGGACATGAGAGATTGTCTGGAGCATTGTGGAAGGGATTGGATCCATTGGGCAGATGGAATGATTGCATGATGAGATGACATGCAGGATGTCTTCTGCTGCTAGATTGGAGAATTGAGCCAGTGAAAGGGAAGAGAAATTCTTAATGTGTAGTGTAGTAGTTGGGGTGGGAGAAAATATCTGACAGATTTCATCAATCTTCTCATCAAAGAAGATGGCAAAGTCTTTGGCGGTCAGGGATGATGGAGCAGGAGGACTTGGCTGGTTAAGTAGTCACAAAAAGATGTCATGGAGTTTTTGAAGATCATGTGCAGAGGTTTCCAGTGTCTCCTTGTAGAAGGCAGTCTTAGCAGCAGTCACATCAGATGAGAATTTGGACAGGAGTGTACGGTAAGAAGACAGATCTGTGCCGAGTTGTGATTTCTTCCACTTTCTCTCAGCTGCTCTTAATTCTCTTCGATTGATACACAACACATCCAATAGCCAAGGAGCAGGGTGAGTTATCTTCCTGGGTTTGACCCATGGATGAAGAAAGTGAGGAGAGAAGAGTGTTAGTTGCTGACTCCAGTGATAGGGAGGAAAAGGAGTCTGGGTCTGGAAAGTGTGACAGAGTGCAGGAAGCAATAGATGAAGGAGACACAGAGTGGTGGTTTTGTCGAGTGAGGGAGAAACATTCATAACTAAGTTTAGGCAGGATAGGTAGGGTGGTGGTAAAGGATACAGAGTGATGATCAGAGATGTGAAGAGGGGTGGCGATAATGTCAGAAGCCAGAGAAGGACAACTGAAGGCCAGGTCCAGGGTATTTCCTCCTTTGTGTGTGGGAAAGCAATAGTTGGATGTCAGAGTGAAGGAATAGAGAAGAGGGTGAAGGCATGAGGAATGAAGCTTATCCAGGGGGAGGTTGAAGTCTTTGAGGAGAATGAGAGGGGTGTTGTCAGTAGGGAAGAGACTGAAGAGTACGTCTTTTGCTTCATGAAAGTGACCTAGGGGACCAGGAGGGCGGTAGATGACAATGATGAGAAGGTTAATCGGAGAAGAACCTGCAACTGCATGTAATTCAAAGGATGTGATGTTCACATAGGACAGAGAGAGGGGTGTGTAGACAGACAATTCCAGAGCCCACCTACCACCCTTGTCTGAGATTGAAACAGCAGTGGAGGGTAGATAAGGTTGCTGGTGGTGCGGAGTTGTGGATGGGATCTTCTCAGTCTAAGAGATATGAGGACCGAGATAGATTTGAGGTACATGTCTGTAGTTCGGATTATAGCTGAATATGCTGGTAGCTAATTGCGCAAGAGGAAAAAGATGCCAGGAAGAGGAAGAGGAAAAAGATGCCAGGAAGAGGACGAGGAAAAAGATGCCAGAAAGAGGAAAAAGATGCCAGTAAATTATCACTTACAGTTTAAGTTATGCTGATCGGTGTTGTAGAATATGCGCTGATTGCTTCCAAATGGCGCTCAGAGGCAGACCTGCTAGGACTGAGTTACAGTATTCTAGTCTTGAGATGACTAGAGATTGAACAAGTACCTGAGTGGCCTGTGTGGAAAGAAATGGATGAACCCTTCTGATGTTGAAGAAGAGAAATTGACAAGAGCGAGAAAGCTTAGCAGTATGAGAGGAAAAGGATAGTTAATTGTCCATGTCACAAGGTTACGAGTGGTGTCCGAAGGAAAAACGTAGAGTTCTCCAGGGTGATCTGGACGCGTGTCGGATACACCTTTAATATATTTTACTAAGCTCTGACCCCTAATTCACACCTTAAGGGAGACCAAAACTACCGTTTATTAGTTACTCAAGAGAACTAATTGGCATAGACTACCAGACACTTTTGAGTACTATGAAAACAACGATACTAAGTGGGATTAATCTAGTTCCAACTGAGTCTAGAAGATAGTAGCCAAAAGACAATAAAGACTGAATAATAATGGATTAAATTTATAAAATTAGACTTTGGCAATCAGCTGTGTTGATCGTTTACATTTGGTGCCATAGCTCATGAAACAGCTATAGCTTGGAACTTGGAATTTCCAGCCTCTGACTTGACTGGAACACAGCTATTGTCTAACTGGTCACCCTACACAGAGGTAATCAGTATTCAAATATGGCAGATATCGAGGACCTGCTTTTAATAGTGCTTTCTCTGTTGCCAACCTGTATGCAGCCAAATAGTGTGTTACACAGTGTGACTGCTGAATATTTGTGCAAAAGAAACAAGTTTACTGGTCACTATATCAATGTTCTCATGCCCAATGTAGGCTAATAGCTACATTAATTTCATTTTTTCGCTCATTTTAGTGTACTTGGAAATACTTTTGTAAACAATGTGAAAAGGCCTGTGTGGATGGAAATTGTTTTCAACTGAAAACTCCAAAATGTACAACTGCGGACATAACCTCACATGAAGACAGTTTTCTGTACTGCCTAATACCAAGGTAGTAGAAGAGGAACATCACGTGACAGAGGCCATGGTAAATGATGATGCAAGTGTTGGTAGAGCTTGTCAGGATCAAGGTTTTGTAAGGTCCACAGTTGACTTATTGGCTGTTATTTGCTCCCCTGTGACCTTGCCATGTACAGGAAGACCTCTAGGGATTTTTGCCAAATAAACAGTAGTGTGTTACCTCTGGACCCCCATTGTGTGAGCTGTCACATGGTGCAAAATAAGGCCTTTCTCCTGTGGCATTGGAGGTTTTCGCCTATTTCATATTTAATTTTCCCGTGCGCCATTATGGTCTGCAAATGGTCGTGTGTGCAGAGTCTTGTATACATACTGTGACAAACCTTGGACAACTCCTCCGCTTCTTCTCTCTGGCAGGTACACACCTAGCAGGGGGTACCGCAGCTACCTCATCTGCTTCCCAGAACCTCATCACTCTGAAACAACCTACTGAATGCACTGACGTGCTTGTAGAACCTCTAGAATAAAACTTGAATCAGCAAAAGAACAGCCGTTGTCATTTTAATTTTTTAACACCCCCCACCCCCACAAAACAGCATGGTTCTGTCCTGACATAGCTCTGACAGTGTGTAGAATTAAAAATACAATTTCTATCTTTCAGATAAAGTGGTGTAAAGTCATAAGTTTCCCAAAACATTGATACTCAAGGACAGAGACTCAAAAAAACGTACTAACATATTGTGCTCAAGTAAATGCACTGCATTACTGTCCACCCAATTTCAACAAATGCAAATTCAAGCAGTGTAGTGAAATGGATAGACTTTTATGAACATTTTTAAAGTTGTTACTTGGTTGGTTGTTAAAGTTGTTAGTTGCTTGGGCAGTATTAAAGTTATACAGCATACTGCAGTATTTTGAAATATTGGCAAAAAAAAAATTAGCAGTATAAAGTCTGGATGATTAGAATATATAGATGTGTGGGTACTTCCACTCCTCCTCATATAGCTGCTCACCATAACAGCTATAACAACAGCTATTTTTCTTTTATTCTTTTTTCATAGACCTCTAAACTGTTAAAGTCAGTGCTGCCTCCTACTGGAAATACGTAGTAAATTTCTTTGTACATGCGCAGTCGACGCTCACCAATGCACATAATGTCTGCCAGACACAAAAACAGGCTGCACGCACACAGTCCACAGGAAAAAAAGTTTTGGAACTGAGGAATAAGTTGGTAAAAATATATAAAAGTGGAAGATTTCTTTGAATGGCTGAGTAATAATATCTTTTGCCATTTGGAAGAAAAAAAATCTTTGAAAACTTTGATTTTGTTTCTGTGTGCTTTTATAAAATGGGAAAGGCAAATTTGCACTTGACTTTTCCCCATAGAACAGCAAATCTAGTTATAATCACAAAAGAAAATTACTACCTTAAATGTGTTCTACTGTCAGTAATTTATTAGAACTTTTTATTTAAGCTTCAGAGTTAAGTGGAAGGGATGATGGAAGGTCAGGAAGGGTTTGATTTTTTTTAACTGATTACTGTCATATGAAGTGCACGATTAACCCTTTGTGTTTTTTGTTCCTGCTATTTCTTATTACCTATATACCATTCACTCCAATGCTGCAATCAGACAGGAACAGAAGGATATAATTCCTGTGTAGACATAATTCAATACTCACTAGTACCATTTAGACAGCTGCAAATCTTCCCCCTCAGCTACAGTCTGAGGCAAAGTCTGCCTAAGTACTCAAAAGTCCAGGAATGGGTAGGTAAATCACTCTGAGTGCAGCCTGACCCCAGCATGCCTAAAGGTCAGGGTGTGTGAGATGGAAATGATAGGTTCAAGCAACTGACTATACCTACTCCATGTCGCTTCACGCGGTGTAGGTCATGAGGTCATCCATTACGTGGACTCAGTTCAATACTCCATGTATCAGGAGTCATGCTGCACGTGCCTTGTTGACCTCATGGATGCATGACTCACACTCAACACATCAGCACACATCATTATAAATGAGGCTGACTTGGCTAGATTACATGTTCCAAATCCAGATAAAAATAAAACTCAAGTTTTTTCCCCCTTTTAAACATTTATGTGCCACTCATTGTTTACAACTTGGGATCCGCACTTGTTAAAGGTTAAGATGATTAGTATTAAGAATTACATTGTCACATGTTGCCATTAAACTTGGGCTGAATTTAAAGATCTGACTAGATCATTTGCAAGAACATTATATGGACAAAAGTATTGGGACACACCTCGTAATCATTGAATTCAGGTGTTTCATTCCGACCCATTGGCACAGGCGTATAAAATCAAGCACCTAGCAATGCAGTCAGGTTTACAGATATTTACAGATCTCAGAGCTCAGTGATATCAAGTGTGGCACTGTCATAGGATGCCACCTCTGCTATTTTTCAATTCATGAAATTTCTTCCCTGCTAGATATTCCACAGTCAACTGTAAGTAGTATTATTGCAAAGTGGAAGTGTTTAGGAACAACAGAAACTCAGCCATGAAGCGGCAGACCATGTAAAGTAACAGAGCAGGGTCGCTGATTGCTGAGGCGCATAGTCACCAGTGCTCTGTTTGCTCATTAACTGCAGAGTTCCAAACTTCCTCTGGCATTAACTTCCACACAAAAACTGTGCTCTGGGAGCTTCATGGAATGGGCTTCCATGGCTGAGCAGCTGCATGCAAGCCTCACATCACCAAACAAAATGCCAAGCGTCAGGTGGAATGGGTTAAAGCACACCACCTTTGGACTCTGTTCTATGGAGTCATGAATCACGCTTTTCTGTCTGGCAGTCCGATGGATGAGTCTGGGTTTGGTGGATACCAAGAGAACATTGCCAGCCTGACTTTATTGTGCCAACGGTAACATTTGGTGGAGAGGGATTATAGTATGGGTTTTTTTTCAGGGACTGGGTTAGGTCACTTAGTTCCAGTGAAGGGAACTCCTAATGCTTCAGCATGCCAAGACATTTTGGACAATTCTATGCTTCCAACTTTGTGGGAACAGTTTGGGGAAGGCCCTTTTCTGTTCCAGTATGACAGTGCCCCAGTGCACAAAGGTCCATAAAGACATGGTTGGGTGAGTTTGGTATGGAAGAACTTGACTGCCCTGCACAGAGCCCTGACCTCAACCCCATCAGACACCTTTGGGATGAACTTGAACAGAGATTGTGAACCAGGCCTTCATGTCCAACATCAGTGCCAGACCTCACAAATGTCCTTCAGGCTAAATGGGCAAAAATTCCTACAGACATACACTAAAATATTGTGGGAAACCTTCCCAGAAGAGTGGCAGCTGTTATCGCTGCAAAGGGGGGACTGAAGCCTATAGACTTGGAATGGGATGTTCTAAAAGTCGATACACAGTAGATGTAACAGCCAGATGTCCCAATACTTTTGTCCATAGAGTGTATTTGTTATTTAGCTTTACTAGACAGAAATTATGTGATCTGTCACTTTTATGTAAGGACCTGTGATCTGGTTTATATTGTTCATTTACTCGTAACTTTTGAAATATGATTTTACTGATCAAAAACTTTCACGGGGTTGCTAGTACAGTGGTGTAACATTGTGGCTCTTAATTAATGCAGGTCCCCTTACAAAATTGAGGATAAAATAATGATACTGCTGATGATAGCCCCTACACTGGCCAAAAGTGTTAAACATTAGCATAAAGTGCCGCATAGAGCATTACTGTCTGGTGGCAGATCTACCACCTGAACTGGTTTCTATGGTGATGGTGCCATTGCCTGAAATATCAGCATTAATAGTCAGGATTTTATGGAATTTCACAAATCAAGGCAAATATGCCAAAAAGCTGAGTGACATAGATACAGTAATGTATCAAGCGAAGAAGAGAAAATGAGAGAATTAATCAAAGGAAGAAGAGAAAAGGGAAATAAATGTTAAGGGAAGATTAAGGGGGTAAAGGTTTAAATATGAATATGTCCATGTTCATCTTAAAGTATCAATTATCATCTATAATTACACACATATGATAAAAAAGTGCTCATTATCATAATGGCTTATACCATGTATAGACCAGTGTCTCAGTTTTCTTCATTAGGAGCTTGTCAGAGATCCTAATGAGTCAGGGGCAGCTGAACAAGGTCTACAATGGCACATGTCATGTGTTATGTTTCCTGCAGAGAAACTCTGTCACATTGCTTGCTCTGCTTATCAAGAGGCTGGCAGCGTTGGGCGCAGCTGTGTATAGTGAATTTTGAAACAAAAATTTTTGACGTAAGTGTTTGAAGAGAGAATTAGATCGACTGTTGCGGTATCGCAGTGCAAGGTACCGTTATCAATGTTCAGTTTTATTATTAGTTATTCTTGTTTTATTAGTAGTTATTGTTTATCATAGGTATGTATGTACAGGAAAAAAACAGTATATACAGCAGAGTCCTGCATGGGTCCACTTTTGGAGACCCGCACCTGCACAGTACAGCACCACACCCGCCCATGCACCCGTGATTATTTCAAAGTTAAATCCGCACCCGCCCGGGCCCGTTAACATTCCACCCGTTACCCGCCCATACCCGTGATAAATTACGCACAATTATTTTTTTCTATGCACCTCTCAACGTGACAAGCGCTAGGCCTACATGAATTTTCAAAATCAAAATCAGATAGATCTAAGCTATCCATACTGTGACGAGCGTGAAAGAGAGAACACGACGACACGCTTCAGCAAGGATT
>JAODJU010000007.1:22852789-22878368 GCA_026776725.1 Gnathonemus echidnorhynchus | reverse complement strand
TGATGACAATTTGTACATGATAGTCTAATACATAGATATTTTCGCTTATATGTTATTTTTGCAGGCTACAATACTGTGTTGATTGACCAGCTACCCGCCCGTGTGTAATGAATTATCCGCCCGCATACCCGCCCGTAAAATTCCAGAACATTAAAATCCGCCCGTTTCAGCAACCCGACCCAGTGTAGGACTCTGATATACAGTGTTCAGTACTATCCACAGTTTCAGGCATCCACTGGTGGTTTTGAAACATATCCCCCACGTATAAAAGAGGACTACTGGGTGTGTGTGCGTGTATGTGTACAGACACACACACACACACACACACACACTACACCCTACCTATATTCTCCCTACTAGGTAGGAGTGTATCAGAAAATTAAAATAAAGACAGTTATTATTTGGCAGTCAGTCACCCGTCTTCTCTTCTAAAGGCCCTAAAGGTGGTGTGGAATTAAAATATAAGTAGCTAAAGGCCAAATCCAAAGGGGAACTGGAGTGAGCCTCACTTCACACGTCGACCTCCATTAAAATGGAAGCATACCTGGCAGTGAAGTGTCATTTTATAGATGACAACAAACTGAAGACAATGCCATTGGGAGTGCGTAAATTCTCCTGCAGCCACAGTGCTGAAAATACTGCAGCAGTGAAAATCTCCCTTATGGAAAAATAGGGAATAAGGAAGAAGGTGACTTGCATTGTCACAGATGCTGCTACAAATATGGTAGCATGTGTGCAGGATCTCCTACTGAAACATGCAATTTGCATAGCACATGGATAAAATTTGGTGGTAAACAAAGAACTGGAGCAGACCCCTGGACTTATAGAAATCCACACTAGGGCACAACACACGGTTCAGTATGTCAGATCAAGCACAACAGTAAAGGTATTCACTCTATAATTGTTATCTTTTTCACATACAGTACCCTTGTTGTTCTTACTCTCATTATTTTGTTCTAGGTATAACTGACGGTCCTATATTGTGCAGGTACAGGAACAAATGGGATGTCCTACTCCAAAGCTTATTCAAGAGGTGGACACTGGTTGGAATATGTTCCAGCGACTTTATGATTTGCAAGAACTGGCAAGAGTTGCATTAGCATCATTACAGACATACAACCTCTAACAGCAAACGACCATACAAGGGAATGTATCACAGTGTTGTCAAGTTTTAATGATGCAGCCACTGAATTGTCAGAGGAGAAAAAAGTGTCTGGGTCCAAGGTCATACCTCTTTTAAAAATGATTGACCATTCAGCGCAGGATGATATGCTAACTTTAAGCACACCAAAAGGTCTCCAGCTGGGTGAGAATCTTATAAGATGTTGAAGCAATGAACATTTTAACTCCGGCCACGTTGCAGGATCCAAGGTTTAAGACATTTGGCTTTTTGAGCTATCAAAGGGCTACAGAGGCCATGAAAAGTCTAAGAGCAGAGTGTGCTGCCATTTTTAAGAGCCTCAGAATCAGTTTCAGCATGGTCATTATCCTCCTCTTCAACACCATGAATATCATCATCAGTATTTCCATCATCATCATCTGCAACTTCCTCTGCTGTGTTTTTATTGTATATCTTTGTTTTGTCTTGTATTGCCTGCACACGTATGTACTAACAAAGAGGCTTTTGTCTACATTTCATAAGTAGAAACCTATGGTGCCACTTAGATGCCAGTATGGAGCATGGCAGGTGAACCCACAGTTTGACAGTAGGTGCTATGCAGCGATACCTACAAAAACCAGTTATTCCCAGAACAGATGGCCTTATACAGTACTGGGAAATGCACAATTCACTGTACCTCCACTTGTATGTGTTGGGCCAGAAATTCTTCAATACACCAGCATCATCTGTTCCTTGTGAACAAGGTTTTTCCAAAGCAGTTAAAATTTTGTGCAAAAGAAGGGACCATCTCAGCTCCTTCCCACTCTAGAAAAAATACAATTCATAAACTTTGCACCCAACAGCTGTCTAATACCACCTTCATACTAATTGCCCCCCACTCCTCCCAGTGAACACAAGCACATTCACAAGCATTGCTTCCATCTTGTTCTGTGCACCTTTTCACTTCCCTCTGCCCTGATTGGCAGACAAATTAACTATCATAGTCAAAATGGTCACTCATGAGTAGCCATTCATCATTTTACTTACCACTGAGTATGACAACCACAATACATACATGTTCTAGAAGGTGACTATGACTTTTAATTTACATGAGCATGTTCAAATTAGTATACAGAGCAATGTTATATGAAAAGTAACAAAATAATATCTCAGTTGGTTTCAAACCCACACATTTGAGGAGCCCTCTGTTGTAGTTAATCGGTTGTGGAGTAAAGCAATTGAATTACATCTTATTATTCCAATTGATTGTCTGTTGTGGTTTACTTGCAGTACAGTTGAAATGTTTAAAAAAATTTTATCTAGTTATGTATTTGTCTAAAACTTTGACTGACTAAATGTAACTGTAGTAGGCTATTGCCATACTTTCATTTTCAAAATAAAAGTGCCTTTGTGGATTTCAGTTAGGTTCACAATGTAAATGAAATCGTCAGTGTCTTGCTTGTTACCAAAATCATTGAAGGTGGAACACGCTTTTCTTACTTCGTGAATTAATTATACTTCTTGGATGGCCATGCCTTCTTTTTCAGGTTAAGTGCGGTGGGCGTGACTGTCCTGATGAGGGGAGAGTAAGAGTAATTGAAACGAGTATAACTATTGAAATATTTTTTGACATAAGTGCTTGGTGGGACAATTGATCCCTTAGTTTATGGTATTCATCTTTAGGTTTCTAATAGTTTAATTTAATATTTAACCTTAGTTTTCTAATTGATCTTTTGTTTTGACAGTTTCAGGAGTGGGTCAGGCTTACATGTCACCACATACTGGACTTGAACTGAGTATATGACAAATAAAATCTCCAATCTCGTAGAATGTTGGATACAGGAAAAAAAGATAATTCAACTGAGCAATGCCTTTCCTTTATTTATCTTCATTAATTTTATTTTAATTTTTAAATATCAGACTAAATTTATGGGCAGCACGTTGGTCCAGTAGTTAGTAGTTGGCTCACATCTCTGGGACCTGGGTTCAACTTCTCTGCCAGGGTTCCATGCAGAGGTGGACATTCCAGGTCCAGAAAGTAAAAATCCAAACCAGGATTTTGTTTCAACAAACCAGTTGAGTACTCTGTGACTGTGACACTTTATGTTCAACTGGTTGGTTGAAACAAAATCCTGGTTTGGATTTTTACTTTCTGGATCTGAAATGTCCACCTCTGGTTCCATGTGTGTGGAGTTTGCATGTTCTCCCTGTGTCGCTGTGGGGTTTCCTTCAGGAGCGCCAGTTCCCCCTCCCCGTACTCCAAAAACATGCTGAGGCTAACTGGAGTTACAGTACCAAATTCCCCATCAGTGTACATGCGTGAGTGCATGGTGTGTGAGTGTCTTTCTCTTGCACCCATAGCCTCTAGGATAGGCTCCAGACCTTTCCGCAACCCTGAATAGGAAAAACGGTTCCAGAAAATGGATGGATGGAATTTTAATTTTATTTATGCTTTAATTACTTTTTGTCACTCATTTGTGCTCTTTTTAAAATATTTCTGTAAAGTACTTTGACCTTGTGTATGAAATTGTGCTATACAAATAAACTTACCTTGCCTAATAAATAACAGTTAATCAATTTCTTTTTTCATGTGTGCCTTCCTCAAATTAAATAATTACGTAGAACAAAGATAGCCTTGGTTTTCTTGTAAAAATGGCACAGTTCATGGTAATATTACTTTTTCGTAATGGCAGATGGCATACATTCCCAAAAACGTTGTGCAATGAATGATGGAGAATGGATGTCCCGTCTTTGCAAATTCGCTACCATAGGGGTGTGGCAATCAGTGGAAGAAAACAGGCCTGCGCCACAGCAGAAAAAGTGTCATGATCTTTACTTGAAGGTAAATGTAGCTCTAGGCTTGTAAGTATATTTATGGGCCTAGCATTTAAATGGCATACTTTATTGTACTGTTTTTGTATCACAGATTGAGAAAAACCCAATGCAGCATAGGGGACAGACAACCCTGTTTGGGGCACAACAAGCACGATGCAGTGGATTTCTTGCTTTGTCAACCCTGCTCAAGGTTCTGTCTTCATGGTGGTAACACCTCAAATCCCTGCTGCTATACCTATCGCAGTGGCAGTTCTAGCTTACTACCCCCTCCAACAAAAAAGGCACATTACTCAACTAATCATGATTTTTATGAAGACATTCAAATGAGCAAATATAACAAAAATAAATTAACAAGACTAGAAAAAATAGAATACAGATACAGAACTCAAACGTCTCTTAACTCGACCCGCTCGGACATCAAACTGGTCTGTTGAATTTTTTTTGACTTGCATTTCGAGACGTGTTCAACTCTACCAATTTGGATCTCGAACAGTTCAGTCAAGAAAAATCTAGCTGCAACTCGACTGAAAACTCAGAACACAACAAAACAAAACAGGTCTGCTAAACTTTTCGGACCGAGATGCAGCTACAAAGGCAAAGGGACTTACTGGGATGCTCATGCCTATGAATCGCTCTCAGTCTCAACAGAGTTTGACATGCAAAAGCTGTGTTCCTGTGTTTGGTGTGAATTTCTTGTTCTTTATCCACAATACTTTCAGTGATACAGTAATCATGGTCCCTAAGAAAGTGAGCAGCAATAGCAGCAAACCAAAGGGGAACATGTTGAGAGTAACTGTAGAACTTAAAAAGGAAATTATAGCGAGACTTGTCAGTAGTGCACGTGTGTTTCTCCCTTCGGAGTATGGGATTGTCATTCATTTGATGTTTATTGCTTTTGTATGTGTGATTTTTCATGTGTGTATTAGTTTTATATTAATTGTCAATGCTTTTTATCTTTAGTCAGGTAGGCAGACAAGATTAAATGGGCAGTCATTTGTGGGTCTGGACTGGATTAAATTCATTTACATTATTTCTTATGGGTAAATGTGACTTGGACTTTGATCAAATCGCAGTTTCTGGACGAATTAAGTTTGTGTTCCAAGGTACCACTGTACAAATAAATTAGGAAATCAAATATAAATATCACAAATTATATATCCCACAAATCCACAAAAAGAATAATAAACTTATTCTATATATTACTGTACATATTGAACTAAAATACCCACACACACACAAATCCTCATTCTGTGGCTAGGAGAACATTTCTGAAGAGGTCTGTGTTGAAGAGGTCTGTCCAGCTGAGAAAGCAGATAACTCCTCATTCTGACCAGTGCCAGAGAGTGCTCCAAAATATTTCAGAAGTGCCCCTGAATTTGTATTAACATACAGTATCTGAATTTCACACTCTACATACCTTTGTTGCACAATTTAATATACCTGACATTTAACAAACACAAATGTATCAAACTTTCAGAATATGACAGAGATTAACCATATGGCTAATTCTACATATAAAATAACCCCTGTTGGGGGTGGTCTTGTGCAAAAAATGCACAAGATTCAATATAACACAAAAGATACAAAAAAATCAACATAATATAGACATGTTTTAACTTATTCTACAGCACTGCAAATTGCTCTTTGTGACATCCGTCCTGCTCCCTGTGTTTCCTTTGGGCCATGGCTTCTAATCAGCCACGCCTGAAGCTTATTCATTTTACCACTTATTCCAGCCCTCTTGCTAACCAGCCAGATCTGCCTTGCGTTTATGCCTTCGTTAGTTAGTCATGTGTATTAACATATCCCAGTTCTATGCTCCCTGTTTGGTCTTTGTTTATTGTCTACGTGTGCAATCCTCCATGTTCCCTGTAATAAGCACCCCTGTGAGGAGCTTACTTACCCATATCCTGCATAGGGCTCTTTCTTCTCCCACTGCTAATGTGACATCCTTTGCTTACTGAGTTAAGGACCCAGTCAGTAAAATCACAGAAGATCTATATAGTGTGACTTCAATGAAAGTTAACCAAAACAATTATGTGTTAGGTTGTAATAATTTTGTTGTAGAATACACACATTATCATTATAAAACTACGTATGTAAATGGACTGCATTTATATAGCTCTTTTCTACTCCTATGAGTACTCAAAGCGCTTTACAACACATGCATCACATTCACCCATCCATACCACACATTTATACACCTGTGGTGGAGGCTGCTATGCATGGTGCCAACCTGCACACCGGGAGCAATTTGGGGTTCAGTGTCTTGCTCAAGGACACTTTGATGGGGTTAGGAAAAGCCAGGGCTTGAACCTACAACCCTCCAGTTGCTGAACAATAGCACTACCTCCTGCGCCACATACACGCCGCATATGTGAAGTTATATCTAATGCTACCCGCTCGTTGGACAGACAACATAATGTCTCCCTATGTATAAGAACATAGCAAGCAACATAGGCTAAAATCAAACATAAGAGAAGTTTTAAAAGTCTATTTCATTTCAATGTTATATTAATCTTATAAAGAGATAACATAGTTGCGTACTTTTGTGTCTTTCACGTTTCTCCCCCTCTTCTTTTCTCTTTTTCCTAAACTGGCCACTTGATGACTTTTCTTATCCATTTCGTGCTAATTTGACACTTGAGAATCAGTGAATTATCCCTCCCCCAACACTGTCAATCAAGGGTCAAGACTGAACCACTTCACCTTGGTAGTGTGGAGGCTAGATTTATGTTATTAACAAATTCACATCCAGACCCAATTCTGTCCATAAATCTATATATTCACTTTGTTATACATGTTTGTAACACTGGTAACATTTCGTAGTGTGACTGGTTTTATTAATTGCATTAGTATTGTATGAAGCTAGAGGTGCACAATATGACAGATTCTCACTCCAACCCACTCAGTGATATGATATCATTGAGTTTACGCACAAATGAGCGATATCAAAACTGACTGCGAAAATTTATTATGTTTTTTTTTTTCTTTTTCTGAGAGCGCCACATGCCACCCCTGGTAGGAAGCCGCCCTGAGCGGTTGCCCATCCATCACTGCCTGTAGACCCTGCTCCCCCTACTCTATTTGCTAAGAGGGCCTACAAAGGAACAGTAATGAGGAATTGGTGTAGTAAATGCACAAAGACAATGACCTCAGCTAGTATTATGGACACCTATATAGTTAGTCCTGCTACAACGCGACTAATGCGTTCCTGCAAAATTCCCCCAAAAGTCCCCACAAAGATCTGTGAATGCAATCAAAAAAGTAAAAATATCAAAAGTCTCATATTTTGTTTGGTTACTTATGGTTAGGGTTAGGGCTGGGTAGGGGTTAAGGTCGTCATGTTGGGATTAGAGTTTTCCCCATAGAAATTAATGGAGAGTCCCCACAGAGATATAATTACAAACCCGTGTGTGTGTGTGTAAATGTTTTTGTGGTGGATGTGTGAAAACATATTGCTAACACACAATACACATGCTACAGACTGTTTAAAAACACTTCACACCTACACTCTTATACTCACTCATGGACGCTCATAGTGTACGTTACTTTTTAGCTGCTTATTGTCTGTTGTTTATTTTATGTAGGTTATTGTAATGTTGCACTGCTCTGTTAATTGGTAATTGTCTTTGAAGAAGCATGCAAGTAAGAATTTCCTTGTATTCTGTACACTTTGAAGATTGATTAAGTTGTTAAGTGAAGTGGCTGAAATTAATTATTTATTAATATTATCATGTGTGTGTTTTTTATTTATTACTGTATTTTATTATTATATCATTTATAGATAAATGTTAATTTGATGTCTACTATGTTCTTTGGCAATAAAAGCTATAAACATGTAACAATAAATTTTTGCTCTTAAGCATTATTTTTAGAATTAGTCACACAGCACTATGAAATACTCTTTTCAAAATGCAAACATAGAGTAAACACTATGTGATGCCATCCCTGGTTTCACGGCATTGATGTTGTGACACACTATTATATTCGTTTCCGACAGCGCCAAATCTAGTTACACACCTGTGTCAGCAATTGGTGTGGGTTAATTAGGCAATTCCTCTAATTAATAGGGGTATTCACATACTTTTGGCCAAACAATGTATTTGCAAACAAAGAAATTTCATGTACACACACAGATGTCAGATTTTTTTAAAGAAAACATGGAGACAAGATGACAGAGGAGAAATTAACGAGAGGAAGTGACAGAAAGCGAGTGAGACAGGGTTAACTTGAGTTGGGCTTATTGCTTTCTAACTCCTAACCAATCATACCACACCCTGCTGTGTATTGCAGCACTGAAAGCATAATTATACTCAAGAGTGTATCCTAATGAGATTTGTATCAAAAAAACAGAAAGCCACTGTGTGGCCATTATACAATGGCTGTGGTTTACATAAAGGCCCTTAGGCCTGTGATGATGTCTTTAACTAAGCTCCCATTAAACTGCTACAGATTGTCCCTGACTTACCACGACTAATGAGTTCCATTGCAATAGACAGGGCTATAGGCTGAAATGAATGCATGTCAGACTTGGTATACACAGTACATTGTACCATCTTCTAACATAAAAAAATAGATTCCCAGCTTCAAAAAAGGTATAATATTTATGTTACATATATAATAATTTTGTAATTAAAGAGTAAACATCATGTTTAAGCTTTTAACCTAATTGAAATAGTGTAAGAAACCAGAAGTCATAGTCTTTGTTTTCTTGTGTCTTTGTATCTTTGTACATCTCCTCTCTTATCCTGCATGCTTGTCAGCTCTTTCCCTGTCAGAGGGTTCATTGACACAACTGAGAGTTATGACACCATCAATCAGCTCCTGCTTAGCAAAGTCACTAATCCAGGCTGACTGGTGATTGGATGGTCTAGTAGTGTCTCATTTGATCAGGGATGTGGGTGGTGGAGGGGGCATGAGGGTATCCAATCAAACAGGGAAAAGGTCCTGTGGAAGGTAATTAAATCCTGTCATAGGCAATTATCAGCTGAGGGGCCACAGCTCTGCTACTGCATGCAGATCACAGACAGAGCCTAGTGTGCCTGGTAGTGCTGGGGGATAAAAAGGCAGCAGGGTGAAACATCTTACCATCTAAAAGGCAGGCTGAGGCCAAGGGGTGGAAGTCACAGACCCCCAGTGCTTCAAACTCTCACAAATACCCACCACCCTTTCCTGACTCGGACACATCCACTAACAGTCTGCTTGGCACGCAAATCTAAATTCACTAAGCTGCAGTCATAGCTACATAATTATTAGACTCCCTATATACACGGTACACAAGTACGTGTTAAATCGGTTGCTAGTGTGAGCTGTCCTGTGCGTTGGCCAGCTCTTCTCTTTTGGATACTGTCTCCCCGGGGTGATTTTGGTCACATTAGCAATCATATTCAATGTGTTGCTGCTAGCATACACAAGACACGGAAAACAATGTCTACAGATAGTTGCAGTTTTATCAGCAGCTCTTTTACCATCGCTGACATGAATTATCGGGATACAAAAATGCTGCCACATGCAGTGTAGCTCCACTGTATCACTGCCACCGAGAAGGGACTGACTGCAGAGCTGCAGTTTCAGAGCAGCAGCAGTTTCATAATGGCAGTTTCAGCCCAGTGGCACTGAACGCCTGTGCAGTAGCATATTGTGTGAACCTGTGAAGTTGTGAGATTACGCCAGGTAGATGTGCCATGCTTCGTCTTTGTATGTGTCGCTATGCATATTACCGTTCAGGAATACCAATATAAGACCGGTTTTACCAGTGCTGAATGATTCTGACATTTTATTATGCTGTTCAGCAACAGTGGACAGAAATAAAAGTTTTTTGGTACAAAGTTTGATTACACTCAGAAAGTTCTATATGCACGAGAGATGGGCTGGTTCTGAACCAAACTTTTTACATTTTCTTCAAGACTTAATTACAGAACTATGGTACCATACCACAAGCAAATTTAATAACATGAAAGCGGTAAAAGCTTATGACATATTTGATAATGATGCTAGCACAGTGTCTTTGTCACCTAAAATGATTGAAATGTTGTTTAGCTGTTATTTTGGTGAGCCATCATGAGTTGAATGTGTTGAGATCCTGATGTAGCTATGTAAATCACAATAAAAATTATGACAAAAAAAAAATTGTTGCTTAGCACTATGATAAATTTTAAAAAGTGGCAGCGCATGTTTGTGAATGCCACTGGAAACTGCTGTTGTGACAGACTGATGTTATTGCTCCCACCACTCGCCATGTTTGGTTTTTCCTTAGCAAGCTGGAAACAACTCGCAATGCATGACTTAGCTATTGATTGGCTGCAACTCTTATGTGGGTGACACCCACAAAAAAATGTATTTATGTTCATTTTTGCGGACCGGTTAGCTGGTCTAAAAAACTTTTTTTTTAAGCAGAGATCACAATGACTAATATTACTTATCATAACTGTCATAAACCACGGTTCAGCACACATAGCCAAAACAAATTTGATACAATACAGTTATGCCATATGCCAGAAAGATCTCCTTGTGCAAAATTGTTTGTAAATCTTTATCGGATAGTTTCATAGCAGAGAATAACAATGAGTTATAGTTACAATAAATTTGGTGGTTGAGTTATAATATTTCAAAGGGGATGGTAGGGTCAAATCTTTGTGGGGGGCATTATATATAGGTTATAAAATAAGAAAACACAGAACAAAATTTATAGAAGAATAAGAGTAAGTATAAATGCCACTAGCTACAATTGAATTGGCACTTAAATTGCTTTAGACAAGGCAAGGTAAGTTTATTTAAAAAGCACATTTAAAACAGCACACACTGACCAAAGTGCTGTACAATATTGATTCACAAATAGAATCTAAAAAGTACAGAACAATTAAAAGGGTAACTTAAATATATAGTAGGTTTTAAACCTATTTTCACATTAGTTAATATGGAAAAATTCATTACATTTCTGATAGCTTTAGAACGTATTTGACCCAGAATCACAGTTGTTTTCTTCTTTCTAAAATATAACCATAAGTTCCTCTGCTGCTTTATGATTCGTCACTTGGTTATGGTTGCGGCAGAAGCACCAGCACACGCTTGATGAGGTTAAGGAAGTTACTTGCATTGATCAGTGATCGTGTTCTCTAGCAAAACTAAAGGACCTGAGACCATGGATATATAGCATGCTCTTTCTTTTTGATCGGAAGAACCTCAAGAAAAGTAGCAGTGACATTGAAAACTAGTAAGTAGGCTAGAATTAAAACAATGATAGCATCAGCAAATTTTCCTTTACGCCTAAATGCTACTGTGATTTTATATTACTATCACACACTATAGTATGTTTACGGTGTTTATCTAACAGCAGAGAGAGAAACCTTTGGATCATCCACTGTTTGGATGTTGGTGATGATTCTAGTTCGTGAATGCTAAAAGGATTTTATTGAGCAGAGTATAGAGGTAAATCCCAGAATGCACATCTTTCATCATGGATTAAGGACACTCCATCCTCACCACCCCCACAAGCAGGTGGCGGTTAGGGCATTTGGACACGTCAGATTCATTCTGGGGCTTTGGGAGGTGGAGATGCACTCTATCATTTTTTCGATACCCTCCCTCCTGACAGATGTCTGTGTCAGAGACAATAGGCCTATGGAGAGCCTCACTTCCGAAGTAACTGCCTCTTTCTGTCCTTTAGTGCTATGTGATGTGGCATCTCTTGCTTTGAGCCGCGCAATTCTATGAGATTTCGCTCTATTCGGGTTCAGCTTTGGTGGACTAGTGACGTTTCACACTTGGGCTCCATAAGGCTGATAGGATGGAGTAGAGGCACCTGCTCAAGATGGTGTGTGTTAGAAAGCTTGGGGTAACCAAGCCACTGAAATCTGGGTTCTTGTTTTTTTTTTTTATACCAAAGTCGCCCTAAAGGATCCTAATCAAGCCACGCCATCCATGCGCCACCACATCTGTGCACATACACGAGGCAGACAAGTATCCATTTCCAGTGTCCCACTCCCCTGGATCCTAGAATTCCAGTTTGTGTATGTGTAGGGGGGCTTCTTAACCACCCAAGTCTGTTTGTGAGACTGGCAGCTTTCCGAGGCTGTTACCCATTGCTTCAGATGAATCAATGTTGCAGGCAAACCTGCCTTTCTGTTTTCATCCATCCACATTTCACAGTCATTTCAAAGTCACATTTTATAAGATTTTAAAGAGTGAGAAATTCCTAAATATTTCTGTATAATAGGGGCATAATGCTATAATTCTCCCCATATCACAGGTTTCACCATATAGGAAGCCTTAAGATAACAATCAAATGTTTTTTTTTCTGTATACTCATTTAAATAAAGTTTAATCCAGCCTCTATGTAATTATAGGATTTAGAAATTTAGAAATTAGAACTAGGCAAGCTTTATTTTTTAATATTCCCTCAAAGAAATCACTGAAGAATACAACCTTCAAATGACCCGAGAAACAGTAATGAGTCAACTCATAAGCCAGCAGAGTTGAATCAATAAACACTCATTTCAAAGATCATGATGTGGCTCATTGTCTCAATGGTGGCCAATGGGCTTCTGTAACCCTTACTGTGAGATGGCAAAGACAGCACTCTGCCTGAGGGGCTCCTATCGAAGTGGCATTGACTGTAATTAGAACTGGAGTAATAAGCTTGGAGAAACCACCCAAAAAAGAATTCTCCTCCTTTTAAAATCAAAATATTTTGGATGAAGAGGATGAGTAAAACCAGATGTGGCAGAGTGGTGCAGTGGTTAGAACAGCTACCTCATACTGTACCTCTGGGACCAAAGTTTGAGTCTGCTGTGGCTCCATGTGTGGAATTTGCATGTTCTCCCTGTGTTGTCATGGGGTTTCTTCCAGGTACTCTAGTTTTCTACACATAGTCCAAAAACATGCTAAGGCTAGTTGGAGTTACCAAATTGTGCATGTGTGAGTGTGCCCTGTGATGGGTTGGTTCCCTGTCTTGTGCCCAGAGGTTCTGGACCCCCTGTTACCCTGAATAGGATGGAGGATAAACAAAACCTATTTTGTAAGACAGTTTCAATATAAACATTTGTGCTTACATACAGGGGCACCTGCAGCATTTTATTTCAGGGTATGTATTCCCCCCAACCTCCACCCCCCACAAACTCCTTTCTGTTTCGCATAGTTAATATGACAGTCTCATTTCATTAACATTAACAATCATATTGTTAGTGGTGCATTGATATTGACATTTTTACCAATAGTCTATATACTGTTGTCTAATATCACTAATACCAATGATCAACTTGGTGGGAAGTGTGGGGGCGGGGGTGTTGATGTGAAACCTGCTGAATTTGCAGCCACAGATAAGCGGAATGATTTTACATGTATCTATTACAAAGATTTCCCAGGCAGATACTTTAAAACCTCTTACTGTATAAGTAGTGAATGAGCTGACTGCCATGTAGTGGAAACTTATAATAACTAATAATGACCAGAATAGATGTTCTTAGAAGTGGACATTCACTTGCATTGACTTGTGATTTCAGAAAAGGCAAGTAAAGGGGGAAAAAAACATAACTAATGCTATGGTCCTTTCATCGGATTACATCTGAGCGTAAGGCATATGGAAGCAGCAGAGAGACAAAAACTCCTTTTGATGGGCTGCTTCCTGTGCTTCAAATTAAGACATTTCCTGTTAACACTGTCCACAGTAATACTGAATTATAACTATTAAGAGGTTTCCATCAGCATTCACCATATTCGGCATGAATTTGATAGGCAATGCATCTTTTATCATCTCTTTATAAAACATAAATCACATTGCTTAATTGCTTAATACAATTCACAACATAGACAAAATCCCTCATCCTCCACTGAGGAAAATGGCTGATCATCCAATGCAATCATCTCCATTATTTCAGTAGTTGTATCCTAAGCTCTGGTGATGTTAGTATGTTAACTGAAATGTCGTGCAACTCCACGTATTGTTACCAGTCTTCATAATGAATATGTAATGCAAAATAACAAAAAGAATTACATATATTGCTCAAGAATCATGAGACAAAATCATAATCTCTACTGAGTGAAAAAATTGTGATTCATATTTAATCCAGAGTCATGTATCCCTGCTCCTTGTTCATGTTTGTGTTGTAGGCATAGCAAGGCAAAAGAAAAAAACTTACGTTAACATAACATTAGGCAAATAATAAAAAGTCTAAATGCCAAGGGTACGCAGAGTGCATACAGGCATACAACTGCAGGTACCCATGCATACATAGTCAAAGCACACTGAGTTATGTAAGGGATAAACCACTTCAAAGTGGCTGTATTCTTTGCGTCTTTGTCATGTTGAAAGGTGAAATGTCGCTTCAGTCTAAGTTTATGTGCACTCTGGAGGAGGTTTTCTTCACAGATGTTCATGTGTTTGGCTGCATTCATGTGTTCCTCAGTTTTGACCAATTTCACTGTGCCTGGTGCTGAGAAGCACCCCCATAGCATGACGCTACCACCACCCTATTTCACTTCTTCAGACACCTGAGGAAAGCTTGAATGTCCACTAAAGTCCTCACCAGCTTCTGCAGGTGTACCGTGGAGTTGTATTATGTCCTGGTATGGCAACTACTTGCATGTTCTCCCTGTGTTGTCATGGGGTTTCTTCCAGGTACTCTAGTTTTCTACACACAGTCCAAAAACAGGACAAGAAAGCCCTACAATGGTGTCAAAAATAGCTCAAAAGAGCATTGGCACACAGCTCCCAGTAATCCAGGACATTTATACGACATGCTCCCTCAGAAAGACAAAATGCATCTTAGAAGATTGTAGTCACCCGGCACTGACACTTTTCAACTTTTCTCTCTATGGCAAGTGGCTCAGGACTCTCTGCACAAGCCCATCAAGATTCAGGGACAGCTTCTCCCCTAATGCCACAATGCAACACTGTTTAACGTACACTAATGTGCAATATTAATACTAAGCTCTACACTGCTGTTAGCCACCTCTCTTTTGTAGTGATCTGTCTCACGCTCATCATTTTATTATTTATTGCTAATTCTGTAATACTGCTGCATCATGCTCTGTATTCTAACCACTTTGCCACTTTATATTGCTATACTACTCTGCCACTACCTCATGTGGATAGATATGTTAGATATATCATATCGGTTAGTATTTTTATTTCCGAACTTAGTGGATAATTGAGAACATTTTACTCATCACAAATAAATAGTTCTCAAAACCGGTGAACAGCATGACTTAAGAACCATTTTCCTTGTCCTTTGTTTTTTTGCAGTATGTATTCAGTGACTCCAGACTCCTGGCCCAGAGAGGGTTGCCTCACCTGTGCTGCTGGCTGCCGGCTGAATCCCCGGCTACCAGCCCAAGAGGGGCCACATCACCTGCGTCCAGTCTCACAGCAACTGTGCTGCCCGAGCTTACCCCGAATGACATGGTTCCATGTACGTTCATCCCAGGTGAGACCCTACCTCCAACCAAGGCCCCAGGGGTGGTTTATATATATATAAAACACCACCCTATATTTTTAAACTAATCTGCATTTTTAAATCCTGGTTTAACCGTGGTTCTGCTGGCAGAAGACTACTCTGAGCAGTAGGTTGCTTCCAGGTTCAAAATATCTAAGACAGCACTACACAACAACAAAGTGAAGCAGGAGACACTGGGCACAACCAGAAACCAGCCAGGTAAAGGACAGAGGCAACATTCTAATGTCAGAGATGACCGTTCACTTATTCAACAGTTTTTCATGAATTGTAGGATGACAATAAGTGACCTTCAAAAGTATTCAATTCAATTCAATTTGTATAGTGCATTTTCACAACATACAACACGCTTTACAAAGCGCTTTACAGCATCTCCACCCAAAGCCCCCAGTGAGCAAGCCAGAGGCAACAGTGGCAAGGAAAAACTCCCTAGAAGGAAGAAACCTCCAGGGGCCAGTGGTGGAAGTCAACTGAGTAAGATGGCGAAGTCCCAATTCCCCTGACCTGAACCCCACTGAAAACTTGTGGGCTGAGTTGAAGAGCAGGGTGCACTAGGTCAGAGCAGAGAGGTCCTAGGACCCTGGATGATCTGGAGAAATTCTGTTAAGAGGAATGGTCTCCGATGCCCTGCTCTGTATTCTCCAACATTTTAAAATGTTATAGGAGAAGACTCAGTGCTGTTTTACAGGCAATAGGCGGTTTTACAAAGTATTAAATGCTAGAGTGCCAATAATTGTGGAACATATGTTTTTGTTGAAAATAATTAATTCTTGATGAAGGATTTGTTTTTCTTCAAATAGAATTATTTCAATAAAGGGTTGGACTTTTAATTTTTTTCCCATGTGAGATGACGCTACTTCACCAAAAGGTGGATTTTTTTCTAGCCTTTTTTTTTTTTTTTACAAATCTTTACAAGTGGTGCCAATAATTGTGGAGGGTGCTGTAAATATCTGTTTTGTAAAGTTTATTTAGTTAATGCAGCCACTAGGAATACAACCTTTATTAAATCTTTTAAATTAACCAGTAAATCAGAACACTAGATTTACATTTTATAGTACATTTCACATTGACACTTAATATACAATAAAATATATTTTATTGTAATATACAATAAAATATATTCAACTACAAACATGGAGTAATAACTCCCCTCAGGGACATGGAAATGCAAGACTAAGGCTAAGGTCCATTGCCGTGCACCTATGAATGCTGGACGGGCTCTGGATGGGCTCTGGACGGGCTCTGGACGGGCTCTGGACGGGCTCTGGATGGGCTCTGGACGGGCTCTGGATGGGCTCTGGCGGTGCAGGCTCGGAGGTGAGGATGTCTCTGGCGGCACTGCAAAGGCAAGGAAAGATGTTATTTTGTCACATTCATGCTCCAAACACATCTTAAGCTATGTAACAGTATGGGGTCGTCGTTGTCCCATTTTCCGTTTGAAGATTCTCCACACATTCTCAGTTGGGGACGGGTCAGGACAGCATGCAGGCCAGTCCAGTACCCATACCCTCTTCTTCTGCAGCCCTACCTTTGTAATGTATACAGAATGTGGTTTTGCATTGTCTTTCTGAAAAATGATGTCCCTGGAGAAGATCTTGACGGCAGTACATGTTGCTCAAAAATCTCAATGTACTTTTCTGCATCACAGAAGTATAAATTACCTTTGCCAAGGGAACTGACCCAACCCTAGACCTGGCTTTTGGACTGCTGATACCAGTCTGGATGGTCCTTTACATCTTTGTTCTGTAGTACATGGCATCAATTTCTCCAAAAAAAGAATCTGGAATACCGATTCATCTGACCACAGTACACGTTTCCACTGTGTGATGGTCCATCCCAGATGCCTCTGAGCCCAGAGAAGTCAGCGCTACTTCTGGACTTGGTTAACATAAGGCGCTACATCATAAATATTTATTACATTTTAAGACATTTTTTACAAACACAATGAAATACAGTCAACAACCTAATTTGTGGGGAACTTGGCAATTACTGTAAGTGAAATATGCAATGAAAGAATAGGTGTAGCTTCCAAGTTATGTGTTAAGTTAAGAGTAGGACTCAAAGCATTTGGTTAAAAACATATTTACTGGCTTTCACATTTGTCCATCCAGTACTTCTAGAAATTGTACAGGTTAGGGGGCGTGGGAGGACTAAGGATCAAATGGGGGGAGGGTGATAGAGCTGTACAGGGAATATATTACTGTCATTCTGACAGCATCCTTTCTAGTTAAGGAAACATGACTTAGAAACTGTAATTCTCTTAAGGGTTCTGAGGTAAGGACGAGAGAATACAGACTGTTGACTGACTGAGTCTTTGGGATAATGAATCAGAGACTGAACATGTGATGCCAAGCATGATGAATTTTAGAGAAGTTCATTCTTTTTTATGCAACTTATTTTTATTTTGAATTCCAACATGGCCACTGGAGGAAATGTCCTCCTTCTTTGTGACGAAAATCTGCCACAGGCACTGTATGTAGCCACATGGCTGCTGTGAATTTTGGCGAGCCACAGCGGGGACTCAGCAAATGCAGCCTGCCACAGCCTGGTGGAGTGCCTCCTCCGCTGTAATTACAATACATTCCATGTTGTCCCTCAGAGGATGGGCAGCAGGCAGTCTTATCAAGAAAGAATGGTAGATCCAGGGGGACCACAACAAGCAAATGTAGCTGACTGATGAGTGGTCCTGAATTGGCTGAGTCAGACGGGCGCAACAAGGGCACTTCATTCAAAAGCCAAGTAGAAATCAGCCAGATAATGAAGAAATGGGAACCCATGCAGATGGCAGGCAGTCCCCCACCAGGCCTGCCAGAGAAAATCAGTCTTTATGCCACCATCTTATTCTCCATTGACATGCCCCCCCATGCAAGTGGGCACGATGGTGAGCACAGCCCCTTCCCCCAATCCCGTGTACAGAGTATGAGCATAATCACGATGGGTGTCTGTGAGCTAGCCCCATTAGTCAGACATGAGCCACCCCCTGGAGGCACCAAACTGGGCTTGAGTGGCAACCACAACACGATTCCACCAGTTATGGAGCCAGGATTCATCTGACATTTTTCATTGTTTATAATTACCTTCAGCACTCTAATGGAAGACCCTGTATCCTTAATTACGCAAAATGTCAACTTTTGCCTTTTTCTAGGGGAAATCTGCTCATGATTTTTAAAGAATGCACATCTTTTTTCCCTAAAAGCACAAAAACAGAGGAAATATATCATTATAACTCTGCCGTGCTTGTTTGTGGTTATTAAATATAGCTTGTGCAGAACCTCTGGAGTGTTTAACTTGTGCTTTCGTGTTTAGAGTCCTACCTAGACTCGTAATTTTTTCAGGTCCAATTTGAAGGTGAGTGACATCGCACTATTTCAACTAAAGGAAAAATGTCAGTCTTAAGTGTGTTGTATTTGAATGCTTCCTCTGTGTCATTTTGATTGCTGAAAACTTTTTAATATTTTTGACCGCATTTCACAATTTCACAGATAATGGAGAATATTAAATAATGTACTGGGTAATACCGTGTTTCCCCGAAAATAAGACAGGGTCTTATATTAATTTTTGCTCCAAAAGACTCGTTAGGGCTTATTTTCAGGGAATGTCTTATTTTCTCATGTACAACAATCTACAGTACATTTACCGGTATTCATGAACAAAAATCCACATTTATTCAAATACAGACATCATGTCATCTTCTAACCATATCTTTCCATGTAAACAATCTGACGGTACATTTATTCATGAACAAAAATCTACTGTGTATACATTTACTCAAATATAGTCGTCATGTCATCTTCTTCTGGAACATCATCGTAAATCTCCAAGCTCCAAATTCCATCCTGCATATCTCGCAACTCAATTTCCTTTAGAACTAGTGGCCCCAGTCTCTCATGTCTAGCAATAGCCTGCTTGTAGTGCATATAATCACAACTCATTCTAGTTACCGCACAATCCATGGGATAGTAACTAGGGCTTATTTTTGGAGTAGGGCATATATTGCGAGCATCCTGAAAAAAGGGCTTATTTTCGAGGTAGGTCTTATTTTCGGGGAAACATGGTAATCGGAAGAAAAGGCAATAATTGCACAATGGTTTATGAAAGGCACCCAAGTACTGTTCATATAAAAATTAAAACCTAATGTGTTTTAAATGGAAACACGACAGAAAATACGATTAGATTTCCAACCGTGGATATACTACACAGACAGTTAGGACGGCTGAAATACATTTTTGATCCCCTTGATTTTCTCATTCTTGATTAACAAAAGCAAAAATTCTTTTCTAGCATCAGTTTAAAGGATTCCAAAAAATTTAGATAACAGAAATTGTGTCAAAGTTCAAAGAAAGTAGAGGGGGGGAAAAAAAATCAGTTTTCTATGAAGGTTATTGTAGCCTTTCAGACATCTCAGCATGGAAAAATGTTTTCCTTAAAAAAATAAACAATCCCTAACTTGTGAACTACAGAGGACAAAACTTGCTCTAACATAGATATATATTGTGCTCATTGTAGATGTTTATGTAAAGCACAGAGAAAGAGAATGGGGGGTTGAGGGGGTCACAAAGTACCCGAGTTCACTGTAACATTGTTTTAGAATGACTAAAGCACCACACGCTTGAAAGTCTGTCAAGAAAATCAATAGCATGCAATTAAACACAAAGCAAAGCCAAGATCTGCGATTTGTTATGTATTAAATTCAGCCTGGGCTTCAGCCAAAGCAGGTGCATGGGGCCCTATTTTCTTTTACCCCTCTTCGACTGATTTGACTGGAGCAAACACACAGGTACTGAACCCTATTGTGTAGTTAGCTGGGGAAATTCAGGAGCCTTCCGTATTGATCCACAGTGGAGCCTGTCAGCAACAAGCCATTAAAGCAGAATACCTTATGGAGAAACCGCCTTTTCTCTGGAAAAAAAACACTCTTTGTGTCTTATTCCTACCACAGAGAGAGGCTCCATGGCCCCTGACAGTGATGTGATATGTGCTCTGCCCCCATTTCCCTTTTCTCCCACAATGGGTCAAAAACTCTGGCAAGTAATTACAAACAGTATTTAGGTCCCTCCATCTAATGAACTCCATAACAGTAACAGGTCTAACATATCATAGTCATATTTCACGCATCTCCAGTTCATAGGCTGAAAACTGGAGCAATAGGAGGCCAATATGGATGCAGCAGGCCGGCAGAGCAAACAGCAAGCATTAAGCAGGCTTTGCTGTTACTTCTGAAGGTGCTGCATGCTTTCAGTAGTTCCTTCGCACACCCACCTCTACCTCTCTCTTATCTGCTTGTCCCAGTTGATTGGTTTATCACGATGCTGGCTTCCTCAGCATTTTGTTTGATTTGCCTCCTTCTACAGGCCACGCAACCTTACATGACACAACACTTAAATCCTGTCATTTCCGCTGCACTGTGAGATTAATGAAGGGAGCGCCACCAGATTTGTGCTCTCACCCACCTAGTTCGAAAACGAGGCAGATGCACGATCCCTGTGGCATGACTCAAAGGCTTATCCATGCCAGTCAGACTTGACCCGTGCTTCAGTTTCAATTTTTATACACTAAAACTGTGAAGCTGGGAACACTGCTTTGTGGTACATGAAGAAATAGGAAGATGGCCTCCTCTCATATGGATTGTTGGTGTTGTAATAGTCCCCATTACAAAGCCAACACACATTTTATTTCCCTGTGTGCTTCCATATGTGCTGATCTCTTTTTGTTCCTCCATACGCCTCTAACTCACGGTCCAAAATAAAACCCCTTGTCCCACTTCCCCATCCTTATTTCATGTGGTTCTGTGAGCTGTCCTACCTGGAGTGAATGTTTGTGAATATACTGAACAGTGCAGAAAAACGGTGCTGAAAATGTGACGTGCACCCTACACTTTACGCGGGGCCACATGGTGAATTGCCCTTTTTACCTGTGATGCCACAGTAGACTGCAAACAGCCTCATTGGGGAGGCACTCATGATTACATTTCACAATTCAGAAGCAAATGACACCACCGGTATTGCTGTCATTGTCAAGATAACCACTGATGGGGGGGGGGGGGGGGGTGCGCCTTTTACTGCTGGAATGACTTCTGTGAAATTCATGATGGTGGGATGAAATAGGACTTAGAATTCACTCCATATCAACTGCGTCATTTAATATTTATTCAGAGCTAAAACTCAGCCTTTTTAAATGGCTGGTACTTGATATTTATTGATACTGGACCTATTTCCTCTTAATAAAATAAATAGATTTAAAGAAATAGGTTAATGCACAGCAAGGGGGAAAAAGGGAAACTGGCTTGCCCCTGTGCTTTGAAGTCACTCTTCGCAGCAATAAATTAACTGCCACTTGGCCTGAACTAAACAAAAGTCACAAGTATAATTGCAGTTTATTCCGCAGCATGAAGGAAATGTTCATCCGCGAGGCTTTATAATTTCCTTCCAGCCTCACAAGAAACAAGGGACGAACAAATGATACATTTATGAGAAGGCTCTGGGCACGTTTTCCTGCTAATGTGCAAACAAAAGGGAAATGCATTTTTGTTTTCTCACAAGCTGATTCAGCTGTTGATTGATGCTGGTTGGACCATAGAACCCTAATGGCCGTTTGTTTTCCTGACAGTGGTGGGTAATGAATGACCTTGATCACCAGGCCCTGTCTTCCCCAACTCATATGAACACCCTAAGGAAATTAGAGCTTGTGTAGCATATTCAGCTAAACTTATTCCATTTCTCTCTTGCTGTTTCCCTGCCTCTCTCTCTTTTCTTGCTGTGAAGAATATACAGGGGTGGAAGCTAAACCTCAGCAAGTAAATGAAATATTGATCCATGCTTCCCTGGCCTTGCCTTCACCTTGTCCCAATGCTGTGAGTTACAGACTTTTCCCTTTTGGTTGTAATAGGAATTATTACAGAGGGCCTGTGCGAGTAATTACTTGGCAAAGCAGGGCCCATCATACATTTCTGTAAAGATGTTATTTACCATACAACCCCTTCCCCCAGCTGCCTGCCTTTTTTGGCCTTGTCTTTCTTAACATTGATTCAGTTCTTATAACAATAATCAATCATCCATGTTGTCCAGAGAAGTTTATCAAAATTATCAGATGTGATGTGAGAGCTGGGAAAAAATTTTAAAAGATTGTAAATATCAAATTATGAAAGGCTGCCAGGTTGATGTATATGGGATTCAGTGTGGGTGGAAATGGCTGTTTGTTTGGGTGATCGATTTGGTCGGTGAAGGCACTCTGCCAAATACTGTAGTGAATGTGTTGTGAACTCCCCAGCCAGTGCTGAAGGACACCATAGAGAGCTAGAGAGTGGCAGCAATGATTCATTTAGAGAGCTTCCAGCAGCAGTGAGGTTAGTATCAATAGCCAGACCCTAATCAGGAGCAGCGATGTGTGGCTGCCTCAACATAACAGAGATCACAGTTTATTGAAGAATTTACATCAGAAAACTGTTTCTCAACTTTAGTCTGATATTTTTGTAACATTTTTGTACTATTGATTTATCTTTTTGCACAGGCCTTCACATGTGATGAAGCTAGCTCAGTCTATGGCACCTGACAATGGCCTGATATTTTGAATTCTTATGATGTTGTTGCAGTTATTTTTTTTCTTTTGGCCTGTTTAATATAATTGTCTAAATCTGCTTCAGTTAATCTAAAAAGTGACAAAACTGTATAAAATGTACAAACTGTAAAAATGTAATTATAAAGTTAGTACTGTTACTTTCCACAAGATACAACACACAAAAATATGATTAAAACTAATTAATGAAAGAGGAATTGCTACAATAGAATAGCCTTTTCAGCGATAAGAAACACCTACACAAATGGTGACACTCCAAGGACATCAGCTCAAGATGGGTGATTGCACAAAGGTGGCCTCAGGGCATTCAAGCCCCAACCCCCAATGTGATTACCAGATCCTCTGCCTCCTCTTGCAGGTCCTCAGTATTTGCAGGGCATTAGTCACTCTGTATTGAACCACAAGAACAGATGCCAGCATCAGGAGGCTTGGAGAGGATTCGAAATTTATATTCACTTAGAGGATCTAGACAGACAGAGACAGAGAACAGGTCTACTAAGGACCTTTAGTAAAAATGAACAGAGCAGTGTCCAGCCCCCAGCATTCCAAAAATCCATACCACCACAAACTGGAACCCTTCCAGGGAGCACATTTTAAGATGTAATACACTCTTTGTAAATTATATTACCCCATACAATCATGTTATATATACATTTGTGAAGTTTAAGAACTCTGGAATCACTAGAACTTTAAGTTTACTGGGAGATTTAGTCTGGAAACTTTGGCCGGCCCTAGGAAGGGGATGGCAGATGGGACGAAATCGACAAAGCAGTAATCAGTAAGGTAGGAGGAAACAATGCAAGTTGTAGATGTTAGTTTTTGGTATGAAAGGTGCAGTAGGGTTCACGTATCACTCGCAAAAATGAGTGAGCAGCACAGAGAATGGAGGGGACATCGGCATTGTCTCTGTTGTCCTTCCTGTCTTGTGGTCCCTTGGAGCAAAAATTCAAAAGCTGTTCACATCACTAACAACAAGCTGCCGTACTTACCTGGCAGTCTTTGAATTTTGTGGTGAAAGAACTTTCAAAAGAATTCATTGTACTTTGCTGTACATTGTTTGCTTTTCAGCTCTAAGACATCTGAAATGTGTGGTGGTTGCCAATGGGTTGAATAAAGAAACTGTTAACTTGCCTGCTGCACTGATTTTTTAAAAATAAATACTTATTAAAAACATGCTTCAAGGTCAGGGAGATCAAATTATTTGTGTGGCAGACTTTTTTCTGAGCCACATTGTGATGGAAGCTAGGCTTTGACAAATACAGTGGAGTAACAACTCAAAGGAAACCAAAGTAACAGGAAAAAAAAAACAACAAAAGGTTGTTTAGGATCCAAGCAGATTTTTCCGCTGTAGTTGCTTTCCTGTAGAAATGATAGATGGCTCTTGGACATGGTATCAGTCAGAATCAGACATGTATTTTGTATGATGTTCTAGTACTGGTCTTTCAAACAGTTGCGCAACAGTTGTGACAAAATTCATGCATTTTAAAAAACGAATAGAAATTTATTCATTCATTAACAAAGCACACACATACATGAACCAAGAAGCATATAAAGCATATTACATATAACATATAACATATAACACACAAAACATATCAAGCCTTTTATGGTCTGCTAGTCAAGGCCGACTATATTCATATAGAAAAGGTCCCCAAGATCTGCCTTATTTTCTCTGTTCTGACTTAATTAACATTCACTATCAAGTCATGGCCTCCATTTCTAGACAGTTTATGGAGATGACATTAATTTTAGCATTTGGCAGGGTTTTCTCAATGGAATACTTTGCCTGGCAATTCAGAAGAAGCTGTGATGTCCTTGAAGAAGCAAATGAAGTTTAAGTATAATAAAACACACAATGCTGTAAAAGAAGATCTGCTTTGTAGAGTTTTTTGTCATCCTCTTCCAGTGAATAATCCATATTTCTATTCATATAGCATAATAAAACTCAATATAGACATGACAGTTGCCAGTCATTCTGCCAGATCCACCACCAGACATTACCAGAGAACATAGGGGTTGATTCTCCCATGCACTTAAGTCAAAAAGTCAGATTGGGGATTTTTTTTATCTGGGGGTCCTGGCTAATTTTGATGTATGGGTTTCAAAAGACTACGGTATGGCATATTATCTTAATACCGGCCAAGCCTAGTAACAAGACATGTTGTATGCATGCACATGACCACCTGTGTCTATGGCCAAATTTAGTATGAAGCTTCCGTGCAAATGACCATCCATGGACCGAAAAAAGTGATGTATGAACTAGGCATAAGTCTGGGATTGAAGAATGCTTAGGTTAGATAAGCACTATGGGTAGAGAAACCCCAAAATATGGGTGTGTCACAAGCTGACAATGACTTCAGTGCACTGAAGTACATTTTTCATGATAGGCCCTGGAGTATTAAGTCATGCTAGTCTACATGGCCAAACGCAATATTGCAGTTTTCAGAAAGCCGAACATGTAACAAAACAAAACCTTCTAACGCATCATACATTTACACACAAACACAAATGTTACAGTCCAAAATGGATTCATACAATTAGGCCTATACACTCACCTAAAGGATTATTAGGAACACCATACTAATACGGTGTTTGACCCCCTTTCGCCTTCAGAACTGCC
>JAODJU010000007.1:22811003-22852689 GCA_026776725.1 Gnathonemus echidnorhynchus | reverse complement strand
CTAAATGCATTGAAGCAACTGCCATGTGATTGGTTGATTAGATAATTGCATTAATGAGAAATTGAACAGGTGTTCCTTATAATCCTTTAGGTGAGTGTATAAGAAGTATATAATGTAATAGTATTTAGAACTATATAAGTATATGCAAAGTATATCACAAATGCACAGGATTCAAGTGGCATCTGCCTTGTCACCACACCTAACATGCAAATAAATTAGGTTAAATGATAATTCTTTCTATTAAGATGAGTAAAAAATACATTTAAAGGAAGTAGTATGACCTTGTAGTCCTAAACCGTAGTGCATGTACTTGCTCTCTTGCAAGAGTGGGACAGACAGAGACGACCAGAATATTCCATCCTCCTCTTGATGTGCTTCTACTGACTGACACTGAATGCATTGCATGTTTCTGAGTGGATTGTGAAACATTCTGTTTTGGATTTCAATTTGTCCATTTCATACACATACATACACCACTATATACACTAGGTCAGGGGTCCTTAACAGAACTATCTGACCAGGACACTTGTCTGATTGGTTAGCATTCTACGCCTAATGGGGTATAGATCTGTGGGTTTTTAGTGACAGTGATTTTCAGTCCATGCTACTAATAATACTAACATTTACACCATATCCATTGATTAGGCATATTTGCTTTTTTATAGTATAGTTCTGAATGAAGAGGTGGAAAAGCCAAAATTCTGTATATTGATTTGTTCTTAAACACAATATGGGTCAGATCCACTCAGGTACAGAGCACTTCATCGTTTATAGTTGTCTACTGGAATATGTTTCAGGTTGAAGCTCTCCCTCAGTGCAAAACTAATTTTAGTGTGATCAATAACTCAAAAGCAGTTATGCTTCTCGTGTGTTTTCCATATGCTGCAGGCACCATCTCAGTTAAGTGCCATTTTCAGTCTGATGGTATCCTATCCTGTCTGCAGTAAGCCCTGATCTGTAAACTAATCATATACACACATTTGTGGAAATTTTATGAGGTGCTGGTGAAGGCAGTTTTACATACAGTTTTACGGACAGTTCAATTCCTCAGTTCTTCAGTTCAGTTCAATCCTTATTTTAGAATCATCTCAATCAGCCCTGACAGGACAGCTAATTAGTTTAGTTTAAAATGGGTCCAGTCATCAATAAATCCAGAAGTCAAAAAATCTTCTACATCTACCTCTTTGGAGAAGCCTAGAGTCAGCTATCACAGCTCTAAATGAGATTGTTTGTTTTTTATTTAATTTCTTAAATTTGTGTTTTTTTCATTCATAAAAAAATCTACTGGCATCGGTTCCTGGCCTAAATCAAACATTTGTCTTACTATATCCTATTATAGAGTAATTATTGATTTCCTGTTGCATTAAAGTCAGGATGCATTTAAAAAAAAAAAAAACTAAAAACACCATTATATATACATTAACAAAGCTACGCTATTGTAATTTTGCAATCTGAATTGATTTTATTGTCTGATTTAGGTTCAAAATAAAAAAGCTTAGACATACTGTGGTATGATCCATTGAAAACTGTTTGGTAAAATCCAAATGCATGAGAATGGAATTTCATTTGCCATGCTTACTGAACTAACAAAGGGCTTTGTTTTGACATGACCCAGATTGAAATAATAATGTTACATGGCAATGTTACCCACATAATTTTGGTTGTTGGTGTGTAATACTCTCATGAATCTAATTGAAATTTGTAAAAACCATTTTAATTTGAAAAAGAAAGGACAGCAGTAGCCTACTACACTTATATTTGGCCATTTTCATGAACATGAGAATCGCTTGACAAAAAAAATGAAATGTTACAGTGAAATACAGTGTTTGAATTTTGTGCACAGCAATTGACATTACATGAACTTATTAGGGATATTAAAATTATGTATGACCAGATACAATGCGACTAAATTTATAACTAGATGCACCAGTGTGACTTGCAAATATGCCCCCCCCCCCCCCCATTTGTTTTTTAAACCATCTTCACATCATGTAAAACACCCAAAGAGAGAAAATTGGTGTGTGTGTGTGTGTTGCTTGTTGTCCTGTTTTTTTTTGTGTTCCCTGGTGAGTTTCTTTGTGGTTACTTTTAGTTTGTTCCTTGCTGGCTGTGCAGAGCTGTGTCCATACGGCTGATAGGGCCTGTCACAGTGGCGATCCCTGAAGCCGGTGGTCAACACCAGCGGTAGAGGCAGCTGTCAGACTGAATATGGAGGCCTTCCAAGCTTTGTTAGCTTGTGGGACTCCCGAAGAGGTACCAGCAGGGTAAACTGAAAGTGGATTTGGCAGTTGCTGAACCAAAAACTCTGGTGTGGGAGGAGTTAAGGACTTTCGGTCGGCCACAAGAAGATTCTGTCGAGCCATCAGGCGACTCAGGATGGGGAAGCAGGGCTTTACCCATGCTATTTATAGCAGGGATTGTGAACTGTTGACCTCAAATGGGGATATAGTTGAGCAGTGGAAAGAATGCATTTGGGTCTACCTGGTCTATTCGGCATCTTCCCCCACCATCCGATCCAACTCATCACCAGGTGGTGAACAGTTGACAGCTCAGCTCCTGTCTTCACCCGTGTCCAAACCATGCAGACAATACGATTACAAAATCGATCATTGAACTGCGGCCTAGGGTGCTCTGGTGGCAGGTGTACTTATGAACTGCCTTATGTTCGAACATTGTGTTTGTGAAGGACAAACTGTGATTACTACAGAAGTCCAATAACTGATCACCACTTGGATTCCAATCAGGCAGGCCATTCCTTCCAATCACACCCTTCCAGGTTTCACTCTCATTACTCAAACAAGTGTTAAATTCCCCCAACAGAACAATGAAGTCCTCAGAAGGGGCTCCTTCCAGCACCCCATCCAAGGTCTCCAAGAAGGCCAGAGACTCTAGACTGGTGTATGTACAGACAATAGTCAGAACCCAACCCCAGACTCGAAATGGAAGGGAGGCGACTCTCTCATTTACCAGGGTGAACTCCAATGTACGGTTACCAGGAGTTTGGTTCCAGAGTGTGAGCCATCCATTGGGCCAGAGTACTACTAGTAGGTATCTCTCCCTCCCACATCAGCCCAGACCCCTTTCCCGGCAGAAAGTTTATATTCCATGTGCCAAGAGGCAGTTTAGGTAGCTCACAATCAGTCTGTCAAGGCTCTTGCTTTCGACTGTCACTCGATCTACATTGCACCCGACCCCCACGGCTCCCCCTGCAGGTGGTGGGCCCACAGGAGGGTGGACTCATGTTATTCCTTCAGGCCATACCTGACTGGGCCCCTAGAAATATATAGTTAAATGAGATTACATACAAATTATATTACCATTAAGGAGGATTCAAGTGACATCTGCCTTGTCAACATGCCTCACAGGTGGATCAATTAGTTTGATAGCTGGTTGGTTAAAAAAATAATTCTTTCGGTTAAAATGAATAAAAAAATAGGTTCAAAGGAAATAGTGTGTCCTCGCAGTCTGAAGCCACAGTACATGTACTTGCTCTCCTGCAAGATTTGGACAAACAGACTCCCTCATCTTGATGTACTCAAACTGACCTACAATGAATGCATCACACATGTTTCTGGATGGATGGCGAAAGGCTCTGAAAGCCTGGTGGAAAATAAACAAAAACGTCAAACATACACTGAGATCATGTACATAAATACACTCCAGTGTACACACTATGCAATAGTGTTCAACAAAAAAAAAAAACAATTATCTTTAACACAAGGAAACAAAGTGATATCACACACCTCCACCACCTTTTCCAGAATGACAGCCTTATTACCTTTCAACATCTGTTCCAGAAGTACAACATCGGGAAAGAACCATTCCTTCAATACTTCCAATTAAAGTCTGTTCTAATATATAAAATCAATATATCAAATAACAACTTACTCCCTCCCCCATTAGCAGAAGAAATCAATAAAAAATGGACCAAAAGAAGATCCTTTCCAAATTATACAAAGTAATATCAGCTGTAGATACAATAATATCCATCCCAATCAAAGCATAGGAAGAAGACTTATTAAAAACAACCGAACACTGCATTCTGGACCCATACTTGCAGGAACAATGACTAACAACACTAATTTACAACTAATACAGTACAAGATAAGTCATAGAATTTAATTCACCCAGCACAGGTGGTATAAGATGGGTCTTACAGACTCTGACATGTGCGAACACTGCACATCTAACACCTGAGATGACTACTGTCACTCGAACCTCTGGTTTTGCCCTCGTGTTCAACATTTCTGGCAAGAAGTTCAACAGAATCCTTCGTTATTTCATCATCAGTTAAGCAGATAAAAGGTCTGGAGTTGATTCCAGGTGTGGTGTTTGCATTTGGAAGATTTTGCTGTGAAGCCACAACATGTGGTCAAAGGAGCTCTCCATGCAGGTGAAACAGGCCATCCTTAGACTGCAAAAACAGAAAAAACCCATCAGAGAAATTGCAAGAATATTAGGAGAGAGAAACTCTACAGTTTGGTACATTCTGAGAAAACTAGGGGTCAAAAGGGGGTAGGGAGAATCAAGCGAGAACAGAGTACACAGGGCACACTGGGAAGCACATGCAGGCAGCAACGTTAATGACTGGACTGGGGAGCTCGAGACAGGGAGGGACTATATCCATCACTGATGAGGGAGCAGATGAGAGGCACTTGGGGTGAACCACACAAGGGCTGTAACAAGGGGTAAGATTAAACAAGTAACAGTTATGGCTCATTAGAGCCACACAACGGAGAGAACAAGGAGAAAGGGATGCAGGGCATGACAAGAACACAGCCATGGGGTTGTACCCAACTGCTGATACATTTCTTTAATCTTTTTCATTATGGCAATGACACCTGTCAATAATTAAGGATTAATTGATTAAAGTGCTGTGCTGTAATGTTTCTAAGGTGTCTGTTGTCTCTCTGAAGGTATGTGTATAATGAAGACACTGCACAACACTCAATCTTCTGCATGGGGCTACAAATATACACATGAATACACATACAGGGGATAATAAAATTTCTCCTTTATCATGCTCTGTTTATCCCTTTACCTTCAGATGAAATTACCTTAAATCAGGAAATTTGGCACAGGTGGGAAATCATGTACTTCTTGAACATGCTGTACACTATTTAAACCCTTGTGCTAGTGGTCCTAAATGCCAAAGTAAGCATGGCACACACACATAAGCCACAATTTACAGCCACAGAGCTTGCTGTGCTGGTGGATTAAGTGAGGAGGAACAGGAAAATCATTTTCTCAATGCTGAAAAATGCCACAACAAAATGCCACACAAAAATTATAAAGCTTGGGAGGACACCATATAAAAAATAAATTCTGTGGGCCATGGCTAGAGATAAACAGCAGAGGATGTGAGGGGGAAGTAGAGGGACTACACCAGTGTCACCCAAAGGAAGGCTGCAGCACTCAGGAAGGAGCAAGAGAAGATTGATGGTGGAAGCATCAGTCTGCTTCCTCTCACTCCTGGGGAGGAGCGAGTGTTGGCCATCCTAAGGCCAGAAGCACTTGAGGGGGTCCTGGGGGGCATAGATGTATGTGGTCTACACACCCTTAAGAGGTCTGTGCTTTCCAACCCTCAGTCACCTCTTCTTGGCCCAGCAACACCTGGCCCCCAGCAGTGTGATTCTCTGGTCTGCTCCACACTTGGCCCATCTACATCGGCTATGCCTCCACCAGGCCCCTCTACATCAGGCCCCCTCCAGCGTGGCCATCACTCCCTTAGGGCTGCAGTCTCCCCTGAGTCCTCCGAATCACCTGCTGGCCAAACTGGGAGAAGATGTGAATGACTGGGACAAACAGGTGCTGACAGCACCCTGACAGCAGCATCCTCCCCTGTCACATCATGTGTGGTGCTTGAGCCTGATCCTGAGTTATCAATCTCTACTATGGAAAAACGTTTTCACTCAGTTCCATCTGTCTACATCCAAAAGCTGGAGCAAGAATGCAAACCCTAAAGGGGAGGAAAATGAGAGAGACCGCTGTCCTTACAAATCCTCCTATGAAAAATCATTCTGGAGGCTGAGAAAAGCATGTCTAAAGCTAAAAGAAAAGTGAATTGGAGCAACAACAAAAAACAGAAGCCTAGAAAGAAGCAGCACATTCGGGAATCATCCTATGAAGATGAATTCTGCATTGTGTGCTTGGAGAACTACTCCAGGTCAAAGGAGGTCTGACTTCAATGCTAGTCCTGTAAAGGCTGGGCACACAAAGACCATACAGATGGAACTGACTATTACACTTGTCACAGCTGTGATTAAGAATGAGTTCATCAGTATTATAGCGCCAGTAGGGCGCATGTCCCAGCATGCCCCACATGCAACTGTAAATAGCCCTTGTTGTATTATTGTTAATGTTAATGGTTGCATTTCCCTATTGTCGTGCATGTGTTTGCCCATGTCTTGTGTGTACCCTGTCTGATCCTTGCGTGTATTTAGCTTGTGTAAATGTCCCACCATGCGTGCATCTTACAGTACGGCGTCTGACAACCTTGTGTTTCCACTCCGTGTATTTGGTTCAGTGCTAATTGGGTGACTGTTGTAGTCCTGTTAAGGACTGCAATTAAAAAGCACATTTTCCCGGCAAGCAAGTCTTGTCTCTCTCTGCTTCCACAATGCCCTTGGTCTGCCCAGCACCATACTGGTGTCAGAAGTGGGATCCTGGAAGCGATCCTGTTTGCGCGGCTGGAGTGGGTGCTGATCACCATCATCTGGTAAGCTTGCTCCAGCTTAGGGGACCTTGAGGCAGCAGAGAAGCGACGGCACTACACGAGAGTCGTGAAGCTTGTCTGCTGGTGTTGCGGGAGAGGAGGGCACTGAGCTTGCCACTGCCTGGAGTCTCGCACCAGAGCCTCTGTCAGACCAGCAGGTGATGCCGGGGAAAGGAGGGTGCCCTCCACTCCATCTTGGCCACACCAGACCTGCACAGTGTGCCCTGAAGTTGCTCCTGCTATCCTGCCGGACTCGCATCAGAAACAGTGACTCCGTTGGGTGAGGAAGTCAGGCACTCCTGCGACCTCTGGCCACTCACCAGCCACCGAGTGCTCCCCTCTCCTCAATTGCGAGGAGCTATCAAGACCGGGAGCGGCTGTGGGAGTCTGCGATGCAGGAGCGGCAGGAGTTGGAGTGGCTGCGCAGCGAGCTGGCCAGCTTGGAGCAGGAGTGTGACCACTAGGCGTGCCTGGCTAAGGCAGTGAAGGTGGCATTACGGGGCCACGAGACAGTGCTGGTTGGCCGGGAGGAGGCATGTCGCTGTTTGGAAAGTCAGCTGGCCCAGAAGAGCCGCGAGGTGCTGGAGGTGGAGGACCAGCACATGAAGGACTCGCTTGGCACGCCTGTGAGAGGCCAGCCACCTGGAGCAGCTGTGCAGGGCCGTCCGGCTGTGCAAGCAGGAGGCAGGACCCGCCTCTCTAAGCGGGGTAGACAGAAGGGCCGGGGCCAGGAGGAGGCCAGAACTGCCAAAAGTCTCCAGCAGACCCGTGTGCTGGCTGTCCCCGGAGAAGGCAGCCTGGCTGTGGGAGACGCTGGGTGTGGGGTCCCCCAGCCAGGTAGACCCCCTAGTAGCTGTGTTAGGTCCCCTTAAGGCGCAGAAGAGGAAGGGTCGACGCTGGGATGACCCCATCCCTTCACCTATTTTTTTTGTTGGATATCAGGCCTACATGCTTCCCAAAGTCCAACCCCTCATCCTTCTTGTGGGAGGTGGAAACAGACACAGTCTGGCCAACAGGGCTCAGCTAAAGCAGTGTTGCATAGTGTATCAGGTGATGAATACATTTGTACATCTGTATCCATTAAATCGACAGCATGAAATAATTAACCACCGTTTGAAGCATTTCTATTATAGTCAAGTGGTTTTGGTATCATCCTCAAATTAATTGTGATGGTATATGATCATGTAAAGGAGAGAAACACATCTGTGTTCAGTGTTCCAAATAGCCACAAATAGCTACTTCTGATACAGCAATGTCAGCATTCCTTGAGCAGCTTCACATTAAAATAAATATTTGACTCCACTCTTCCACCTTGATACTTGATTATAAATATGGGCAAAAACATGTAGGCCTAGGTATGAAGCACTTTCATGTAGTTTCAAACAGAAGAAGCAATAAGGTTGGGACAAGAAGAGAATGCTGCTGCTTTAATACAAAACCCTAAGACAATCTTGAGGGACTGACAGTTGCTCTTCCTTTAACAACTCTCAGTTCACACCTTTTCTTTCAAAATGATCAGGTATTTAAACCAGTTTCCTTTCTACAGGTATAATAAATGTATCAAATAAATGTCTACATTAAACCATCTACACCACTCCTTAACTCAAAAATGACTGCTGCTAATAACTATTCAATCTACATGATTTCAATCAACTCCAAGTAAGTGTGTAATTTCCTGTGAGGGCCGTAGAGCAATGGCAGCATTGCAGTGCATTAATGCATTGAATCAATGTCACAGGCATCGTAGTGAGGTGGTGTATATACATGCGTTTTTATCCACCACTTTTTACCCCCTTGAGGTCCTTTCAGATGACACCATTATCTAAAAGTATCACCTCACTTTGGCTAAGATAAAGGAGTTGCTGGATTTTGTTCAGCCTCATCTCATCAGGGCCACTAGGCGCAACTTTGCCTTAAGTCCAACTCTCCAGCTTTTGGCTGCACTGCATTTTTATAGCTTGGGCAGCTTTTTCAAGGTGCTGGGAGATGGCCCTGGTCTCAGCAAGGCATCTGTCAGCAGAGCTGCGACAGCTGTCACCCAGGTGCTGTTCCAGTTTGCTCAGAGGATGACCTTTCCAACCACAGTGGAGGAGATCACCAGAGCAAACCAAGGCTTCCACACCATTGCCGGCATTCCTCTAGTCATTGGTCTGATCGACGACACCCTCATACCTATTGCCAGGTCATCCATCAAAGAGCTGGTGTACTACTGCCGGAAAGACTATCCAGCTATTAATATTCAGGTGGCCCACAACTATCAGAGTGTCTTCACTGACATTGTTGCTTAGTGTCCAGTGAGCACCCATGATGTATTCATCTGGGCCAACTCTGCTCTCTGCCAGGTAGCAGTAAGTGGTGGCTTTGGGGGCTGCTGGCTCTTTAGAGACAGTGGTTACCCTCTGTGCCCCTACCTGCTCACCCCCATCCAGCAAGTCAACATGGAGGCACTCATAACAGCACTCACACGAACATGCACACCATTATGAAAAGAGCCATAGTGGTATGGATATGTGGGCAGTGGTGTCTTAATGGTTAGGAAAGTATACTTGTAATTGAAAGATTGCTGGTTCAAATCCCCGACCAGCAAGGCACCACTGAGGTACCCTGAGCAAGGTACCGCCCCCAAGCACTGCTCCCTGGGCACCGAATTAGCTGCCCCTGCTATGTCACAATGTCACATATGGGTTAAATGAAGAGGACATATTTCGTTGTTGTGCTGTGGTGTGTCAACAATGACCACTGATCTCTAAATTCTAAACAGCATTTTCAGTGTCGGAGCAAGTCTGCTTGCAGCCTGCAACTGCACCCTTCAAATTGCTGTGCTGTGGTGGTGGTTAACGCATTGCTGCACAACATGGCTGTTACAGCAAACATCCAGCTGCCAGAAGACAAGGAGGTGTTGGAAGAGGAAGCTGAACAAGGCTGTTAAGGATGGTGGAATGCATTCTGCAGGACTAGAAATATTACAGTGGTTATTAGAATATATGTTTGGCCCCTAATGCCCCTACTTTCTTTTTCTCCTCCTCTGGCCCTTTTCTTTTTTCCCTTCCCATTAGCTTCCCCATTTCTTGGCCATTAATTTCCCTGTTGTATGATTTACTTCCCCTATATATTTTAGCAATTTCATTTTATTTAAAATTTTGGGCTTAATTTTTTAATATTTTAATATATGTGCTTAAGTCTACCACATAGCACAATGAACAGTGATTACACAACATCCTCTCCCATGCAAGATTTAGTAACTGCATATGCTAATACAGGGGTAGGCATTCCTGTCCTCAAAGGGCCAGTGAGTATACAGGTTTTTGGGATAACTGTTAGGTCAGCTGTACAAACCCAGATGTGAGGACTCTATAGCCAATCTGTCCTCTAATTAGTAATCTAAGTAGGGAGTTGCAGCGAAAAGCCTCATACCCAATGGCCCTTTCTGGATAAGATTGGCCACCCCTGCGTTAATACAATACAGTGCACATTGTGAGAACATATTTTCCCTAAAACTCACTACAGACAGTTGCCGACTTGAAGGATGTAACCTACAATCATACCATACTTATGACCAGAGACCCACATAAAAAGTACTTTTGAAACTATATTTTCAGAGTAATTCACATTATATATGGTTATAGAGCAAAATTATTACTTATAAATTATTTTAAATTATTACATTTATTAATATCACTCACACAGTGACTGCCCTCCATTTTCACTATCGATGACATAGTCACCCGGAACTAAGCTTCTAATTATAGCTCGAGAGTTGTAGTTCGAACTACACAACTTAACGACAGTGTTTGTGAACGCTCATTCAAACTATGGTTTTAGGAAACGCCTGGGCTGTACTTGCATAGTTCGAACTATGCAAGCTGTTAACGCAATTAGCAAGTATGGTTTTGGGAAACGCACCCCTAGTGAGGAGACCCATGACTGCAAGGCTAGCAATATCATTTGGTCCTGGTTCAATTCGTTGCCTTCAGGGTCCCATCATTTTTGGGTAATTCCTTTTGTGTTAATCTTGTTTTCGTCCTAGTAATGATGTTTGTTGTTATAGGTCAATGCTTGGATCTGTTTTTTTTTCTTTTGCAGCATCATGAGCTACCTCTTGTACTTCTATTTTCATTACGGGATTAAGCAAGGTTCATGTAATCTTACTCAGTGCCAAAATTAGGGGGCTCAAAAGGGAGGGTCTCAAAAATGTCAAGTATCTATAACTAATGCTGTCATTTTAGAACATGTACCTGTAGTGTAATTGCATTTATACACGAAGAATACAATATGGTGCCATGATCTACACTTTTTACCTTTGTGTTAGTTCCTTAGCAGAACCTTTTTCAGGAACCACTGCAAGAACTCAACCTAACTGTAGTTCCTGGGAGGTACTTTCTGAACATTTTTTCAGTCCCTACTGCAGAGTAGGTATTTTCTGTTTGACCAGGAACAACTAGGGTGTGGATTGTAATGAGATTTCTGATCGGTTGACCACAAACACCCGCTCTAACTTATAAGTTATGCACAAGTTCAAGAAAAAAAAAGAAATTAAAAAAGGAATAAAATAAATTTTGAAATACTGGAGGAAAAATGAAGCAGATCCATTTTTTTTTTGTAATTTCATGTAATGTCTAATGTAATGTAATGTAATATACTGTTTGGTATAATGTGTTGGATTGTTTAGTTGTCTTTTAGCCTCCAGTACATATTGTTGTTTGTCTTGTACAACAGTACTAGCTCCCTTATCTGCTGGTTTGATTATACATTTAATGGTCCTAGCACCAGATTTGGTAGTCGATGATTGATCCACTCAATCGACATTGCACCCAGCTCCACGGCTCCCCCTGCAGGTAGTGGGCTCATAGGAGGGCGGACCCAAATTTTTTCTTTGAACCAGGACAGGCCGGGCTCCATGAATAAAGGTCCGGCCACCAGGCACTTGTCTCCGAGCTCCCCCACAGGCCTGGCTCCAGGGAAAGGCCCCAGTCCCCACAATCTAGGCAGGTTCACATGATCCTTATTGTGAGTCATCATAGGGGTGAATCACATTTAGTCTGGCAGCTCACCTAGGACCAATTTGCCTTGGGAGACCCTACCAGGGGCAATTGCTCCTGACACTATAGTTATTGGGGTCTTTTCAGTGTAGTTGTTTTCTCGCTTATGAAGTTTCAAGTTACACAGTGGTAGAAAAGGTACTCAATTTTCACACAAAAGTAAAAGTACAGCTATCACACCAAAATGGTACTCATCATCCAGTGAAATACTACTGAAGTAAAAAGTACCTGGTTTTGAAAGTCCAACCCTGTTTCCAAAAAAGTTGGAATGCTGTGTAAAATGTAAATAAAAACAGAAACAAATCATATAAATATATGTACAGTATATACTTAACTGAAAAATAGAAAAAAGACAGCAAATCAAATGATATTTGGGTATAAAAAGAGGTTCCCAGAGAGAGTCTGTACAGTGAAGATGGGGAGAGGTTCACCACTGTCAAAGACTGCATGGGGAAATAGTGCAACAAGAATAATGCTCCTCAACATTATATTGCAAAGAATTTGGTCATTTTGTAATCTACAATATTTAATTATCTAGAGAATCTGTATACGAGGGACAAGGTCAAAAACCAACACTGGATAGCCATGATCTCCAGGTTCTCAGGAGACACTCCATTAAAAATGGACAGTTCTTTAATAGAAATCACTGCATGGGCTCAGGAACACTTCCAAAAACCATTGTCTGTGAAAAGTTAATCACTACATCCACAAATACAGGATGAAACTCTACCATGCAAAAAAGAGATCATATCTAAACATGATCCAGAAATGTCTCCAACTTCTCTGGGCCCCAGCTCATTTAAGATGGACTGAGGAAAAATGGAAAACTGTCCTATGGACTGACAGATCAAAATTTCAAATTTTCTTTGGAAATCATGGACATAGTGTCCTCTGGGCTAAGGAGAAGAGGGAGCATCCAGCTTGTTATCAGCACATAGTTCAAAAGCCAGCATCCATGATGGTATGAAGGTGCATAAGTGCCAATGGCTTGGGTAGCTTGCACATCTGGGAATACACCATTAATGATGAACAATATATACTGTGACGGCACAGCACAGCACAAGCAGGGAAAAGATGGTGATCCACATAGCAGCTCATGAGACGGGCGTTCATTAAGGAAACTGAACAAAACGAAAAAGAACAAAACTGAACAAAACAGGGAAAGTACAAAATAAAGAACCACAAGGGGTGAAGAGCAAACAGGGAAAACAAGAACTAACTACAAGTAACACTTCTGGGAAGCAGGGCAACACCAGTGGCCTGTACTACGAAGCGGGGTTACTGGCTTATCGGGGTAACTTGTCAATGCTCCAGATCCCCTTGCCCCAAGGCACAGGGAAACTGATGGCAGCCAGGTCAGAAGGCCTGGACCTGGCCAGCAACCAATGTGGCCAAATAAGCTAAACCAGACAGAAGTGAAAATGAACAACGTCCTGCACCATTCATTACACTGAGTAAAACGACCAGTGAGGAGCTAAGGTTGCAGATCCCTGTTAGAGTAAATCAGCTGCCCCTTATATCTGTCATCGATACTTGAGCTGAGGCTACTGATATGTTCTCTGAAGTGTTTAAACAGCTTCATTTAGAGAATTTTGATTGGGTATGATGTGATGCTACAAATAGGAAGCAAAAGTGTGGACTGGGCAGTTTATGTACTGTAGCACTAATCCAAAACCCCCTGCTCTTTGGACTAGATTTCATGTTAGAAGCTAACAAACTATACAAAAGGAACCTACGATTTTCACTGTTTTCACTGATGCTGAACCTGTTCCCAGCAACATTAAATGTGAGTCAGTTGGAAGTTACACTGTCTCAAGAGTGCTGTTAACAGAATCCTCCACCCTCCTGCCACAAAATGAATGCAACGTATGGGGACTTGAGGAGGACCCAAGGCCTGGAGTGACTGCTGTATTGGGGTCAGTGGGACTAGCAGATGGTGTTTCCTCTGGAGATGAATGAAAAGATGCCTGTTCAAATATGCAGTCTGTCTTCTGGGGGTGTTTGCTTGTCCCAAGGTACCTGCTTAGGCTCACCCTCCCCTTACTGTAACCTCTCCAGAGAAAATAAATCAACCGAGCATTCTTATTGTGATCAGACAGACAATGAATGCTGCAAACCAGCCCACCCTTCACAAACAACCACATACCTTCCACGGTATCACGTTGTACACCTGAAGCCACAGAACATCCTAGACTTACCTGCCCACCTCCAAGAGCTATTTGTGTTAGCTAGCAATAGCCATAGTGAACAGCAGGAGGAAACTCCTCGCACTTCTTCTGAAGTATCAGACCATCTCTGGAGCTAGTGACAAAGACTTGGGGCACTTTAATGTTGTTTCGCATCACATAAGATGCACAACCTGTGAGGCAGCTGTCATGATTCACACCTCTCGGATTTCAATCAGAGGAGGTAAGGCTTCTCCAAGAAATCTTAGATTCTGGCGTAGTCTTTCCTTCTCAATCAGAGTGGGCTTCCCCAGTCATCCTTGTCCGATGGTGCACTGATTATCCAAGGCTAAATGAGCTAAAAGATGCATACCCCCTTCCAAAAATCGAAGAATCCCTGGACACATTGGAGGGAGCTGCTGTTTTCTCCACAGTTGACTTACAGAGTGGATACTGGCAGATTGAGGTGCATTAGAAGATCCTTACATGTGAGCAGGTTGCTTTGGAGGGCCCAGCTCTCTGGAAGCATTGGCTGTGCTGACCTCAAGTAGAGCAGCATCAAGGAGTGCTATATTACTGGTGGGATAATGGTGTTAGAACCTTTCCACTGCTGTGCTTATTGGTGTCCAAATTGCTCATAAAAGAGGTTATCAACTTCTGCCATAGCCCACTTATCTCTGGCCACCTCAGAATGGGGAAAACACTGCATTGTGTCCAACAACACTTTTTCTGGCACAAAATGGGAGGAGATGTGCAAGTATTCATAAAGAAATGTCTTCAGTGTCAAGCACATAAATCAGTAGGGTCAGTTGGTAAAACACCACTTCAGTCTTACCAGGCTGGAACACCTATGCACCAGCTGTGGCCCATTTCCTATCTCCCATGAAGGAAATAAATCCATACTGGCAATTATCAACCACCCGCTAGGTGGAGGCATTCCCCATACTTGAACAGACAGCTGAGGTCACAGGTTCATTGCCCGTTTCGGAGCTCCCCTGGAATTACATACTGACCAAAGCTGAAACTACGTGCATTATTCACTCAAGTCTGCCACCTACTCCAAGTGACAAAAACCTGGACAAACCCCTACCATCCACACTCAAATGGGCAGGTTGAGAGTTTCGGCAGAACCCTTTTCCAAATGATCTGATGATATGTGGATTCAAGCCAAAAAGACTGGGATGTGTATTTACCGTTGCTCACAGCAGCCAACAGAAGCACACCACACTCTTGTACAGGGTTCACATCCAATCGGATGACACTGGGCAGAGAGACATATTCTTGCATGCTGCCAACCCTAATGTCATCCGACGCCCACAAAGAATTTGCAGAAACTTTAGGAGAAAGGCTGGATCATGAATTAGAAAGGCAACTTTTGCGAACTGCACGGGTAAAGCAGAAGAGAATACATGACCTTAGACTCCGAGACCAAACTATGTGAGAGACAGCACAAAAGCCCCCTGGAAAGACCCATGTCTCATTACTAGAAGCCTGGTTCTAGTGCTTAATCATGTTCTGGACAGGAGAAACGCTAAAGTGCTCCATCATGATCAGCTACTCCCAAACATCCCAACATACCAGAATGATTCAAGGGTTGAGGCATGGGTTGTTGTTGGACGAAGTGGAGAGTGGTGAGGAGAGGGAGAGCCCTACTGCCCACTCATATCCCTCATATCCCCAGTCCTGTTGCCCACTCAGGGTATGGATTTAGTGACACCAGAGAAGCACAGGAGGTGCAGAGCCCTCCAAATGACAACCCTGCTAAGGAGGTAGAAGTGTACAGGCATCCTGCTGCCTGATGACGCCGTAAGAGAAAGTGTAAACCACAACCGCTGCACAGCACCACCTCCGAGTAAAAAAACGGGAGTCCCAAGTACATGCAGACAACACAAAAAGGACAGGTCATAAACAGACCCAGTAGTTACAGAGACAATTTTTGAGTGGAGTTAAATATGCCCTGTGCCACTACAGACATAGGCGTTCATGGGTGTTCATGAACAGAGTCAGTTAATGCATTTTGTGATTGTGTTAATGGACTGCAGAGTTATTCAGTTTTTAAGTGTTGTTTTGTTACCAAAAGAAGGTGTTTTGTTTATGTATATGGGCTTCATAGAAAGTGTTACCAAAATATTTATTTTATAATTGTACTGTAAGTCTGTAAATAAAGGGATAGAAAAACACTCAAAATGGGCTGGAGTTCTACTACAAACAGCAAAATGCAGCATTCTGTTTATTAGGAAGACAATTACTTGATATTTTTTCAATATTTATTCACTAAAGTTTATGTATGTATGTTTGATGTTGAGCTCCGTCAAAACAGACGAAATAGAATACGCCCATTGTGTAATTGGAACACCTCCCACATGTAAACACAATGACGTGATACAGTGTTGGTTTGTTGTTTGAGGCTAAAATGCTGACTAAAAGTTTTGTTCTCAAATTTAACTTTACCAATCATAGCATATATAGATGGAAAAGTGATAGCAATAAACATTCAGCATTAGACTCTAAAACTGTCTGTTTTGTCTGTGATTATTCAGTGAATCATAAACTAAGCAATGCTTTTCTATTGAAATTTCTTTCAGATGTTTTAATAAACAAAAAAAAATGTATACAAATGTAAAACCATGCATTGCTGTCTATCAGATAACAGTTATTTTAGTTACCAAATTAATGGATACAAAATCAAAGATATTCATTTCCGCCTGGCACTACCCATGTATTCTTTCTTAATACTAAGCCACAGAAAGGTCCCCAAAGAAACCCCTGCATTTCCACATCTTAGAGACTCTAATCTCAACATTTATAAGAATATATTTGTAGTGCCTGCCAATGTTTATATTAGATGAGCCAAAAAATTGAGATATAGCAATAGGCACAAGTAGTTTTTTTTATTAAAAAGGATGATTTCAAGATTGTGTCAGCATTTACACATCAAATTATGACATATCTGAGTAGCGCAGAATGCCCTGAAAACAAAACCATAACTCATGTACATACAATGTAATAAACCTAAAATCAAAGGATAGAAAAATCTCAAAAATGGATAGGATTCAAAGGCTTAACACAATACTGTGATTGGGTGTAAAATATCCTGCTTCAAAGTTCAAATGCAACCAATAAGGTGCATCTTATTTGAAAAAAATGTTACCTTTGTACAGAACCATTTTAAGAAAAAACATCCATGATTCAAATTATACTATGACACAAATTCTAGGCCATACTGTCTAGCCCCAAGATGCTGCCTATACTCTACATTTTATAGTGTGCTGTGTTATGTAATCTGTTTTTTATCTTGACTGGTCTAGCCCAGCCACGGTCTTGGTGTTGTCTCATTCTCGCCCTGCCTTCATTTTGGTCTGGTCTTAGTCTCACCCTGCCTAGGTCTTGGTCTTGTCTCAGTCTCGATACACTCTGGTTTTGGTAATGACTTGGTCTCAGTTTAGGTGGTCTTGACTACATCACTACTCTATGCTGCAGTGCTAAGGGTGAACTGGAAGCTTTACAGGGTTACTTGAAACGTACATGGTATCTTAACTGCATCATTGTGATTGCATCATTGGCCTAACAGTTGAGCGATAGGTCACAGGTGGAAGGAATTCGGATGGAGGAAGAGATTTGGTATGACAGCTGTCATTGGCAATTAAAGCACAAACACTCAATAAAAAGCACAGTTGGCGATGTTGTGTAATGCAGCTTAAACACTGCAATGCATATTGAAACGTAATTGAATCATAAAATTTGAATGCCACAAAATTTCGTTACACACCTAGTGTTGAGTGAATCAACATATACATTTTTCAACGTATACATATAAAACTACTGTATTTATTGCATATAATCTAAGTTTGATGTCTGCATACTGAACAAAAGTAGGCACCAACTGATGTGCACCCTCATGTAATAGGTATAAAAAAGGCCCTTGTGTTAACATGAGACAAGCAGCATCATCATGTCATTTCAGCTTTGCTAGACAACACTGCGCATAGACAAATATGACATTGTTACTGAGCCCTATCCTGAAGTGGCTGACCTCTCTGCTCTGAGAATGTGTGCAGGAGAATGTAAAACAAACACAGGTATTCTTTTTAACTAATTCTATTAATGCAGAGCAAATTTCACCCAAAACCCCTTTAATTTCCTTAAGCTGTTCACTAATATTCCTCAATTCTTCCACCGCCTGTTTTTATAGGTCCATGACTGTCTGTATGAACATGGCCACATGAAGTGGATGTGCCTTATGAGACCAGAACAGATTCTGCTGCAGGGGTGAATGTAGGCCTGCTTGGTCCAGCTTCACACTTCGGAATCTTGGTCACTGCATATGATAATGAAAGGACATTATGAGACATTTATACTAGGAATATTTATGGCAGATATCTTTTCCATTTGTGTATAATATCTCGTGGATTTACCTGACTCCATTATACCTGTGTAACTTGCCGCATCCATATGTCCATGGGGGATAATTCCTGACAGAGCCCTTGCTGAAATTATAGCATGAATGAATGAATGAATTAATATATGTTTCATTTATATAGTGCTTTTCAAGACACCCAAAATGCGTACAGAATCAGTGATGAGCCACTTCAACCACTGGCACTGGTGCACATAACTGGTTGTCCAAGTCAGAAAGAGTCCCTTTCGAGGGTCCTCCTATGGGCGCTAACACACTGTACTAGAGTACTGCTAAAATATGTTTTTTTGGCATCTGATTTTAAAGCAACGCATTTTTTTTCTGTCATTGTCTGGCTTGTTGAGCTGCCTGCATTAAAAGTGGCAGCTGCATGCTGCCATTCAACAATTTTTTTGTTTGTCACACCAGCAGATGAACTACCAGATAGAATGGTTTGGCGTTCCTCTACCTCAGACACTAAAGTATGCAATTCATATTTAGAGAAATTCCTTTTTTTCCTTGTTTGTAGCTACATTGTCTCTGAAATGGTATTACATTGCAATGGCATTACAAAGCAGGTGGGATATACTGATGTGGCATGTGAGACTCAAAATAAATGAATCAGAGAGGGTTGATGGCATTAACTGTTGGCATGCAGGTTGTTATTTCACTGGTTTACTTGTGTTCCCCTGCTTTATAATATGTGTTGCCTTGTCCGAAATATTGCATGCCCATGAGTTTCTGTAAATATAGACATTTTTTCCTGTCAAGCTTTGTTTGATAAATCCATGATTTTGCGTAAAAAGTTGAGTATGCACATTCCGAGCATCTTTTTTTGCATACACACTTACACATAAATGAGGTTCCCGAACTTAGGTGAGAAACTGCCTTTTATGGGAAAAATACATTACAACAATTATAAAACAACAAGTTCTCGAAAATGAGCATGGAAGTAATGTCAAATAACACAATAAAAAAATAGTATATACTGTATAATCAAATTCCTGTATGAATTTAAACAGCTCTGGCAGGAAGAATCACTGCTCTCTAAATCTGATCTTTACCTTAGACATTTAAGCATTGTGGTCAATGAAAGCGCTGATAAAGAGATCATTTGCAGCAGTCGCTAACAACTCACACTCATCATTTATTTCCGCGTGGCAGTTTCTGTGTTATTCAGTCAATTTATTCTCTCAGTGCTGCTAGAAAGACTTTTCTGTACATCACACACATGTCCTCTATTGCATTAGATGGGGGGACAGCATCAAATGCTGCCATCAGAAACTACTGAATTCTTCACTAGCTCACTCAGAAGAGTCTGCTTGTAAAGGATGAGCTTTTATGTGAAGAAGAGGTCCTATATTTTGAAAGACTATATGGATAAAAACTCAGAATACTCATACATGACACATGATATATTTATTTGCATGATTTAGTGTGATTCAACTAAAAGCAAAAAAATAATTTATTATATGTCATCCTCCATATTGATAATCTTTCCTGCTTGTACCTCAATACCCATTAAAAACTAAATAAACCATGGGTTGCACCTTAAAAGGAAATACAGAAATCTACTGAATTACTCCAGTTCATTAAAATCATTAATAGTCATGAAATGGAAGTCACGAAAGTCCAAAAGGCTTAATGCCCTATCCATATTAATTAGGCCCTCCAAAATGTGAAGTGAAAAGCAGCCACTCCAACAGTACATGAGTTCTTCAGAATTAGCAAGTGCTCTCTGCAGACCTCCAATCCCAATTAAAAGTCAGTTTAATTAAAATTGATCACATTAAGTAACTGATATGGTTAATTAACTAGAGTCCAAGAGTCCCTTCCTCAAGATCCCACAGATGTATTGTAGTTCACCTCCCATTGGAGTAGCAGATATGAGCGGAATATGCCACTGTCCCCTTCATGCATCAGGGCTCTGAGATCCCTGGAGCTATACAGTGCGTGGCTTGAATGTGTTCAGGCCCTAGTCTGATATCAGCATTTTCAGTCAGCTGTCCAAGGAAATATAGGCTGGGTCAGCTCAGGGCTTAATCACTACATGAGAAAGGACAGTAATTCAATCAGCCACAGTCGTCGCATTTGCCAGAATGAACAAGGTCTACCATGAAGATATTGGACTCCATTCCTGGAGATGAGAATAAGCTAGCACTTCTCTGCCAGTGAGTGTTGTACAAGTGGTGTTAGGGTTCCAGAGTGGGGGGCTATGTGGCTCAGCTGGCTAAGCCCCTGTGCCTGTGGTCATAATGCCCAATAGCCCCTGAGCAAGGCCCTTAACCTCCTAGCTCCAGGTGCTGCATACTGTGCTCCCCAGGCTTGAGCTTACCTGTCTGTGTGTCTCATGGAGAGCAAGATGCAGTAGGCAAAAAGAGAATTTTCCCATGTGGATTTGAAGAACTTTCACCAAAAAATAAATTAAAAATCCGCAGGTAATGACCACCGTCACACATCATTCTTATGTTGCATTCTTGTGCTGTCTTGTATGTATTGCGATGTTTGTCCTGTCCCTTGATGCCCAACAAGGAGCTGTAGCACAAGCCTTTCACTGTATTCCTCAAAACTTGAAACTTAAGACAGTCACATGTGTAAATGTAGATGGCAGTGGTCCACTGGACATAGGTAGGAGAGGACTGGGGTTTATTTCATTAGTAACTTACCTATATAATAATAATAATAATAATATAATTGAACCTTTATTGTCCCCATGGGGAAATTCTTTTTTACACCTCCCTCGACTTGCTCTTTGTAGAGCAAGCTGTCCACAAAGGGCAGCCACCTGTAGCGGCGCCCAGGGAGCTGGGGGTTAAGGGCCTTACTCAAGGACCCACAGACGTGCTGAGGCTGGATTTGAACCCAGGCACACAGGCTTACCTCACAGAGCCACATGCTGCCCCCTAATAAACCGCATTTATACACCGGTGGCGGAGGCTGCCATGCAAGGCACCAACCTGCACACCGGGAGCAATTTGGGGTTCAGTGTCTTGCTCAAGGACACTTGGATGGGGTCAGGAGGAACCAGGGCTCAAACCTGCAACCCTCTGGTTGCCGAACAATAGCACTACCTCCTGTGCCACCATCTTCCCCAAAGCTCACCTAATGCTTATCTGAGCTGTAGAACTGCTTCACGTGACATGCAGGAAACATATTATATAAACATTAGAATAACTCACATAAATATTTTTCTTTCCCTGATACACAATGTTAAAAGTAATGTATTAGTTACAACCAGATTTAGCTATATTTTACTTTAATATTTAATGCCCCTGCCTCGTGCCCGTTGCTTCCGGGATAGGCTCCGGACCCCCCGCGACCCAGTAGGATAAGCGGCTTGGAAAATGGATGGATGGATGGATGGATGGATGGATGGATATTTAATGCTGTATATGTACAGTAAAGGAACACTTCCAAAAAACTGTATCAGCACAAACCACTCACATGTTTTTTATGTTTTTTTAAACATGTCTATGTCTCTGCAATTTGTGACTCAAAGACATAAATAACAATTTACATTTTAATCTTAATTGACATAGCATAGTTTTTTTTAGAGATTTTTCATGGAAAATGAGTTCTTAATGAGAGTTGAGTTGTATCACAATTTATTCATGAAAGTTAATCGAGTATTTCCACGTAATTTCTGTGCCAAATCAGTGAGTAAATATCACACTTCTGTCTTCTCCAAAGACTTTAATCTTCCCATTAACAGCCCTAAATCTATAAGTGAACACACTCTTACTTATAATTCCAGCAGCAACTGCTATGGCTCTCTAACAGTGGATGCTACCCAGCCCAATAAAAATGAAAAGATTACATAGATTATCATTCCTTATACCAATGCACTGTTGAATTCTCATATCTGTAGGGCTGATTAATTTTATATAACCGGGTACGCAGTGCCGACTAGGCGAATCTCCAAGCTGCAATGCACGGCTTGCAGTGTATTAACAATTATTTAAATAACGACTCGTGAAAAAGTGACTGGTCCAGTGGTGTCGCTGTAGCAACAGGGCAGTTAGACTGGGGAACAGCACGAGCAACACTGTGAGCCATGGGGAACCCCCCCCCCCTGCTTTTTATGGCCATGTGAAAAAGTTATGGAAGCTGACAACAGTACAAATAGTACATAGATAAAGCAATCGACCTCTGCCTCTTTTTCCACCATTGTGAGGTGGAATAAACACATTACTTTATTCTGATGGAGACCAGGTCAGTGCAGCAAGGGCATGGAGATTAACTAAATCTCCTGCACCTGCAGCTGGAGCGAGGGCTGGTCGAGAGGACTGCCCAGGCACCATTTCTCCTGTCTCATGAATATTTGAGATTGGACATCTTTCTAAAAACCAAGGCCGTCTCTGGGGGCTCTGCTCCATCTCGCAGGGCAGTGGAGTGTGCCAGGCAACGTATATTTCATCCAATGTAAAAGCTAGGCTACTAGCAGACCACTACCAGTATTGATGAGGCACTTTGCAGTGCCTGTGTGGATTGAGGTTGGAAGGTCACAACTCGCAAGCAATCCAGAATAATGGACACCATACTTTGTCAGATAAATGTTCAATATTCTGAAACAAAGGGAAAGCAGTGGTGGGGGTGGGTAGTCTATACTATGTCAATTCATCTAACTGAATGCAGATAACAGGACTGATTCCTTGTTTATTGCCTGGCACAAACGGAGACATTTTTCATTTTAACCAGGTCATCTCTCAGATACCATCCATTTCAGATCAGTTGCCAAAAGGCAACTCAAACTTTTTGGACCTAAAACCTAAGACCTAAAATCAGATCAAACCAAAGCAGAGTGAAAAAAGTACAGTAACATGAATCAGAGTAACAAATTATCATGGTCTTCTCACAGACCACCTGGCAGGCTGAGTACTACTGGTGGTGCATGTAGCACAGTTTAAGAACCACTGCTCTAAAAAAATATCACGGTTTCCTGCAGGACTGATTGTTCCACAAAAAACAGCATGAGCATTCATATCCAAGATCCACATACCATGTGCTGCAAAAAGGAAGCAAGGCCTTTTTGAAAAGTTTATAGGAAGTGAAGCTTTAGAAATCACTGTGACAATAAGAAATTGAAAGAGCCAGGCCTGGAACAAAAAGATTTATGACAGGGGAGGGTCTTTTGAATTTTATGCATTTCAATATCGTAAATTTCACCGTATCAGGGGTGAAGGGGTCCTGTATAATACAGCACATTTCCCCCAAAAATATGTATATAGTTATGGGATTGGAATGGATTGGGTTACATGTTGTTTACCATGCTGTATGGTCATATATAGTTTCAGAAGAAATTCTCAGAAAAATAACTCAAGGGTGAAAATGCATAATTCACATGGTAATGTATCTTCCATTAGTTGATTAAAAAATATATTTAACCTTAGTTTACATCTAATTATAATTAGTATTTCTTTTCAGAAAATAAAAAGTCAGTTCTACTATCTATATATGATAATCATTTTGCTGCCAACAAAATATATTGATATTGTCCTTAACCCCTAAAACTCCCTTAAACCCTAGAGATGGCTGTGTGTGAAAATCCCAATGGATTTGAAATTCTCATACCTGCCCATCTGGTACCAATAACCATGTCACGTTCAAAGTCACTTAAATCACGTTTCTTTCCAATATTCTGGTGTTTTATGTGAACATTAACTGCAGCTCTTCACTTATATGTGCATGATATTATATGCTATGTTACTGACGTGATTGTGTATGTGTGTGTGTGTGAAAACAAAATACAAAAATGCAAATATAGGGTGGTTCCCTTCCCTGTTTGCAAATATATAGTTATAACTATTCATTACCTGTAAAACCAATTTAGCAAACGAAAAATTAAAAACAGAAGCCTGACAACCACTGAAAATGCGCTTACCGTAACTGGTAAGACCTTATTTTAAATTATTTACTGGAAATACATATTTTAAAAGCCTTACAAATGATTGTTCATTTTATAAAGTGTTTTGTGCTACTGATGATACCTCCGCTAAGTATGTCCATGCTCTTTCATGTTGTTATTTTAAGTTTTTACTCTTCAACAAAATAAAACAACTATTGCAAATTACAATATTTTTAGAATATGAGCCATTAGTCAATGTTTTAAAACACAATGAACCAAGTAACAATGAATATTCACCTTTCCCCTCCATCAGCTTCCCCATGAGACACTACTAACCATATGGTTTGATTTTAGCTGTGGATTCTGGGTGTATGTGCAACGCCATGACTGAAGCTCTTGGGCTGTTTATAACTGGAAAGGAATACTATTGGTTTCTATTAAAAATGTTTAATAGAGCCTTAATTTTAATGCTAAATAAAATGTTGATGTAAAGGTTACTGTGTAATCCTATGTCTTGTTTTGAAAAAATATCAATAAACTAAAAATTCGATATACCGCCCAGCCCTATATCGTCCATCTATATTGTAACTGCTTATTCTAGTAAGTGTCTTAGAAAGCTAGAATTCATCTCAGGCAGCACAAGGCACAAGTTTCACACTATATATACAATTTAGAGGCACAAATTGGCCTAACCGCATGTTGTTGCACTGCAGGAGGAAACTGGAGTAGCTGCAGAAAACCTGCACAACATGAAAGAACATGGACATACTTAGCGGAGTACCATCAGTGGCACAAAACACCTTATAATATTTATAATAATTTGTAAGGCTTTTAAAATATGTATTTCCAGTAGACAAGTTATCACAGGAACTTTATTATGACATTCTTCTAAACCTGAAAATTCGATTATTTTGTGTCTGCATTTTTGAAATCTTTATTTTTTATATTTTCACTAGTAAACTGCAAACTGTGGTAATCAAATTCTATTCCTCCTGTTTTCTGAGGTGTGAATGACTAACATGCTAAGCAAGGGAAAATGTTCCATTTCATTTCCTTTGCTATATGTGGCAAATATAAATCCCACTGCAATAAAAGTGACTGTCAAAGGTATCCCATTCTGAAGGAAAATATATACCATGCTATGTGCATGCAAATAAAAGCATGCATTTAAATAAGGATTTTAATGGATCTTGAAGCTTGGGAAAGCAATCCGTGTCCTTTGCAGAAGGGACATCAAATGGTTGGCATCAATCAGCCATCAGCGATGGGCTTGCTACAGTGTAGATGGAGGAAATGGTGTCATGGTACACCCTGCTGGCAAAACTGAGAACTCCATTTTAAAATAATAGCTGTTTGCGGTTAGGATGTGATACAGCTTTTCTCAATTGCTAACACACAAAAACTGATACTCCAAACACAATTCTTCAAAACCTTACTTCAGTTGCCATATCGGTAACTCTTTTTGCAGAATTTTAGACACAATTTCCTGAAACGCACATATTTGCAGATTTGCTAAACACTGTTTAACCTCAAACAATCTCACATCAAGCACTGCCACTCAAACACTGAATCCCTGTACTTTCATTGCAACACAAACAGCACATTCTCATTGTCTAAATACAAATAAGCTTAATTCTCAGCACATTATTCTAATTGTCGAACCAACCAATGAGGGAACTGTTTTCTAAAGTGAATGCAGTGGGGGCCTCAGGTAAGCTCTTTGGTAAAACAGAGCTCAACAACCAGCAAAGAAATCAAGGAACTTGGAGAAGAAGAGGAAGCAGTGGTAAGATGAGTGAGTCAAGGATATAAATTAGGTATAAAAATTAGGCATCCAGATGAAGGCATGGTATAGAGGGCAGTGTGCTGTACAGTACAGGCCTAAACACTTAAGTCCATCACACTCCTCCCCTTCCATGTGACGCTGAAGAGCTGTATGGCCCTAAGGACCTTCTGAGCCTGTCTGTTCTGCATGACAGAGACAGGAGCCTATCACTGAACATGATCTTCTGTTTGGAGAAAGTGGTGTGCAGAGGGTGATGGTCATTGTCCAGTATTGAGTGCAGTCTGCTCAGGGTTCTCCTATCTGCAACTGATGTCAGTGACTCCAGCTCCATGCCCACCACAGAGCTAGCTTTTCTCACCAGCCTGTCCAGTCGTCCAGCATCCCTCTTCCTAGTGCTGCCTCCCCAGCATACCACAGCATAGAAAAGGACACTGGCCATGACAGACTGGTTTTGCTGCAGACACTGAAGGACCCCAGCCCCTTAAGGAAGTAGAGCCTGCTCTGCCTTTTCTTGTGAAGTGCATTAGTATTGGCAGAACATTCCAGGTCCAAGGTGTACCCCCAGGTACTTGTATGTACTGACAGTCTCCACATTCACCCCGCGATGGTGACAGACAGCAATGGAGGGGCAGACTTTCTGAAGTCTACTATTATTTCCTTTGTTTTGGTGATGTTCAGCTGCGGCTGGTTGGTTCTGCACCATCCCACAAAGTCCCATGGACAAGGACATGGTCGACAAGAGTGGCACAAATTCCATTTCATACACTACTTCTCTTCTTGGCCTTTCTCTTCCTCCTCCTCCTCTCCATTGTCTTCATCCTCTTCCTTCAAGTCATTATTGATCCATTGTTCCAAAACGAATTTAACTGACCCAAGGTCCTTTAATATGTCTTTTGAAGGTTCTGATTGGTGTGTGAATAATTTTTACTCTCTTTCCACCTGGATAATTGTGTGCTACTTGGGTTCAAGCTGTGCTGACTAATGCCAGTGTTTTCTAAATGAGTACATGGCACAGGCAATGATATTCATGTGGATTTGTGTGTAGAGTCCAGCATCCCTCTTCCCAGCATAAAGAGTTCAACAAATCTGAATCGTGTGTGAAAACCGTTTAAAGTTTGGGGAAATGAGTTTGTCTTTTGGTAGATGGCAATATGGTTTGGGATGTAAAGCTAATAAGCTTGGTAACAGTGTAAGTGATCCAGAAAAACTGTAAATCACAGGTATTTCGCATAACACTGCTCAGTAAAGATTTTTTCATGGAATACTTAAGGGGTGTCTTTTACATGCTTTGTTTACTTTTCGTAATCGGGCACCTGGGCATCCACTTTGGGGTCAAAAAGTTTTATTGTTTTTTTCCAATTTACCTCATCTAGATCTTACTGTAGTGCAGAGCCATGCCTTATTTTATGTAATGTAATGAATTTTTTGACCACAGGATGGTGCCAACGCAACACTACAGGTCAATAAGACTCGATGAACAAATGGAAAACAGCTGTTTTCAGTCAATTAAAAATATTTCATGCCTAAAATGGGATGACTTGCGCTTTTTTAAATAATTTTGGATCTCTTTAGGACAAACATATCCAAATGGCATACTTTGGTAACATTCATAAATTGTGTAAACTCCTCACGTTCCCTTTCTTCTCTCCCTCACATTCATTGAATGGATTCTCTCTGCATTTAAGGAAGCATGTTTGTTCAAAAACCATAAAAACAGCCTATAATTTTATATATCACATAAAATGTACAATTTATTGCATAAATGTGCTGACTTTCCCTACAAAGAAGTTTTTAAAAAGAAAATAAAAAGATCATATACAACATGCAGTTATATCTGTGATTGCCTTTGGGGTCAGTTTATGTATATTTACTGTGATTGGTTTTTGACTGTTGTGAAGCATTTTTTTTATTGCCGTCTCAACTTAAATGACCGAAGAAAACACAGTTATCACTTTGTGGACAGCCAGTTAAAACAAACGAAATTGTTTATAAAACAAGTAAGGGGTGCTTATTGCCCTATACTGGTGATTTGTTGCTGCTTGGAAAGAGAAATGGAGAGATATACTGCAGAAGAAGTTGGTGGTCAAATACTAGGTGAGACACTGGAAAGCAGCACTATCGAGATCGATAATATTGAAATAAGTGAGACCTCTATTGAGGTCTCGGAGGAGAAATTTCAGAAGAGACATTTGTGTCACAAAATGGTCAAATGTGCTGGTCTTCAAAAGCACTTGACCAAGAAGGTCCCGGCAGGCTACCAGTGAAGTTTATATTGAATCACTCTGGGGTCACTAAGGCTGTGTTTGTCCCAAGCCAGTGACACTCTCTATACATTCAAGCTATTCATTCCAAGATCGATGGAGAAGATTATCATCGACATGATGAACCTGGAGAGGAGGAGGAGATTCTCCAATGACTGTGCAAAAATTGACACCAACAGAATTCATTGTATATATGAGTCTTTTGATCTTCACAGGGGTTTTTTAATCAAATGGAGAATCTACTGAAAATCCATGGAACCAGAAGGGAGTAGTGGATTCCTTGGGTAAAGTGATCGCAGCATACAGCTGCCATCGGCAAACCTCCTTAATGTATCAATTTACAACACCTACAACAACAGGTGAGAGCAAAACCCTCACTGAAAGCACAGCAAGCAGAACTGGAGGAGGCATTTTTTGCAGTAGCGGGGGACATCCTTGTGACGCCACACAGGAAGGAGAGCAAGAGGGTTCCTCATGCACCCTCTGCTGCATCCCTTCTTCGCACTGTGCAATCCAGTTCCCCTGCTGCTTCGGAAACCCCCGGGCCATCACAGATAAGAGCGGCAGGGGACCAGAGAGGCCGATGCCAATTCTGCAAGAGGGCCAAGGATTTGAAAACGAGCATGGTATGTAACCAGTGTGGACACTTTGTGTGTAGAGAACACATTTCAAAAAGAGCTATGCCCTTCTTGTGTAGTATGGTTTATAGCTCTGGTTTTTGGTTTGTTCTAATGTGTTGCTTGAATTGTATTTTTGCCGATTGCCATACTTTGCCAGGTTAGTTTCTTCTGCTGTTTTTAAAGTTTGTATTTGGTATGCATCACATTTTGTTGTTGTACTCTGTTGTCTGAATTGTCGTTTTGCTTTTTGTCATGCTTTCCCCGAATGGTTGGTTCCTCTGTTTCGGTGTTTAGTTGTATATAGTTAGTCAGGATGCCCCCAAGGACCACGAGTTGCCCGCGGACCTGTTCTAAAAATAGCACAACTCACCAGTGAGTAGCGTCTAAAATTTAATTTTATCCTGTTGCTATTCTTAAATCACATTTGCATTTATATAGATTTGAAAATGACAATAAAAAAAAATTAAAACATGTTTATCATACATGAAGTTTAGATAAGTTTAGGAGGACGTTTCAAACTGGTACTTCACGAGTACTGGCTCAGTACTCGTGAAGTAGCTCTCAGTTTCAAAAAGGTGACATATGGTATAGACATATTTTATGTGACTTTACTGTAATCTGTTGAATTGTTATTATTTTCCATTACTGCAATATTTGATTTGTTCAAATAAAGACCTGTATTGTTTTTGTATTTTAAATTGTGCTACTGCTTCATTCGACAGTTGTGGCCAAAAGTTTTGAGAATGACACAAGTTTTGGTTTTCACAAAGTTTGCTGCTTCAGTGTTTGTAGATCTTTTTGCCAGATGTTTCTATGCCTTACTTAAGTATAATTACAAGCATTTCATTAGTGTTAAAGGCTTTTATTGACAATTACATTAAGTTTATGCAAAGAGTCAGTATTTGCAGTGTTGGCCTTGTTTTTCAAGACCTCTGCAATTCGCCTTGGCATGCTGTCAGAATTTGTGGGTTTTTGTGCCTCTTGAGGATTAACCACAAGTTCTCAATTGGATTAAGGTCTGGGGAGTTTCCTGGCCATGGACCCAAAATGTCGATGTTTTGTTCCCTGAGCCACTTAGTTATCACTTTTGTCTTATGACACTGTAAGGAAAAGTAGTAAAGATCTCCAATGTTCTTAGTTGATCATTTGAATACAGTGTTAACAATTCATGATCTTGGGGGAAGTCAGGGAGAGAATGGGTGTTCCAGCCGGCACCACTAGGGTGATAAGGAAGTAATTGAATTACAATCGTCAAAGTCTCCATCCTGTCCTGCCCCATCCCTGCTTAAGGCTCCTCACAGGCCCAGGGGTCACTCTTCATATGTAAATTCACTCACAACACCTACACACAGTACCTTGTTGGGGAGGGTCTTTTGGGGTATAAAGGGGGGTGAAGAACTGTCCTTAATTTGTATTTGAGCTGCCTTTCAATACCTGGTGTATGTCTACACTGTATTACATTATACTATTTTTACTGTTCAATAAACCACCATTTTGCTGAAACGAGACTTTGCAAGGGAATTCCTTACAACATGGTGCTCCATCATGCTGGAAAAGGCATTGTTCGTCACCAAACTGTTCTTGGATGGTTGGGAGAAGTTGCTCTCAGATGATGTTTTGGTACCATTCTTTATTCATGCCTGTGGTCTTTGGCAAAATTGTGAGTGAGCCCACTCCCTTGGATGAGAAACAACATCACACATGAATGGTCTCAGGATGCTTTACTGTTGGCATGACACAGGACTGATGGTAGCACTCTTTTGTCTTCAGACAATCTTTTTTCCGAATGCCCCAAACAATTGGAAAGGGGATTGATCAGTGAAAATGATTTTACCCCAGTCCCCAGCAGTCCAATCCCTGTACCTTTTTCAGAATATCAGTCTGTCCCTGAAGTGGCTTCCTTGCTGCCCTTCTTGACACCAGGCCATCCTCCAAAAGTCTTTGCCTCACTGTGCGTGCAGATGCACTCACACCTGCTATTCTAACTCAATCAGCATGACAGAGTGATCTCCAACCTTATCCTCGTCAACACTCTCACCTTAGTTAACGAGAGAATCACTGAAATGATGTCAGCAGGTCTTTTGTGGCAGGGCTGAAATGCAATGGAAATGGTCCTGGAGAGCAAATGCACATTTTTGTGTACAAAAAGAGAGTAAATATTTCACTTAGAATCAGCAAAGTTTAAATACATGTGGTGTCTAAGTTCAGTAAACACATGTAAGTTTCATGTAAAGTCATTGATTTATTTTGAAAATGCATGACTTTTAGCTTCCGTATAAGGAAAAACTGGTCATTTCTATGGTGGCTACGAGTCACTGTTGCTTCTGAGCGGCAATTTATGGTCTATGTCGGCATCATGTGGTCAAAAATGGAATTGCTTTACAATATGAAATTTGTGTATGAAGTTTTTTTCTTCTAGTAATAATAAAAAAAATTAAAATAGGGTCAACTTACACCCCAGAGTTGGTGGGTAGTTATAAGATTTAAAGTGGCGGTGAAGACTGTACATATACATATCAATCTCATGTGCATCATCAATGACTCATAATGGATTATTTATTTCAGGCAGTTACTATATTTGTTCATGATTTATAGCTGAGTAGTAACTGAGTTAGTAAGTTACTAAGGAATGATATTGTAAAGGGTTACCAAAATTTGAATTTGTATAAAATATCTGATTGCTTTATTTGAGAACAAAGAATTATTTTCTTTATGTTTTCTTGCAGGATGCTGCCCATTCAGCAGTAAGCCAGGCCAATACAGAATCAACCTGTGGATAGCATGCAACTCAGAGTCCAGCTATTGCAAAAAATCCAGGTTTATACAGGGAAGCCTCTGGGGGGAAGCAAGGGAGAAAAACCTGGCAAAACAAGTAGTGCTGGACTTGTCAGAGGGGCTCAGGGGGCAGAATATCACAGTAGATCACTTCTTCACCTATTTCTTCCTGGGGCAGGAGCTCCAAAAACACTGTGTGCCCCAATTATCCGGAGCTGCCGCTAGCCCTGCTCACAAGAAAGGTCAGTTGAGTGTACTACTCAAAATTCGGATTCTTATCTAGCACAATCATTATCTCTCAAAAAGAAATAAGAACGTGCTCCTTGTGAGCATGTTCCACAGAAAACCACCAATCACCTCAAAAGTCCCAAATTACAATCAATTACAATAAAACTATAGGGGGGTGGAAGCTATGGACAAATTGACAGCAACATATAGCACCAGAAGAAAATCACTGCTCTGGCCCCTTGCCCTCCTTTATAACGGGGCAGCGTGTGGCTCAGTGGGCTAAGCCGTGTGCCTGTAATCACAAGGTTGCCAGTCCAAGCCCAGCCTCAGCATGTCTGCGGGTCCTTGAGCAAGGCCCTTAACCCCCAGCTCCCTGGGCGCCCCAACAGGTGGCTGCCCTTCGCAGACAGCTTGCTCTACAAAGAGCAAGTTGACGGAGGCGTAAAACGAATTTCCCCACGGGGATTAATAAAGTATCAATTATTATTAACATACTGCATCCCCCCCAACACACGCAAGAAAAAGGAAGAGCTGTGCCATATGTATCAAATTGACAGAGAAATCCTCATAAACTCAAATCTAATAATGGATTATCACAAAATTGTACGTATCTAAAGTTAAATACTTTAATTGAAATTAGCTCTTCAGTTTTTTCACTATCCAGTCATAAATCCATTGGACCGCTATACACACCTCTAGACCAGGATTCCTGTCAGATGTCCCAAATCATTGGTCCAATTGTCAAATTCATGGACTTTAGACTTTAAAATCACACACCTTGGATTCCTCCAGGGGTGGGGCAGAACTGAAAGATACCTGTGTGTAGACCAGCCACCTTGAAAGGGGGGAGGGAAGATAATCGCAAACTACAGAGAAACATCCATCTCTTGATCATCTCATCCGCTCCATACAAGCTTCCAAAGACTCCATCCACAACCACGTAAACTCCTTTTCATTCACTTGCTAATCCAACCTATCTTGTTCATCTTTTTTATAATTTTGGGTGGGGCCTTCTAGGATCAAAGCATGCTCTGCAGAACAGTATTTGCCTTTAAGGATCCCCATTTAAATTAAGTTACTGCTTTCCAATATTCCATTTTGCTCATTGATTTTATTCTGTTTTGTTCTGTTATTTTGTCTTTGTTTCATGTTAAGTGTAATACCTGTCATGTGCTGGTTGTAGTGTTAGAAATAAATGCATGCCTTTTATAGACTTTGAATCTCTGGCTGAATGATTGCCTCATAATTAAGTCACTTCACTGGTGCAAAATCGCTACTAAGCTTCTGAAGTCTCAAGCTTGTCCTAAAGTATTGCAAGACTCTCTCTATGGGGCCTGCTGGGCAATATTCTTCGCCAGGTTTGACTCTAAAGTGACTTACCTTCCGGGAAAGAAGAATTTTAAGGCCAATGCCCTTTCTCGTCAGTTTGACCCACCTGAGGCCATCTCACAAGCCGAGTCCGTGCTGCCTCCTTCCTGCTTCGCTGCCACCATCTCTTGGTCACTAGAAGAGATGATTCGCGTCTAACGAACGCTCAGTACCCCCAGCAGGATGCCCAGTGGATCGGCTATATGTCCCCTGTCCTCATCGGACAGCCGTCATCAGTTGGGTACACACCTCCCGTAGCTCAGGACACCCCGGTATCTCGGCCACGCAACGCCTGGTGGCCCATCGATATTGGTGGCCCGGCTGGAGGGAAGCAGTGGAAAGGTATGTGGTGTCTTGTCCAGAATGTTCACAACTTAAATCATCCCATCTGCCTCCAGCCGGCTTCCTCCAACCCTTACCTGTCCCGTCTCGGCCCTGGTCCCATTTGGCGATAAACTTTATTACAGACCTCCCTGCCTCACAAGGTAACGCCACCATATTGACCATTGTGGATAGATTCTCCAAGATGTGTCGGCTCATCACACTCCCCAAGCTCCCTAACGCCGCTGACCTTGCTGAGATCCTTATTACTTGGATATTCTGGTATTATGGCCTTCCGGAGGACATAGTCTCCAACCGAGGCCCTCAGTTCGCCTCCCGCATGTTTCGTGCCCTGTGTACCAAGTTAAAGATTTCTCTCAGTCTTTCTTCCGCATATCATCCCCAATCCAATGGCCTGGCTGAAAAGACCAATCAAGAGGTGACCAAAATCCTACAGCTTCTCTGCAAAGACAAACCCGCCGAGTGGGCTACACATCTTGTCTGGACAGAGTACGCACTGAACTCATGAATGGGGGTAAGCCCCATAACCCGCATTTCTCCCTTCCAGTGTGTTCTAGGGTACTCTCCCTTGCTCTTCCTGTGGGAGGTGACTACAGGAGATTTACCCCGAGTCGAGGACTGGTACTGCGGAGCCAGAGAGGTTTGGCGCCGTACCCAGCAGACCCTGACCAACTAACCAGCCCAACAAAAGAACCAGGCTGACCACCAATGACGCCCCACTCCGTCTTACCGTGTGAGTCAGAGGGTATGGCTCTCCACCCGCAACCTGAAGCTACCGTCATGTCGGAAACGGTCAGCTCGGTATATTGGACCCTTGCGGATCCAACGCCAGGTGGGGCCTAACACGTTCCGGCTCCAGCTACCCAAGGTGTATTGAATTTGCCCCACGTTACATATCTCGCTGCTTAAAACTGTGTGGTACAGCTAGGCTCACCCCTCTACAGAGGCGGCAGTTCCTCCGCCCCACACCTTGCAGGACGGTTCCAGAGTCTACCAGGTCCGGGCGCTTCTGGACTCTCATCGGCGTGCTAGAGTTTTGCAGTACTATGTGGACTAGGAGGGCTTTGGCCCCAAAGAACAGTCCTGGGTGGCGGGCTCGGACATTTTGGACCCCTTCATGATCGCGGACTTCCATGGACGGCACCCATCCCGGCCGGCCCCACGGCTGTCCTCGACGTCTCCCTCGTCCTCCAGGAGGTGGCCGTCGGGGGGGGGGGGTACTGTCACACCCACAGGGGCGGGGCAACGCAGCAACAGGCATCTACCACCTAATGCTCCGCTACTTAAACAGAAACAACCTGTTTCAGAAAGTAACATTGTGGAGTATTGTTGCCATATTCATGTGCACTGCTGAGCGTTTTCTTGTCTCTCCTGCTTGCCTTGCCCTGCCGTCTCACCTGCCCTGCCTGCCTCGCCTGCCCTACCTCCCTCTACGTTCCTGCCTGCCCTGCTTGCCTTCCTCATCCTAGCTCCCCGATCTACCCTCCTTGTCTTTCCTATCCTCTCATCACCTCGTAGGACTGACCCTTTCGGATTTCGACCCACGGACCCGGACCCGACCTTCCTTTTGGATTTTCCTATTGGCTTTTGGTGTACCCGGCTTTCTAAATAAACCTTAATTGCTCTGCATTCAGGGGTCTGAATCTTCCCTGGTTTCTGGACGTGACAAAAACAACCATTTAGAAAAGGTTAACATACATAAGTTGAAAACTCGAAGCTGACTTAACAATAAAAAATGTTAAAATATAATTATAAAATAATTAACATGTTTGGTTGTTTTTCTGTATTTAACAACAACAAAAAAAAACAAATGTCACATGCAAATAAACAAACAAATAAATAAGGCAGAAGTTTCAAAGATTAAACCTCCAATTGTTAAGAGTGCAAATCCCAAAATAATTTACATTACATTAAAAAATTAAGCAGTCTTATGTGTCTTGACATTCTGCACAAAATAAGTCCACATCTGTGGCTGGGTTTCCACTGCAAGACAAATGGAACCACCTGTCACATCCATTGCAGGCAATCTGAAAAAATAAACACAACAATATTTCTAATAAATATTAAATCTAACTTGGTAACTGCAAGTGTTAATTAGTGTAGCATTGAGATTGCCGACTCATTTTGATTATTTAAAAAATATAACGATAAACAAGTCTCCTAGGAAATCAGCACTATGTGAAATTTTTCATTAAGTAGATGTTGCATGGAGTACAATACTAAACCAAAAGAAGCAGATTAGAATAGAAGATTCCTATCATTTTGTTAAGCGTAGTGGCTGTGAAGGCAGCATGCTTGTCTCTTAGCACTAGGTTTGCAGCTTTCTAATCAGTCATTTCAGTGGGGGTTTCCTCTGGGTACTCTGGTTTTAACTCATAGTCAAAAACATAGATTAGATAGAGTAGCTGAGCTGAGTGTTAAGGTGTCCAAGTGGAGAGTGAATGTGATTGTGTGTTTTGTGTATGTGTCCTATAGTGAACTGTCACTTTATCCAGGGAGTACTCATGCAATACAGCGGGTCACCACATTTTTAGATAAACTACATATTTCTAGCATAACAAGGGCAAGGATATGGAAATGTTGTATTATATTATTTAATGTGCCATAATCGTGTATGTCTACTTACAGCAAAAGTCCAGTGTCCATGCTGCCCAATATCACCCAGAAACAACTTTAACTCATTTGGGTCCACCTAAAATACGCAGACCGTAACAGCACTGTCTCAACTAAAACTTTCATACAATACAATACTCGTTCACAGCTTTCATTATGAAAGACTGTCAGTTACTTTGATACTGCACCTTTCTAAGGATTTTGTAGGATCCCTGCCACACTTTAGTCATGGCAAATGAATCAATGAGAAATATCTTTTCAGCTCTCTCCTGTTTATGCTTCCTTGTTAGTGCAAAGAGGTATGCATCAATAACTTTTGGAAAGACAGGCAGCATTTTAAATGACACTGATATATTTTCATGGAGTGTCACATTGTCTGAATCATGTGTGACTGGCCTACCTAACTCTCAAGTTCTCTCCCAGGTGCAAGCCGTACTATGTCTCAGTTAAATAATTTATAAGAATTTATTAGAGAGCAGTAAAGTTTTCCTCTCCTCAGCATTGCCTGACCAAGCTGCCATACAATGACACACAATGATAAGAACCACTTGAAAACCTATTTGACAAGTTTTATAATTAAATAACTTAAAATGAAAATAATACTGCATTATACAATTGTCACGGATTAACCCTGGGGATCCCCAACTGATCTGACCACGCCTCCTTTCTCCGTTTTAACAAGCTGTCAGCTTCACGCGGCTATACCGGGTTGTCCAGTTTTCAGTGCAACCACCTACTGCAAGCTGTTGCAGCTTATTTCTAATTTAGGGAGACTATTTTAGCCATCGGATCTTGCACTCTGATGCGAGATCTTCGAGCGTTTTCCGATTTCTGCCTCTCCGAGTTCTCTGACTTGTGTTCTGCCTTTTTCACCCCAAGTTTCTGTTCAGCCCCTTTGATGCCCGACGTGAATCGCCTGACCCCCGCCTGTGCCCTGACTATGAGCCCTGCCCAGCCCCAAGATCGACTCCGCACATCGCCCGACCCCAGTCTGCCCCACGACAATGATCCAGTCTGCTTCTTTGGTATTTTGGAGTGTTACGTTCTCCGGCCAATATAATGGGGAACCAGGTTCATGTCGAGCATTTCTGTCGCAATGCTCCCTCGCCTTCGCGTTGCAGTCCTCCGTGTTCCCTTCGGAACGCTCTAAAGTGGCTTACATTATCATGGCTCTGACCAGCTCTGCGAGAGAGTAGGCAATTGCCACCTGGGACTCCAGTGCTTCGTTCTGCAATTCTCATGCCCGGTTTCAAAAGGAGATGAAGCACATCTTCGATCGTTCGAAGCACGGAAGAGAGACAGCACAAGAGATTATGCAGCTTCGCCAGGGTCATCGCATGGTATCAGACTGTACTATACAGTTCCAAACTCTCGCGATGTCCTGCAGCTGGGATTCTCAAGCCTTATACGATGCCTATTATAACGGGCTGGCTGAGAAAATTAAAGACGAACTCACCACACGGGAACTTCCTGAATCTCTGTCCGCACTGACTCACGTTGCTCTAAGGGTGGACATGCGGATTCGTCAGCGTCGCAGAGAGCCCCTCAGACGCCAGACCAGAGCCGATGCAAGTTGATCGGACCCGCCTTTCTCCAGCCGAATGACAACGGCGCCTTAGTGCCAGGGTGTGTCTGTACTGTGGACAGGCTGGTCATTTTATTGCCCAGTGCCCAGTAAAAGGGCGTACCCACCAGTAGGGAAGAAGTTACTGGTGGGTGTGGTTCCGGTCAATCCCTCTTCTGTGCAGCGGACTTTTCTCCCAGCAGTATTAATGTGGGAGTGCTCCCAGCAGTCCCTGGCCGTCCTTGTTGATTCCGGAACTGACGAGAGCTTCATAGATTCCATGCTGGCTCAACAATAGGGGATCCCCACCACCCGCGTCCAGGCTACACGGACAGCTTATGCTCTGGATGGACAGAAAATGGCTGCTATCTCCCAGGTTACGGTTCCGGTGAGTCTGTCACTAGGGGGAACTCATGTTGAGACCCTTTCTATCTAATCAACTCACCCCTGCTGGGGCATCCTTGGCTTGTCCGTCATAACCCACACATCGACTGGGAGAGGGGCACCATAATTACCTGGAGTTCATTCTGTTTTTCCCAGTGTCTGCATGCTAGCCAACCACTAGAGGTCCCCACACAAGATGAGGAGATCCCGGATTTGTCAGGCGTTTCAGCAGAGTACCAAGAACTGAAGCTTGCTTTCAGTAAGTCCCAGGCTGCCTCCCTTCCACCGCATCGGCCGTATGACAATTAATGTGCAATAGATCTGCTACCAGGAACCTCCCCTCCCAGGGCCCGTCTCTATTCTCTTTTGGGCCCCGAATGAAGGGCAATGGAGGAGTATGTTAATGGAGCTTTGGCTACAGGCATTATCCACCCTTCTTCTTCCCCTGCTGGGGCAGGTTTCTTTTTCGTAGATAAGAAGGACGGCTCTCTTCGTCTGTGCATTGACTATAGGGGTCTGAATTAAATCACCGTTAAGAATCGCTACCCCCTGCCTTTGTTGTCCTTGGTCCTAGACCTTCTCCAGGGAACCTACCTACCACTTGGTGAGGATCCGGGAGGGAGATGAATGGAAGACAGCTTTCAACACCCCTACCGGTCACTACGAGTATCTAGTGATGCCTTTTGGGCTAACTAATGCTCCAGCAGTGTTCCAGGCCTTAATTAATGAGGTCCTTTGGGATATGCTGAATAAGTATGCATTCGTGTATCTAGATGACATCTTGATATTCTCGCAGAATGAGCAGGAGCACGTTCAGCATGTTTGGGCAGTTCTTCAGCGCCTGCTGTCCCATAGATTGTTTCTTAAGGCCGAGAAGTGTGAGTTCCATAGACGTACCATTTCTTTCCTGGGTTTCATCCTCACAGAGGATTCCATCCAGATGAATCCAGAGAAGGTCAGGGCCATGGCTGAGTGGCCACAGCCACAGTCTTGGAAGGAATTACAACGGTTTCTTGGTTTTACTCATTTTTACCTGTGTTTTATCCGTGGGTATAGCTCAGTAGCTGCACCTCTTACTGCTTTGACCTCTACTAAGGTCTTGTTTCAGTGGATGGATGTGGCCCAGAGGGCTTTTGCTGAGCTTCATGATCGTTTCACCTCTGCTCTAGTCCTACAGGTGCCTGACCCATCACGGCAATTCTAAGTGGAGGTTGATGCCTCAGGAACTGGGGTTGGGGTGGTGTTATCCCAACGCTCCTTGTCGGACAACAAACAGCATCCCTGTGCTTTCTTTTCCCAGAAACTCACTCCTGCTGAGAGGAAGTACAACATAGGGGTCCCGGGAGTTGCTTGCTATCAAACTCGCATTGGAAGAATAGAGACAGTGGTTAGAGGGCACCCCTGATCCTTTTAAAATCCTGATCAACCATAAGAACTTGGAATATCTGCGGTCTGCTCGATGGCACAGCGCTCGCCAGGCTAGGTGGTCCATGTATTTTAACCGTTTTAACTATTTGATCTCATACAGACCCAGCAACAAGCAACGGCAAGCCAGATGCCCTGTCCCATCAACATGATGTAGGTGAGGTGGAGGAGAAGCCCAGTCTTGTTCTGCCAACCAAATGTTTTATTGGAGCAGTCACATGGGGAATTGAGGAGGCAGTCCGGGCGGTCCAACCTCTCATCAGATCACCAGAGGGGTGCCCATCCAAGTGTTTATTCATGCCGGAGTTCTTGCACTCCCGGGTCCTTCAGTGGGGACATTATTCCCTCCTGGCCTGCCATCCAGGGGTTCACCACACACGGGCTCTACTTGGGCAGAGGTTTTGGTGGCCTTCCATGTTCCAGGATATCCGTAGTTTTGTGGCCGCGTGCGAGACCTGTGGGGACTGCCCGTTTGGAGATCTTCAGGACCCGCAGGATAGCATCCCCAACAGACCTGGCCCCTTTAAGAGCCAGGCGCGTCCCAAGAAAGGGGCAAGCTGCTGATCCTGGTAGCAGAGTGGTGGCAATGTGGGTGTCAGGCACCTGCGGGGGCGAAGCAGCGGCGGTGGTGTCAGGGAAGAATACCGCTGGGTTGAGGATCGGGAGGGGCTCCTCCCGACAAGCAGTAGGGCAAGCAGTGGAGACCGAGACAGCCCCCAGAAATAGCTCAGGTACGTCTTCCCGTCTGTGGCTTTTCTGCTTCTTATTTTGGTTTGCTGCTTTCGGCGGAGTTGAGGGCACCTCAGCCAGCTCCAACAGAGGACCGTAAGGCAAGCCACAAGCTGTGGCTACCTGCTTTAAATTAGCTTCCACCACCCCTCGTCTCAGCCACCATACGTTTTCACACACCTTGTCTGTGAGGTGTGTGTCCTCGAATAGGGACATATGCTCCAGGATATCCCCAGTACAAACAGCCAGAGTGAGAAGCGCTGGGTCCTTCTGGACCTCGGGCTGTTGCAGCTAATAAATCATCTCATTGGTGAGGTCCAGGTATTCCACCTTGTTCGGGAGTCCTGTCATTCTGTCACGATGCACAGCGCATGGAGCACAAATAAAGGAGAGCAGGATACCAGGAGTCAGAAACAATACGCCTGGCTGTATCTAGTCAGCATCTCTCTACTTCCCACACCAGCTCAGGCTCCTTTCCCACCAGAGAGGTTATATTCCATGTACCTAAAGCCAGTTTTGTTAGCTGACGATTGGTCCGCTAAGGCCCCTGCCTTCGACTACATTGCACCTGACCCCATGGCTCCCCCTGCATGTAGTGGGCCCACAGGAGGGCAGACCCATGTTATTTCTTTGGGCTACGCCCGGTCAGGCTCCATAGGTGGAGGCCCAGCCACCAGGCACTTGTCCTCAAGCTCCTTCTGCAGGCCTGGCTCCAGAGTGAGGCCTTGTCACCCCAATCCAGGCAGGATAACATGGTCTTTTAGACCATCGGATGCCCTCTCCCATGCCTGGAAGATCTTTACAATATCTGTTGTTTCAGAAAAGGGCAGAGTATACGTAAAGATCCATCCCACCCTGGTCACTCTCTGTTTGAACTGTTGTCAACTTGTTGAAATATACCCAAGGTAGAGGACATGCTGGTTTTCACAAAGGCCAGAACACTCGTACATCTTATTGATGATTCAGTGGTGATAGACAGGTACATCCTAATTTGTGCACATTCTTAACATGGCAACATGTCATTATGAATTAACACATACAAAATGTTCATGTTAACAATTTTGAGCCTGTTAGTGTGAAAAAGTAGTGCTGTCACACGATTAAAATTTTTAATCAGATAAATCAAAGGGTTGCTGTGGATTAATTTTGATTAATCACGATTAAATATCATTCATATGATATCATTCGACAATGCCCAGCCTCATGTGGCAAGAGTATGTAGGCATTTCCAGGAGGATAAAGGAATTGAAACCATTGACTGGCCCCCACGCTCGCCTGACCTAAATCCAACAGAACACCTCTGGGACATTATGTTTCAATCTATCTGACAGCGCCAGGTTGCACCTCAGACCGTCCTGGTCCAGAACTGGGAGGAGATCCCCCAGGACACCATCCGTCGTCTCATTAGGAGGATACCCTGACATTGTCAGG
>JAODJU010000007.1:22769546-22795868 GCA_026776725.1 Gnathonemus echidnorhynchus | reverse complement strand
TTTGAAGCCAGACTGTTTTGGATCCTGGAGGTTGTTCTGAGAGAGGTAGAGAGCTGGTTGTCGACTGTGCGTTCCAGGAATTTTGAAAGGAAGGAAAGAAGCGATACTGGTCGGTAGTTGCAAGTGTCCGAGGGATTGCAGAGTGTGTGGGGGGGGGGGGGTCTTGGTAGTTGGTTGCAGAGGCTGATGGGATGATGGCACTCAGGAAGGCATGGTGTTTGGAGTGGTTGTTGGAGTGGAGCCCCTTGGATTCTCTCTCCTTGTGAAGCTTTGTCTTGGTTGCAATTCTGTCGGGTAGCAGGCTTTCACCAGTAGGCTTCAGGAGGGCTTCTTCACACAAAACACTGAGATTGCCTAAGGACACACACAAACATCTGTATATTGAGACTAGTAGTCATGAGTAAATCAATATACAGGGTATACAAAAGCTAAACTTAAACTTTCCTTATGGAGTTGGGTGAGTCCGTGGTAGGTATGGCAGGATAGCTGGGGAGAGGGTTGTGTGCTAATTCGAGGGACTCCTATCCTTGAGGTCCATTCTGCTGTCCGTAGACATCTCCTCTTTGAGCCTCAATCAAAGCCTCCCTAGTAGAGGGAACCTTGGGGAAAACAACCGGGCTCTTGAAATTTAGGGTATCAGGTTCACATTTCGAAGGAGCTGCCATACCTGACATAAACGTGTCAGCCAAATCAATATCTGCGAGCCTGCGCCGCTGGGCACGGGTGAGCACACAAGCAGGAAACACCTTAGGAAGTTCCACCGCAACATCATTTACACATAGCACTGGATCGGGGACGACTTCAGGTAAAGGAACAAGTCTCTCTCCTGCAATGTCATTACGAAACAGGTAATTGTTTTTGTACTGTAACATGCACATATCCTGTGAAGTCAGACATACTTAGGTATACTATGTGTAGAGGAACAGCGGTCACACGCAAATCAATGCCCTGCACTAACACATCGGTACCACAATAAGACGTATCACAGAGTGGGACAATCCCTTCTACCAAGAACGACTGGATAGTTACAGGGTGTCGCACATCACTTTCACTGAGCAAAACAGAACTGGTAAACATGAAAGGTTGAAAGGCAGGTTCAACAGCATGGGTTGACGGTGAAGTACCGTCGGTACAAGCAGCAACATGTAGCTTTTTAGCCACAGCACAGGCATCCTTCCGTTTAAGTGCCGGTCAGACTGAAATGATGTGACCCACCTCGTGGCAATAGAAGGATTCTCTTTTCTCCACAGGTGGTGGAGACGAAACAGACGAAGGAGGTGCTACTGGACGGGGATGAACTTTTCAGGGTAGTGGAGTCAGCGTGAACAGTCCTATGAGTCAACACGAATTCATCAGCGAGGGTGGCAGCTTCACCTAGAGAAGTGACTTTCTGCTCATTCAGGTACACCACAACATGATCGGGAACACAATTTTTAAACTCTTCTTCTAATAGCAACAGCTCCTTGAGCTGATCGAAGTCAAATGGACCACTAGCAGTACGCCATTTTTCAAACAATAGTGACTTCTCAGAGCAAATTCCACATGGGTTTGGCTGGCAGATTTACTAAGCTTCCGGAAGTTTTGCCGGTAAGCTTCGGACACTAGCTCATAAGCCCGTAAAACGGTAGCCTTTACGATATCATAATCCAAACTCTGCTCTAACGCCAGAGTTGAACAAATTTCCTGTGCCTTTCCCGCTAACTTAAACTGTAGCAGCAGCGACCACAGTGGCTTGGGCCAGTTCAAAATCGCAGCGAAGCATTCAAAAATGGAAAAATAGGCATCCACCTCATTTTCCCGAAACACAGGAACAAGCCCAATATGACGGTTGACATCAAAGCCCAAGTTTCCAACTCCAATTTCCTGGGAGACTGGAGAACAGAGGCTAGGTCGGAGTGTCTGGGGCACCAGCTCAGTCACGGGCAGGCAGGCCTGAATGATGCGTTGTACCTGGTGAGTGTACCTTACGCAGAAGGGGCACAGGCCTTTCTTCACCCATGCTCATCCTCCGCAATGCCTCCTTATCCACCTCCTTATCAGCCTCGATATCCACAGCCCGGACACGGAGAAGCTGAGCCTGGTACTCCTGCCTTTTAATCTCCAGTTCCAGCTCCTTAAACTGAATTGTGAGAAGCAGTTCTTCCCTGGCTAAGCGAGGATCAAGATCCATGCAGATTCCTGTCCCCAGATCATCGCCACTGGCCTCCGCTGTAGCAGACACCCAGACTGGACTGGATGCAACACTCTGTGATTCACCCAACTTGGGTAGGATACCCTGCTGAATCAGCTCGTCCCGGAGGACCCATTTAATCGCCCGCTTAGAAGCTTCAGTGGGGACAACCACATTAAAGAAGTCTGCTATTGCTAGCAGATCATTCTTACAGCACTTATCAAATTGCTTGAGTGTGGGGAAAAGGGTGAAAGCGACGAGGTCGAACTTGGCCATAATCACTAATACTAACACCACCCCCCCACACAAAAAAAATCTTCCAGGCAGACCCAAAAAAACAACAAAGCTCCCAACTACTTGGAAAACAGCAGACAGAAACAAGAAAAAAAGCAAGGAACAGACGTGCCCCCAATTTCTGTTACGATCCCCAGTCTAGGGTTGAGGATCAACAAAGGTAAGGGAAAAGGAGAGGGGAAGATGAGACAACCAGGGAACAGGAAAATGGAATGCAGGAAACAAAGGGATCTTTTTTTGTGTTTTATATTTATTCAGACACTTCACAAACACCAGGTTCAACAGGACTTCGGAAGTGATTAAGGCCAAAATAATAAACAAAACACATCTACCGAACATGACCCAAATCTAAGCTAACCTTAAATGTAACAAAAGGAGGAAACAAAAACACTAAACCCTGACTCCCTAACCAAAGAATAATCCACACACGTCGCGAAAACGAAAGGCAGTCACTCCTTACGCACCACAACACACACACGAAGCAAACACACAATCCAAAATAGTGTCCAAAGGGGGTGAGCAAAAGAGTAGTCGGTAGTCAGGCGAGAGATCAAAGAAACCAGAAAAGCAATCAAACCAAAGCGAAAGTACAAAAGGGGTAAAGTGAGAAATCAGAAACCAGTAAACCAAAAAACCAAAACAGTCATGCACAATCCAAACCAATAAAGCAAACCATCAATCCAAAATCAATGAGCAGAGCTCCCGAGGTGTATAAGCTGTGGCCTTTTCTTTTCAGGAACCGGAAGCAGCTCCGAAGACGAGAGAGGCATGGCCAGGTCTGGAAGACGGAGTCGAAGGAGCGGCTGACGAATGGCGAGGGCAGGACATCCGAAGAACCTGCAGGGCAACCTCCCGAACCTTACGGCACGTAACAAACTGAATGTTGCAACTACACCATTTAGTCATCTTCATGTAGCCAAGACTTTAGTGATCAGATATCTGGAATCAAAACAAACGTCCACCATTGCTTACTATGTACTTTTATAATGTACTGCATTTTGCAGTGTCTGTACTTTGATGTCAAATTACAAACTTCACATATCCGGCATACAGTGGTACCTCAGAACTTGAAATTAATCCGTTCAGAACTCCGGACTGAATCCTAAAAAGTTCGCGTTCTGATCGAATTTTCCCGATAAGTAATAATGGAAAACCAATTTTCCATTATTGGAAAATGGGGGTCGACAAGGGTGCAGAATTGGAGCGCTGCAGATTGAGGATGGCACACCAGAGCCTGGTGGTGAAAGCAGCCAGCAACAGACTGAGGAGGGGACACCTGACACTGGAGAAGACGGTGGTCAGCTACATGCCGAAGAGGGGACACATGAGGCAGGAGGAGAAAGTGATGAGCTCATCACTGAGGACGAGATATAGAACACCAGTCATGACGTGGCACAGACTGAATGTGAATTGTGTGTGCTCAGGTATGCAGAAATAAACTGCCTGTTGGAAGAAAACAGAGCTAAGACGTGAACTAAATGAGTGCAGGATATCCCATGGTTTCTTTGGAGAGGATGATGAAAAAGTACTATACAGGTCTGCCAAACCTGGGAACCTTTATGGCATTATTCAGGTTTTTGGTACTGCATGGTCAAAGGAAAATTCTCACCCCATTTCAAATGGTCCTGTTAACTTTCATGCACCTTCGATTGGATCTGCCTCCACAACACCTAGCTCATCTGTTTCGTATTTCCCCAAAGACAGTGTACAGAACATTCAATGAAGTGGTGTCATTTTTACAGGCAAACTTGAGGCGCAAAATTATGCCTCATGAGGCGTTTGGACACAGAGTGGCAGTGACTATTGACTGTTTTGAGATTTTCACTGAGACCATCAAATCTGAAAGCGCGTGCCCAAATGCTTTCCAGCTATAAGCACCACCACACTATGAAATACCTCATAGGTATCACTCCCAAGGGAGCCATTTGTTTTTTTTTTATCAAAAGGCTGGGGAGGTCGTACAAGTGACAAACATATAACGCTGAACAGTGGTTTTCTTGCTAATCTGTTGCCTGGGGACATTGTCTTGGCTGACAGAGGTTTTGACATACAGGAATGTGTGGGCATGTTGTGTGCAGAGGTCAAACTTCCAGCGTTTACTAAAGGCTACTGTCAGTTAGCAGCTAGAGATGTGGAGGAAACTAGAAAAATAGCACATTTGTGAATCCATGTCGAAAGGGTCATTGGAAATGTCTGTCAGAAATATGAAATCTTAACAGGAACCATTCCCATAAACATGATTATTCCATGTGAAGGTGAAGAAGCCACAATGCTGGAGGCAGGACAACAGCGTGTCGATGCTTTGGCGTTCTCTGCAGTTATGAGAGAGTTCAAAACGATGACGCAGAGAATCGCTACACGGCAGTGCCCCCTCCCGCTGGTTGGAGTGAGAACCACACATTTAGGCTAAGATGAGACCTTTACGATGCATGAATATCTCATGCTCTCTGGAGTAGACATATATACACATGTAATACAAAGAAAAGACGATAAAATCATACAATATTTTCAAAAATTACAAATGTGGAACTTTTGTGGATGTCACATGTACTTGTTTATAATATGGATGATCCTTCTTGAGCTGCAGCTCTCCATCCACTATTCCCAAACAGAAGTTCTTGTCTCCAGTGTTGCATGCCTCCTCAACAGTAGTGTCACGGTATGTGTATGGGCATTTTATTTCAACGCAACCTTTACCACAGCAGGTGCACTGCACAATCCCATCCATGCCCATCCCATTCCCCAATTTGGGGAAAGTGTGGGTTTATGATAAACCCACACTGACTGGTCTCAAAGTCACAGTGAAGTTTCTCAGTCTGCAATCGGTGCTGTGCTTTTCCACACTCATTTTGTCTTCCCCATGTCGCAGCAGTAGATTGGTTTGTTGCATTACTCTTAGGATAACACACTGCTGACACTGTAGACTGCAGGCTTGTCCAAGCTTGACACTTGAATTGAATGCATATTTGATGCAGTAATGCTTCCAATGCGATAGTGATACCAAGCTGAAGATCTGTACTGACGTCTGCTGATATTTTTCTATGTAGTGTGCCTGCTCAAGTGAAATGTCTACTTTATTTACCAAGCTTTTGCAGTGCAGGCACAAAACTGTTAATTCTGTGCCATCCATTTTCTCATCACGTAGACAGCGCAGTGAATCTGGTGCTGAAAATGGCTGCACTGGGTCTACAAATGCATCGCAATAATCTGGGAGATTTGACAGAAGTGCAGCTTTTAGGGATACTTTCTGCAGGTCTGCAACATACGCATCCCACTGATCCTGTGTGAAATTGTGGAATGTAAAATTGTTTGTTGCAGTCCTCAGAGCAGGCATGTTCGCTACCTCACCATTCAGGAGTTTAAGGCTTCTTCTTTTTGCTTTCGCAGTGGTGAAGTTTATTTTGTATTCTGCTTCTGCTCCCACTTTACTTATGCTGCTTGGTATCATCCAGTATGCAGGTTGTCCTGTTACTGTTACTGTCTCTCTGCATCTGACGACCGCCTCCAGCTTAAACAGCATAGCTGCAACATGTGTGCATGTCTCTACTAACTCAGCCATACATGTACAGTGAGCAGAGGATATAGCTCCTGATGGCTCAATGATGGCCCATGATGGCCCATGGCTTGAGAGGCGTCTCAGTGAGGCGCTGGAAGTGCGAGACCTGTAGACAACACATAGACAGACAACAGTGTTACCACGGTGTTAAATTATTCCATGTATTATTTATTATGCTTCATTTGTAAGGCTATCTACATGATTACAGTTAACTTCACCATATAATAATATGGTGATAACTTAACTTGAACATAACATAAATTTATTGAAGTAGCCATTTGGCTGCATCCAGACCTGATAGAATCTAATATACCTGGGCCATGTCCCCCCTTAGTCTCCTTTTTTGCTAGGCTGTACAGATTTGTTTGCAACTTGATTAAGGCTGAGGTTCTTTTATCTCTCTCATATTTGCCACTGCATTTTCTACTTGACTAGCAATCTGTATCACTTTCTCTAGTGTTAATTCAGCCTCCAGCAATTAATGTTCATGGATCCTGTGACTGCGTGCTTTCTCCACTATCTGTTTTCTCTATTATATCTTATCTTCTTTAATGCAAAAACATTATTTTACTTTGCATACAGACACAAAATTATTTCACAAAAATCAAAAAGTATCAGGGTCAAAATTATTAGCCCCCGTGATTCTAATAGTAAATTGTGTATCCTTTTTTGCTGGATAACAGCCTGCAGTCATTTGTTGTAGTTTTTAACAAGTCTCACTCATGTCTCCTGACCAATCCCAGCCCATTCTTCTTTGGTGAATAGCTCTAGCTCCTCCAGATTTGATGGTTTTCTGGCATGGACCTTGGTCTTTAGTTCACCCCACAGATTTTCAGTGGGATTCAACTCAGGGTTTTGTGTGTTCCAATCAATAACGTTCACTTTGGTCTTCTGGAGGTAGTTCTTCACCAGGAGCGACGTACACTGGCTGTCCAAAAAAAAAAGTCACACACCACCTTTAGCTTTGATTATGGCACACATTCGTTGTGGAACCGTCTTGATAAGCTTCTGCAATGTCACTAATTTTATTTCCATCCAGAGTTGCATTAAGCTTTCGCCAAGATCTTGTCACACACACACGCACACACATATAAAAATCATACAGTGCCCTCCACAATTATTGACAATTATTTCAGATTTGTTAAAAGGGTTAGAAAAAAACTACCTTTCAGTGATTCATCTCACACTGAGAATTACAAAAATCCAACCTTTCTTTGAAATAAATTTATTCAAAGAAAAACAAATCCATCATCAAGAAATACGTATTTTTAACAAACACATGTGCCACAATTATTGGCATCCCTGGGAATTATAGTGCACACAATGTAACTGAAGCATGTTTCCCCTGTAAATTGTACATCTTTGAGTTGATTGGAGTGAAAAGGAGCCTTCAAACTGTCATCCATGACTTCCTGATTAATTGGGGTACAAACATGAGACACAGATCCCAAATTCCCTTAGTCATCCATCAACATGGCAAAGATGAGAACATACAAACCAAATGAGGGAGAAGTGTGTTGACCTTCAGGGAATGGGTATGAAAAATAGCTACTTGAAAATGTCCATTTCTACTGTTTGGGAAATAATAAAGTGGACAACTGGAATTGTTAGACCTGCATGGAAGAGGACCCAAGTTTATTTTTATTTTATTAGTTCCAGTAATTCAGTCTGTTCACTAGGTGGCTGGACAAAAACACTTGGAACCTCAGAAAGCCTTTTCAAAATTTGTTGTAATGGCTGATTTGGCTTTCTTAGCATTTTATTTTAAATTCCCAAGGAAACTCATATGGAAAAGAACGCATTGTCAAGACAGCCAAACAGCCAATACTCATCAGACAAATGTATCAGTTGGTGTATGCTAAACCCCACTCCATCCTGGCCATACAACTGGCCAAATTCATCAACAAAGGCCAAAATCAGTCTGTGAGCAAAGTCAATCATTGAGGCTGAAAGACTGGGACACAGCAGCAAGGACATGCCTACAGAAAATAGCATGAAGTTGTCATACACCTCTTTCCAGCAGTCTATTTCAGTCAATTCATGAGGCTTTCAAGCATATTCTGAAGGTGTGTGTGGACGAAGGTTAACCAGTTTCTCAGACACTACAGAAACTACTCTGGAAGGTGATCGTGTCATCAAATTTTTAACCCCTCATCCAAAAATTTATTAGTTTTCTAGCGACGCTTAGACAGCAGAGATGCATATAGTCAATGGGGAACATGGACACCCTTTTCACTATTCCAGTGAGTGGACTTTGACCTTGATGATGATCTTGATCCGCCATTTCAAAAAACTCATCAGACCTTTTTCTCACTGTGGTCTCAGTATATGTCATCTTATTTTGCCACTCACCAATTTGTTGCCATTTGTCACATCCTGAATAGGCATTGTGAGACTTAACCTGTTTAATAAATGAACGTGCTGGAGCATCACACACAAAGGATGACACATTGACCCTCAAGGTTTTACCATCATAGGTCACACCATTAACTAACAGTTTGGAGAGGTCATCCACAAAGTCCTTTGAATAATCAAATACACTGTGTGATTTTTCTGATCCGCAGACGAGGCCAACAATAAAGGGTGTTTTTGTGTAGTCACAGTCGATCATTGACAGAATCGGCCAAAACTGAAGTTTAGAGCTCTTGAATAAAGGCAGACCATGTATGGTGAAATGCATCTTTATTGTGTTCAACAAGTCAGGCAATTGGATGGACTGCAATTTTGTGATAAACCCTTTCTCTAAACCAAAGTGGTAATATTCGCCACCACCTACACATTCACCTTAACTATAGACTGTGTGCCAAGTAATGTTCTTGCATCTTTTGGCAACTGAGGACGGCCGTCTTGTAGAATGCAAAGAAGACTTGGACTAGTCTCCGCAAATGTCTGTTGAAGCAGTCTGCATGCCTAGGTGCTTGATTTTATACACATGAGGCTATGGAAATGATTAGAACACCTAAATTCAATGATTTGGAGGGTACTTTTGGCAATAGTGTATGTATGTGCACTAGGGGTGTTGGTGAGATTAGGAACACTTTGTCGGCCAGAATGATTCAACACAGATTTAGACATAAAATAGTGATACATACCTTGGATGTCCGTTGTTTCTTAAAACATGGCATTGGGGCATTAAAAATATAACGAATGGACTCACACCTCCTAAAAATGAATGGAACAAGAGTAGATCATTAAATTTAGTTCCCGGGACCCTTGGGGACTCATAAAGAGAGAGGATACAAGTTGTGATGGTTGCTGGTTGATGTAGGGTAAGCCCATGCCAAATGTCAGTCTCAGGCCTAAATGGGACCATGGCTCTTTCCTCTTCCCTAATACAGGCCTTGCCCAAATCCAGGTCCTGACCTCTAACCTTACCCTTATCTCTGACCCTATGCCTAACCCTACAACCCAACCCTATAACCCAACCCTGACTGCAACTTTAAATCTAACCCTAAACTCAACCCTGACCCCAGCCATACATAACCAGTTGAGCCAGTTCACTCAGTAAGAGGAATTCCCATCCCTCCTATTTATGGCGGCATAGCCAGACCTGCTGAAGCTTACATATTGCACTCATCTGACTGCACTGCCTCTAGCCTCCTCTACTTTGGCTAATGTACTTTTTTTACATTCTCAGTGCTCCTAGGGTATACTGCCTGGAGACACAAAAAAGCAAGATATCCTGCCTACCCTACTGTGTGTTCCTCTGCTGGCCGAAGAAGGATGGACTCCCCCTTTGAGTCTGACCTACTCTCTCCCCTTTCAGTAGCTTACCAACACTAGCTTGTACCTCTAACTATGTTTTCTGTCTGTCTTCTGTGATCCCTGGTGGCTCTGCATCTGGGACCCAAGGATTTCTGTGATTCAATTTCAGTCAGTGAGTCAGCTCAAGAAATTGCTGGTCCTCCATTCTATACATTTCTATGGTGCTATCATCTTACCAAGCCCTGGCATGCTCCTCGATCTTTTGCCCCTAAGCAGTACTGCTGGGACTGCCAAAAATGGGTGTAATATGAGGTATCTTTGGAAGCAGATGTATCTCTGTAGTTTAGGACTAGAACGGACTAGGACACACGTGCACACACAAGCATAGAAACGCACATTACACACAGCATTCGCAGTTTCATTTTGTCAAAAGAACACTCTCTGACCTTATTTTAGGTAAATTTTCAAATGAGTCTTTCCCTAAATTAACTGATGCAAATAAGCTGATGAACCAAGCATAGGGCCAGTGCTGTGGTAGGATGAGTTAGGCATTTTGAAATGTCAAAAGTCAAAAAGCTGTATTTCCTCATCTGAAAATTGCAAAGGCAGGAACTTTATTTGATCTGCTCCAAATAAGGCCAGCAGATTGAGTTAATTAGAAATAAGAAAAATGTATGCATCAAAAATCCAATTTCAGGCATGACTTTACCTGGGGGCTTCATTTGTGCAGGCTGTGGAGAGGGACATTAGCACCCTCAGCACACTGATCAATGGACAGTGGAGGAAGGAAAAGCCACTGAACAGGTAGGTGAAAGCAGAAGTAATGAACTACAGCTTCTGAAATGATTTCATTTAAATGAAACAGGCCGGGATTTCACCTGGAGTCGCAATTAAGTAGAGAGGGAACAGTGCAGACTAAAGAGCTGTAACTTTTCAAGAGATTGAATATTGCGCATAATTCCTAATTTGTCTCTATACCTCTCTCACTATTTATGTGAGACCATGATTTGTTTCTGAATCTGAACTGAATGTGGATTTAAAAAAAAAAAGACTGTAAATGTTTTCTGATGTTTTTGACATAATTCCCCTTGACCCTGCATTGGTTAAGTGGTTGGGAAATGGATGAATGGATTAGCATGTTCCCTTAAATTACTGACGACTTGAGAGGAAGTCACAGTGTGGAGTGGTGTTCATCAGATCCTGAACCTACTTATGATGTAGAGTGCAGTGGTTGGCAGGGCCTGGGCATGTTCACCATGCTGCCAGTCCCTCAGAATCCACAATCAGAAGGGCACACAAACCTGTAGCCCCTCAGGAGGAGCTGTCTGTCAGTGGTGGTGTGAGAGAAACCAAAGCACCCTTCTGCGGCAATTCTGGATATTTTAGAGTTAGAACCAAAAGAACATGCCATGAGACAACATACTCTGCATTATCTTCTTGTCAGAGGAGGCAAAGCAACTATCCATTCATCCATTCATTTCCTTAACCACTTATCCTATTCAGGGTCGCAGGGGGTCTGGAGCCTATCCCGGAGGCTATGGGCAAAAGGCAGGGAACATCCCAGGATGGGGCGCCAACCCATTGCAGCAAAGAAACTGTCTACTCTCCAAATGTTTAGTAACCCAGGAGTGCCTTATTGTTTGTAGGGTACTATGTTAGTCACAACAGAAGCATAATGGCTTATGGTGTTACAGGAGGTTCTTGACTATTTTATGTAGAAATGTATAAACAGAAGAACTATATTTTGGTAGCTTATTAGATATAATAGCATGAAAGTGTGGTCCCTTTCTATATATTGCATGTTTGGCATGCTGGACATCTATATTAATTCACAACATCTTGTAAAAATTGTGGTCATTATCATCATCAGACTCATTAGCTTGGCGTAGCACCACTCCCTGTGTCTCCTCCATTTCGTATCGACACAGGAGCTGGGCCATGTGTACAAATAACACAGATTGTGGCTGACAGCCTCTGTGCAGGACTCATTCTGAGGCCTGCCTGGCTGCGTCTCCAGCCTGCTAGACGATGGGGAATGAGGACCCACTTTTCTGCTGGATCCTGACAGCCCAGCACTTAGGCTTTCAACAGGGGACCTCATGGGGGTTAGACATTGGCCCTGCACAAGCCACAAGGCGGAACAACTGTCACCATGAAAGCCCATGCAGCCTTCCAGAATTTATGAAAAAAGAACTGTTTGGGCTTTGACTGGGGTCTGATGTGTGGTGAATATATTTGTTACTAATGCTGTTTATTCTGTTCAACCCTTAAAAATTTGTTTTTTGTTCTGTCTTTCCACACATTTCATAAATGTAGACAATTCCAGTAGTGGTTTGTCTTTGTCATTGATACTGTTATTGAATAAAACATCGTATGTCTAAGCATTCATTTTAGGAGAACATAGAGTAATACGCTACTGTTGCTGCATGCAGACATTCTGGTCAACAGAGGGCAGAAGGTGTGCCAAAGAATAAAGAGAGCTGACCTACAGAGAACTTGATGACGCAAAGATGACATGACAGATGACAGTATTACACAAAACACTACTTTCTGGCCTGTTTATTGTTGGCAAGGTGGGGATATGGCCAGCCAATACTGAACTGAATTACATATTCCTATGTAGGAATTCTATTTGACACGGACGACAGGAACATGTGACATGTAGGTAAGCTTGTACCATGGGTTACCTTATAACGTTTTTGTTGTAATTGACAGGTGCTACCTTACGGCCCTGGTAGGGTCAGGGTGACCATTTTTGGCTTTTTATTTTAGACTGACCATCAGCTTCTCCTACTGACTGCTATTGAAAAGTAAGGTGACAGTTACTAGTGATATTTTCCACTAGGTGGCGACCACACTCTACGGAACACATGGTTCAATCTCCTATTCTGTCTCTATCTCCCTCTCCTCTTTGTGGTTTGTGTTTATGTATCACTAGCATCAGAGAGATATTTCCCAGTATGTCCTGGTACATCTGTTAAACACAGGCCTAGTGTTTCACATTCTGGGTGCTCCTGGCCAATGTGAGGACTTCCTTTTCCCTGTGCTTTCACATATTAATGCACAAATAATGTAATTACATTCAAACTTCTGAGGCCATTTAAGAACAAATGCTCTGGTAATACATCACAGACCATGAACAACTATGGATGATGAAGTGAATGCATTTTATATGCTTATTTTAGCATACAGTAAATGTAGCATCGGAATAGTATATATTAAATAATATCCATTAGTAACGCTAGTAAGACCAGAAAAGCAATAAACTGATTTACAGAACACCTGCATGGCTGACTCTAAGGCAAAAGATGACTGCCTCAAAGGGGACAATTTGTCACAAAAATGTCAGCATGATCCCTAGCCAGGTGATATGCCAGTAGGTCGGGTCTGGTCTCCTATCCTGATTCTGGATGCACTGCTGAGACTTGCTTTCCCTCCTTGATCTGTTCATTTCCACTTCTAATTGTGACTCATGCACTGCTGATTCCATTGTGCCCCAAACCTGGGTTTCAAAATTATCACACTCTGACATTGCCCTGAAGAGTACTCATACAGTCAGATTAATGACAGATCAAATGCACTACACCTAGGAAGTCATGTTTCTCTTGCTTGTCCTTCTTGTCCATGGACAAACATGATCAGTTCAATTTTTAATTAAAATAAAAAAAAAAACATTTGTCCAAATGTGACACATATACAGTATGTCAACTAGACAAATTAAATAACTAATATATTTGCTGGACTCAAATAGTACACATTCTATGTGTGTGTAGTGAAGAAAAAAATGCATTGCGCTCTTTTTATTTCCTTTTCTTTGGACCTGGGGACATGGGAATATGGAGAATGCAATTAAAGTTGTAGGAGAGGAAAGCATACATAACTGAGGGACTGAAGGTAATCTGTAATATTTAACATTCTTCCATCTTCTGTTTGTCTTGGTCAGGGTCACTGGTGAATTCCAACAGCCAAGACAAACTGAAGAGAGAAATTTTACCAGCTTGATGGACCCCATAGGGTCCATGTTTTTAATAATCAAAACAATTAGAATGTGCACCCTATTCATTCAAGCATAGAACAGAGCTACTAGTGGTAACAAAGGTCACCTTTGTGTAATATATACCAGTAAGCTTTTCCTCTCGTTTGAGCATGAATCCAAAATTGCACAGCAGCACCATAAATCATTTTCCTAGAGCCACATTTCACTGCATCTAAACATAATTGTACTTTCAGAACAGCTACTGTAACTATGTAAAAGCATTTGTGACAGCCTATTTCCTTGATGATAGTGAATGTTATTAGCACAGTGATAGATCATTTCTTTGTGACCCACATTAACAATTCTTGGTGCTGGGCAAGCACTTAAACCAAATACTCTACATGCTCTTTAACATTCAAATAATGAAATACTTTGACATAATTGTTTTGTTTCAACCCTGAGCCACGTTTCTTGTTTCATCCTGAAATAGCTTTTAAATTACAGGCCTTGCATTTGTTGTGTGTCCAAAACAATTATGAGGGCCTAAAAAATTGGGTAATTAAAAGGTAATTTCTGCTCATTAGATCAGACGCTTTCCTCGGGAGCTGGCTCTTTCTGTCTGCTTCGCTGTTTACTTCTTTGGCGGCCCTGTGCGGGCATCGTGCCCCATCACGGCTGACATTTAAATGAGCCAGTCTTCTGCGCAAATGTAATGATGGGAGCGCATCCCATGTGGCCCCCCGCTGGGATGATTGCTGCCAAACGGCAGCCCCTGGTCTCCCCCAAATGGGGGGGGGGCGTTAAGAGACGGGAAGGGGAGTGCTCTCCATTTACAATTTTCCTGCTGCAATGAACTTTGATGCAAAGGTAAAGGGGCTGGTGGGGGTGGAGAGGGGGGGTGAGCGGCTGCCACCTTACCTGTGTTCACAGTCCATGGACGATAACGTGTTTACACCATACCTGTGTTTGCACACCATAAGGCAATAAGATTTGGATTGACTATACTGACTCCAAGGGAAAATTCTGGTGCATACAGCAGCAAGAACAGACAGACAAGGGGCAAAGACACTTGCTCCACTTGCTCACCCTGGTCGATGACTGGGCTCATGGCTCTCAGATATGCCAGAAATCCACCACCATGTCCTTTGTCCTACGGATGTTGAGCTGCAGGTTACTCTCTCTCTCTATTAGGGCAGTGTGCAGTGGTGTCTTAATGGTTAGGGAAGCGTACTTGAAAGTTTGCTAAATTCCCTGAGTATGACTTGCATTCCAAAGGCTCTTTGTGCCAATCCCTGACTAGCAAGGCACCACTGAGGTACCCTGAGCAAGGTTCCGCCCCCAAGCACTGCTCCCCGGGCCCTGAATTAGCTGCCCCCTGCTATGTAACATATGGGTTAAATGCAGATGACACATTTCGTCGTTGTGCACTGTGTGCTGTGGTGTCAAGAATGACCACTGATCACCTAATTCTAATTCTAGTCCTCTGTACTCAGAATCATCTCTGTTGCTGATGTATCCCACAATGGAGAAGTCGTCAGAGAACTTCGGGAAATGTCAGGAGCTGGTGTTGTACTGGAAGTCCGATATGTAGAGGGTAAACAGAAAGTTTTCCTAAGGTACCTCAGTGTTGCTCACCACCATCTCTGACACACAGTACTGGAGCCTCTCAAACTGCCATCTGTCATTAAGGTCATACATGATCCAGGTGACTGTAAGGACATAAAACTACATTTTCCTGAGCTTGTTCCCCAATCAGAGAGGCAGCGGTCTTAAAGGAACTGGAGAATTCAAAGAACAAGATCCTGTCTGTGGTGCTGGTTTTGTTTAGGTGGGAGAAGGCTCTGTGAAAAATCTTCTACACCTATGTGTGCCTAGTAGGCTAACTGTCTCTTACCAGGGGTCAAAGCTGTTTTAGTACCAGCCACTCATAGGTCTTCATGATATGTGAATTGAGAGCAACTGGTCTGAAGTCCTTAAGGGGTTGGAGCACCCTTTCTTTGGAACAAAGATCACACAGGATGTCTTCCAGAGCTGGGGCACCATCTGTAGTCAAGGAGAGGGAACGGGTATTTTAAACCCCACAGCACTGGTTGACATAGGTCAGCCCTAGGGCTGATTCCATGAGTACCCTAGAGCTGATTTAATCAGGTCCTGCAGCCTTGCCTGTATAGAGTTTCCCCAGCTCTTTCCTCATCTGGTCAGGTGAGACAGACAGTGTGTCTATGGCTGTCTATGCATAATGGAGTGGAAGTGGAGACCTTGGGTTTGATGTTTTTGATAGGGAAGTCACAGGGAGGTGTGCAAATTATGGAGAGTAGTGGGCAGTGAGGGTTCTGGAACTCCCTCAGCTGACACACTAAGACTGGTGGAATGAAGGGAGGGCTGGACTGAGAATCAAATCTGTTGAAAAACAGATTCAGCTGATTAGCCCTGTCCAAGCTCACTTTCATTACAATGCTACCAGCTTACCTGGAGCTGGTGATGGTCCTCATCCCACTTCACACTCCTCCTCCTAGTATCCGAAGCTGATACTCCTCTTCTTTAGAAAGTCCTTTAAGTCTTTTGTGATCCAGTTTTTTTATTGGGAAAAAAATGTGATGCCTTTGTGGGGAATTGTGTTGTCCAAACAGAAGCAGATGATACATCCATGATACATTGGCTGAGTCCCTCAAAGTCCATCCCATATGCCTCACTGAGAATTCCCCAATCAGTTTCCTATAAACTGATCTTCAGCCTCCTTTGTCCACTTCCTTATGGTCCTAGTGGTGACTGGTAGCCAGCCGTTGAACTGCTCGTTTGTAGGTTGGGGTAAAGTGAATCATGTGATCAGAGCTGCCCGAGGGTGGTGGAGCACCAGACTTGTATTTCTCCATAGCATTACCATAATAAATCCAGATGCTTTTGGTGCAGTCCACAAAGTGTCAAGTTGGTGAGGATGGAGGCGAGTGAAACGTGGTTGTAATGGCAATTAAAGCAGTAGGGTGACTAGTGGTGAGTTTGCCAATCAGCAAATGTATTTTCACTCTGGCTAGTGCAGCATCTACTGACATGGTACCTACACGGTCATGGTAACTCCCACGGTATGTAATATGGCCACTATTCCACAGAAAGAAAGCTTCACATTTGGGTTGTAAACTCGTGCTTTTATTGTAATGTATCCAGGGTTGCACCATTTCTCATCAAAAAATGGTCCACCTCTCCTCTTCTAACTGCTGTCGCTTTTGCTTTTGTCAGCATGAATGATGATAAAGTCATTGATTGCAAAGAGTCCAAAGTTTCACATCTCAGGCACATTTACATAATGCATATGAGGTGGCAGTATTTGTACTCTCCGTGGCTCCTGGTCAGCACTGAGAGCTGGTTCGTCTTGTTTGCCAGAGACCAGTGTCCATCATGATAGATGACAGGTAAGGTTTGTGCTTTCTGCCTTTGTTCCACAGCAGAGCTCCAGGCTTTTCTCCCCTGGTGGTGCTGCAGCAGCTCCACTCAGTAGCTTGGCCAGTACTGCTGGCTTTGACAGTGACAAGGACCTGCTGCATGTGGGTGAATAGCAGTGCATCTTCACATATTCTGCTGTCTGTGAATTAAATAATAATATCGGTGGCTATAACAAACAGGAACCCATACCATGGTAGCTGTAAACATGATTATGTAGACTTATAGGAAAAAAAAGCAAACTTAAGATATGTAAAAAAAAAACAAACAAACATGAGAGCTGCTGTAGCAGTAGCCAGTAAGGGTAACGCTGGAAGTAAGCCAATAATGTATTTCCACAATTGTGTTGGCAGACAATGGACAATATTGTGTTTCCAGTGTACCTGTGTTTGCAGACCAGGGACTGTAACCAAGTATGTGGCTATCTTCCTGAAGAAAAAAAAATATGTACTGATCAAGGAAACAGAAGTCAGATTTGTAAAATTTACAGTTTAACTGTAAATGACTATAGGAAAAAATTCTTATGAGAAAGATTTTATGTAAAATCCCCTATTAGGGTAGGTAAATGTGTAGTCCAGATTTCATGGTACATGGTTGGTTGAAAATGAGGATTGTTTGTTTGTAGCTGTTGGTAGGAATGAGGAAAAATAGCAAGTATTACTGAGTGATATTTACTGTAGTGCTTTGCCTATTTAAATGTTCTCTTTTGCAAGACACAGTCCCTACTTCAGTTTTCCATCCCCTAGTGCTCCAAAGTTCTATCCCAAATTGAAAGAGTAGTACCACTGTGGGCAGAGATAGGGGAGGGTCAGGGGAATGGAAGAATATGTCCCTGGAGCCCCAAAACTCCCAGTAACCTTATGAATACACAATCAACTTTGCTGTGTGCATTTGTGTCCCCAGGCACCCCAGGACTGGGTTCCTTGCACAGTTGGTAGTCTGATGACTTTGCACTAGATGTACTGAGCTGCCTCCCCTGTCCTGTTATGATCACATGATAGTGGCACAAAGAGCCTCTGGAGTGCAAGTCGTACTCAGGCCATTCTGCAATCGATATATCATTTCTGCACGTATACCAGTGGAGTAATGCAATAGAAAAAAAAAATCCATAGTTTCAGAGGAGACATTATAAATATGATCAATAGCATGCAAGGAATAAATCCAGTAATATAATTTCTTGAATTCAATGTTTTTTGCATGAGTGATTAAAATTATAATGGTACAAAACAGTCAGTTTATGTGTGTCTCTTGCAAACATCTGTGCTGAATTACAGAAACCCATAATGTCAGATTGTTAGGAAAATTGACAGGTACCTTGTACATTGCTATCGCAAAGAGAGATGAAGAGCATTCCATTAAAAAGACTGCTCAATAGCAAATTGTTGCCACATAAGTTTAATATGTGATAAAGGTGGTTATAAACATAAATATGAATGTCCCCAACTGCCTTTTTAATTCAAGGCTGATTCATGGGTGTTAATAGTAATTATATTTTGCATTTTTTAATTGAACAATTTTTAAATGTGTTTGAAAATAAGACTTTGTAATGTAAGCCAATTGATTATTTCTCAGTGTAGATACTAAACATTTTTGCTGGTCAAAATATTAAAATAATAGGTCACATTATTTAAACATAATATACAAGAATGGTCAAGGAACTATTAATAAACACTTATAGACAGTGGAATGCCATAAAATCTCTATTTAATGTTCTGGCAATTTTATGTCAGACTATAGGGCAAGCCCTCTAGTGGTGTGACAAAGAATGGCAAATATTGGACATATAGAATCAAAAGACATTTATACTCAAAGTTTTGCTTGGCAAATAAATATTAATTGGAATAAAAAGTCAAATTATTGAAAGATCTTTTGTAAAAAATACTATTCTAAATGAATAGTATGAATATGTACCTTGTACTAATATTCAGTGTACAGTACTCTCCTGGGCAAAAAAAAAAAAAAAAACATGAAATGAAATGGGCCAAACCCAAAATTGAAAAATATTAAGCTTTTAATGGTATTAACAGCAAATCACCGATGACATAATTAGCAATAGCTAAAAAATGTGCTCCTGAAACCTGTGCTGCCCTTTGCTCGTCACTGATCGCTGCTGCAGTGAACTGCAATCCTAATTTCACTATCAGCTATTGAGAGAATAAGTCAAAACTTTGTAACAGATGATGTTGCCAGAAAGAGATGGTCTGGAAGGCCCAAAGCATTTTCAAGCAGGGATGACCTGAAAAGGATCAGTTCAGGACAAAAAAAAAAAGCAGACAGACAACTGTCTGCAGAATTTAAGACTTTAGAAAACAAGACTCTTCTGAGAAGAACAATAACCAGAAGATTATCTAATGCAGGTTTTGTGTGTGGAAGATATCTTAAAAGCCATTGTTGTCTAAGAAAAACATCAAGGACAGAATGACGTGTTTGGCAGAATAAGGAAAGTTTGATTCAGAGTGGTTCAGCAGAGTTGGATTTTAGTTGCTTGGTAATGGTACAGAGTTGTGTCTTTGAAGATCTGGTGAGAAGTATAACAGTGAACATATCTCTGCCACCATTAAACATGGTAGAAGTGTCATGGTTTGGGGAGCTTTTTCAGCTATTGGTACTGGTGAGCTGCTTCACTGCGAAAAGTCAATCAATGCTTTGAAGTATGGGAAAATAATGCAGAAAGGCTTGCTTCCCATAAAGTTGTTTTCTAAAGAGGAACAATCACATGTTACTTTTCAACAAAACAATTCTCCTTCTCACACTGCGATGGCCACCAAGAAGTTGCTTGAGAACAAGTCCATTATGTTCATGTTTTGGCCTGATCATGATCCAGATTTGAACCATGTGGAGAATATTTTGGTGTCACATTAAGCACAAGCTAACGAAGAAATAGTTTTCAAGTTTGAAGCTACATTGAGTGGAAGAACATTTCTATAAAAAATCTGCAAGTTTGCCCACAAGACTTAAACATTTAAGAAAATCAAAAAGAAAAACTATCCCATACTAAGTTTATTTTCTTTGTTTAAATCTTAATAATTTCCTGATCAATTATTGGCTGGTGACCCATAAAAGTTTGTTTTGCAATTTTGGGTTTGGCACATATTTTTGCCCAGGAGTGCATTTGTGTGCTATAATGACTAATCAGTATGGTATTGCTGATGCTGAGAGGTGGGCGGCTTGATGAAGTTCTGCTCCACAAACTGCGTATCTGCTCATGGGAAACTTCAGGGTGAGCTAGCATGTAGCCACTGGCTGCAGAACCTGTCTGTGCACCACCTAATTACAGCAGGGGACAAGGGTACCAAGGCTCAGGAACTCTCGCGTTGTGACACCGTTCAGCAGGTAGCGGCCTGGACCTAAATTCCATCTGACACATCGGCTGATCCTTTCACCTGGGGTGAAGCAGCTGGACCGACCAATCTGGTGGTCACACAGGGCGATGGAGAAACTGACGACAGATTGTTCATGACAGAAGCCATGTCGTCCTGTCAGAACTTCACGTTCCCTCACCTGCTCGTGAAAAGGCAGGACAGGGGTGGGATGTACCTTTATTTTGAACACATTGAGGGCAAGAACTCCTGTGTTGCTACTGAGCTGAGTGTCAGAGAGTTTCATTAATGCCCCCGCGCACCCACTCGACACCCACCACTCTACTCACTATCTGTGTCTCTTGTACTGCCAGCATGAGGCCGGTTGGGGCATTATGTCAGGGTGGCATCTTTACAGAAAAGTGTGTAGTGATATCAGTGTGATACACAGGGTGTGTTCTAGACAACCTCAATGGCCATACTGTGTCAGAGGGAGGCAGGGCAGTGCAGCAGACAGCATGTGTGACCGTGCCCAGAGATAAAACGACGGCAGCAACAGTGTGTCCTATTGCCTGGTGGAGCAGAGCATGGGTACCCATGATCAAGGTACTATGATATCCCAAAAATATAGACATGTGAAAACTCAAAACTGCAAGTGATTGTGGATGTGAAAAATTACAGAAAAATATCAAGTATTTTACCATTAATCAGTACATTCTATTTTTAAAAAATGGTCTGATGGATCACAGTACCCAACCCACTGCTTTCTAACTGGTGAGCAAACATTCAGTATCAGTTAGATCCAACAACAAATTAAAGCTTCTTCATGAACTCCTATGTTAAAACATTCAGGTGATTAGTTATTAAACTGACTGAATTATGTTTTTAGGATATCAGGTATTCCCACTAAAATCCATATTTTATTAGATTAGGGTAATTTTACTAAGAATAATTTGGTGTAGGGAAACGGTTAAAAATGTGCAAATATGACATTGTAAATTAGGCTAATATTTTTCACATAATTACCATGTTTAACGTGATTCATTATTAAATCATCTAAATAGACCTCTGGAAAATACATTACTCTAATTATAGCGTAGTATTCATCATTCCGAATGCAATTTTTTTCATAAACAAAGCATTATAGTACATTGTGTAATGACAATGACAAAGTGTAGCAATAATGGAGCATATTTAGTTTGCAGCGTAATCCAGCAGACAGCCTCCATAATGAAAACCAGATTGTTGAGGCTTCAGGTAAAATATTAAAATATTCAGCAGAGCTTTTATAGGTCTTCTTTATCGTAGACACCAGCATGATAAAGCATTTCAAGCTGGAAAACATTTAATTCTCAATTTAATAAAGATGAATATTTAAATAAACAGTTCTGTCACCTGTTATTGTGTAGGGGAGGGCTTTGTATAAATAAACCTGATCTGATTCATGCCCTGCCTCAACCATATCCACTGGCATCAATGCCTTCATGCTGAGAAGTTTATCTGGTCCCATCCAGGTGACTTTTCATATAGAAAGAATTACTGAGGCACAACATTAACATGGGAGACCCCTGAACAGAATGGGGCAAAGGTCAGTACATTTAAGAAGTGTACTGTGCAAATAAACTTGTTTCTTATGTATTTCACAAAGGCCGTAAATTAACAGTGTGCCGATGATCCCTAAAATGTCTTCATACTCAGAAGTCCCAAATCTCCTGGAAGTTCTGGGAGTATCCTGTATATCAGTATCTCCTCCCTGATTTCCAGAAGTGACACATGAAAAGCACGGGGCATGAGCCAAGCAAGACCCTGAACATGATACCAGTCCATTGCACAACATCCTTTAAATTTTCGACTTTAATCAAATTTACCTAGCAGTGCTGCGTGCGAGTCCACCTTTGTCAAGTCCGAGACAATATCTTTAAGAAATTGAGTCCAAGTCCATCGGTGGGGGGGGGGTTCCAAGTCCATTACAGTCGTCCCTCGCCACTTCACGCGTCGACTTTCGCGGCTTCACTCTATCGCGGTTTTTTTTATTGTAGCACAGGCGGGGCACATGTCCCAGCATGCCCCGCGTGCAGTTGTAAATAGCCCTTGTGTTGTTGCTGTTATTGTTAATGGTTATATTTCCTTATTGTTGTGCGTATGTTTACCTGTGCCTTGTGTCTGATCCTCATGTTTAATTAGCTTACGTATGCGTAATGGGTTTTTCGGTGTTCGTGGGTACCTGATGTAGTCCTCGTAAGGATTATTAATAAAGAGTGTTTCCCCGGCAAGCAAGTCTCCGTGTCTCTCTGCCCCCGCGATGCCTTGGTCCGCCCGTCACCACAGTATATTCATTAAAAAGTTGATCGAGTCAGTGAAAATGATACATCGCTACACATCGGAAGCATCTTTGCTCTTGTAAGTGTTTGTGATTTTTGAGAACTTTTATCTAAGCCCCACAATGGCTTTTCAATCACAACTCTGCTGCTCAGTTTGACCAGCTTAAGTTGGTTAAGCTGATTGGCCAACTTATAGTTGACCTGCTTAAGGTATGTTTTCAAATGATGGTTTGATGGTTTTGCTGACTATACCAGCTTATAATGGTAATTCTAACTGGTTTACCAGGTCATACCAGCATGACCAGCTTGACAGACTGGCCACACCAACATGACCAGCTGGTGACCCACCCAGCTAAACCATCAAAGAGCAGTGAGAGCTGGGACATGGCCATCTAAGACCATCTCAGGCCATCTTCGACCAGCTAAAACCAGTTACCGGCACAAACCAACATTTTCAGCAGGTTTTTTTAAGCAGGGAAGTGTTTTAGTTTGAGTCAAGACCAATGTAAAAATGCACTGAATGTGTGACAGCCCCAGTCCATCGATATGTGGACTTGAGACCGAGTTTGCATGCAACTCTGGTAACTATAACCTAATATTTAACAGTTAGCATTTTTTTCTATTAGGGATGAATCTAAAACCCAGTATGTTTATTTGTTGTTCAAATGTAATGATTATACTGCAAAGTAAATGGGACTAGTTAGAAAAGCTGGTTACAAAATTGTCTAATTCGGTTCAATAAAGACAATTAACGCTCTTTGTCTATTAGTGAAGGTGTGCTTGCTGCAGCTTTTTAGGCCCACATCTGGTGGTGTTAGAAAGCAATGTAAGAATCTCCCCGGAAAGTCATTCATTCCCTGTACCCTTCATCAACAATAAGCCTCATTTTCTACCTTCATAGACATCATACCCCATTATAATGACAGTGACATCATTTCAAAGGAAGGCCATCATGCAGCTGGATAATGCAAGCAGAGCACCTTTCACTCACAACTATTAAAAATGGAGACAGACTACTGCGGAGAAATCACGCTTCAGAGCTTTTAGAGCTCGCTTGGAATTATTCTTGGGGGAACTGAAAGTTTAGGTATAGGGTCGATAAGGAACTCGGCGGCTAGGCAATGAATCTCCACCATCAGTTTTGCACAATGTGCCCCCCCATGGCGAGTGTGCCACTCAGGCTGCAGCGTGGCGGACCCCAGCTGGGCTGCATTTGGGAAATGCCACTGAGCATGGTGTGCTTGCTTCAGTGGTCTTGGCCTCAGCTGGGCGATGCACCGCTGGGAACGATGTACGAGAGGGTGCCGCAAAGACGCCACCCCCCTCCCCTCCATTCAGCCCCCGTCCCCACCCCCTATGACCTTCACCGATCCACTGATGTGCGACCCAGTGCTAGAGCCACTCAAGTAGAAAACGGCTGCCTTTGATCAGTTCTGTGTCTAGCCTTAATGGGGGCAGGGCAATCAGGTGGGTGAAGGTGAGTCCCCACAAAACACACAAATGACATTCCAATGCTAACTCTCAGCGAATTTCACATGACCTTAGAAACTCACACTTACCTCTCTAACATATGCATGTTGTTTCAGAGAGCAAGGTGTCCAAATTTGTCCAGTGAGCAGAGGTCCATGATACTGTGTGTGTCAACCCTGTGGAAGCACAGAGCAAAACACATTCAGAGGTAAATCCCATTCATTTGTTAGTCTCACTGTCAGACCTCTAAAAATGGTCTAATCTGGTCCCCAACAAATGTTCAATAAATCAAAATTAAAAATCATTTTCATTCTGTCTAAAGTGGTTCACAACATGCTTTCACATTGGAAATAATTGCAGTTTATTTTACTTTGAAGGATGATACTTCAACCCAAAATGCTCTTTTAAGTGTAAACTACAGTGCTATTTCAGATTGAGTGAGTCTAACAAATGTACCCATTTCAGCATAAATTTGTAGACTGACCTTTTTGCAGTAACACACCACATAATAGCAGAATCCCTTCATTTGCCTGATGTATGGCTTTCTGTAACTTCACTATCTCCAGTCTCTCAGCTTTAGTCAATAGTTACGCAGCCCCAGTCTATGTACTGAAAGGTAGTGTTTTCATATGAGTTTCCACTGTCTAGTGGCATTTTGTAGCATTTCCAGCATGACTCTTTTACACTTAATATAGAATGAACCCATTAATAGGCACCATTATTATCGTCAAGCATTATAATTGATAATTAGTGGGAAACTTTATTTCTGATGTGATATGGCTGGGATGTGTCTTCATATCACTGTGAGCTTTGCAGGTAAAGACAGACCCCCAACAGAAGAGCAGAGAGTGCCGAAGCAGGATGTGCCACAGCAGAAGCTGCTTAATTGTGTGGCACTAAAGCTTACATTTGTAATGCTGATCGCTCCCCCACAAGGGGCTCGTCTCCCATCCCCCCCCCCAGCCACTGCTTCTTCTGGGCTACCTGCAGTAAGTAGCGAAGCTGGGAATAGCAGAACGCACAACAGTCTACACTTGTAGCTCTGAACTGTTGTGAGTGGCGGGGGGTGTTGTGAAGGAGGAGGACCTATCAACATGGTGTCAGCCAATGGTGTGGGAAAAGCCCATGAAACCTGCAGGCTGAAGTGACAGGCCATTGGCATAGACCTTTTCCAAAATTACTGATAATCAGGTTTCTTGTTTGCTACAGTCACTGAGGCTGAGTCTGCAGTGTGTGTGTCTGTATATGTATAGAGTATATGTATAGAGTCCGCTCACTCTATAGAGGGAAGGTTGTGGTGGTACTTGGCAGTTTGCCTTCACTGGGAGTGGAGAATACACTGCGCATTGAAATATAAAGGCTCCGTTGCATGCACATACATCCATAGCTATAAAGACATGCTCATACACCCACATACATGAACATACTTCTGATACTTAAACAAAGACACAAAGGCTCTCCATGCACAACCCTCTCTATCCACACCCACTGAGGGCACACATGCCCAGTCCTGTAGAGGAACTACAGCGGGGGGCAAAAATAGGTACAGTGGTGCCTGCGGTTCACGAACGCTGTGGTCGGCGAACAATTTGGTTTGCGACCAAAAATGTAGTGAAACAAATGCATTGTTTCACATACAAAATTTGGTCAACGAACAGATTCCTCGACCAGATTCCTTTTTTACTAGTGTAGCAATGGTGGAGCGCATGTCCCAGCATGCCCCGCGTACCTCACGTGCAATTGTAAATAATAGGACCACAACAGGCACCCAACGACCACTGAACCCAAATACACAGACGGGAAACACAAGGTTGTCAGACGCTGAACACGGTGGAAGACTTACACACACTAAATACACGCGAAGATCAGACTGGGTACACACAAGACACGTGACAATAGGGAAATGCAACCATTAACATTAACAACAACAACAATACAAGGGTTAAGGACTGTTAGTAAAGAGTGTGATTTCCCTGGTAAGCAGGTCTCCATGTTTCTCTCTGCTCCAGCGATGCCTCAGTCCACCCGTCCTCACACTATATTGTGTTTTTCTTTAAAGTTTTTACTATAAAACCCAGAAAATTAATTAACAAAAA
>JAODJU010000007.1:22737402-22748832 GCA_026776725.1 Gnathonemus echidnorhynchus | reverse complement strand
GGGGGATTCTGCCAAGTAAAACCGCTAATTTAGGCAGAAAGGAAATGGTTCTAGAGGTGAGTTCATTGTCTGACAACTAAGCAAGTCGTGATGGTCGAAAAATGTGCTGAGTAGTTGGGCGAGATTTACTATCATGAGATTTACTGTCACGACCATGGTATACCCACCGAGTTAAGACAGCGCTGCAACTGCGATACTTCGTTTCTGTCTGTCCATTTTGACATGTTTCAAGTTCGTTTTAACAACCCTGGTTTCATCTGTCATGTCTGTGTTGTTGTCTAAGGTCTGAATAAGTTCTATGACCCACTGTTTGCATTTATTATGTCCGTAGATAGATCGATTAGAATGTACACACACACCATGCATATGACCTGTACAAAATGCATGCATGAGAAATCATGGTAATGTATTTGTGTACATGTAAGGTAAAATTGTGTACCTAGCACTTTTAAGGTGCACAAAAAAAATTGTGCACCTAGCACTTTTTAGGTGCACAAATTTGTGTGCGCCTGCATTTTTCAAAGGACAAGCCCTGACATGGTGTCTTGTACTATCAACAAAGCCTCTGTTAGACACTTGGCTGTTAGTGTAAGGTCTTATCTCACAATATTTTTCCCCTTACCTCATTAAAAACAGAATGGGGGGCACCTTTTAATTGCTCTTTAAATCTTAGTGTACTTTTTCTTTTCATTGAAGAGACACAATAGAAGCTCTAATGAAAATAAGTTCTACACAACACTAAAACAACTATATGGCAGTTATTTGACAGTTGTGTAAGTTCATAGCTTAAAATTGTTCCCAGAGGCTAATTGAGATCCCAGAAAATATACAATTAAATTTAGTTCTTAACATACTGTAAAGTATGTAAGATATGAGAAGACACTATTGTCATTGAATTGCTGAGAACACCAAATGACAAAATTACTAAAGTAAATGAAAAATATTAGATCATTTAATTTCATTACTAAAATCATTAACACTACTTGATGGGGCACAGATACTTAGTAATAACTCAGTTACTACTGAAATGCAAATCATTAATAACACAGGTCTACACATTTTTTTTTCCAGTTGCCAGGGTGTAGGGTATTTTGAGGGTGCTGAATTCAAAAATCACATTACTTTGCTGAATTGGTTCTAGTTTTTGAGATAATGGACATCCATGAAAATAATGCATGCAATGTCTGTGATAAAAAATGCAATAGCTTTTGGTCTGTCTTTTGACTCTTTAACAGTGTCTTAGGTAATGAAATGAATGATGAAGAGTTGAAGAAGAGTCTGAAAATAAAATTAGAGTTAAGTTCACATTTGCGTGTTTGCATGTTCATTTATTGTTGTTACTGTGGTGGTGAATATTTACCCAGATAAAATCTGCCAGGTCCTTCCAAAGGAAGGGCATCATTGGAACACCTGTCTGGTATTTAGCCAGAAATGGTTGAAATGCTCATGATAGGGCCATGAAAAAAATGTAGTTTGGCCAGAAGAAGGGGACCCATTCAGGCTTCACAAATGCAGTCAAAAGAAGATGTCCCTGGGTTTTTCTCCCTTTTTGACTTCACCAGGTCCACATATTTCACACTAGAGGGCCAGACTTCCAATGCTCGTTCAACAGCTGGCAAATTTTCGAGCCACCGATGGCCACAGAAAGGTAGAGGGAATCCTGAGAATGATATTGCAGCTGTGAAGTCCCCTCTTCTGGCTGGTGCAGAGTGGAAAAGAAAATGTAGGGCTTTGAGCACTTTCTCCACCATCCACACTTCAAAACCAGTCTTGAATGAGTTATATAGGAGTGATGTCGGCTAACCATTTGCAAAGCCCATAGCACTTCTGCTTTCAGTGTGTCGGTTGAGGAGAATGTACTGAAGGCATTGCTTGTCCTGGGATCTGGAGACACTGCCAAAGCGGGTGTAGGCCTGTCTGTAGAGGTTGTACTTGCAGGACTAGCAAACAACTGAATGGGGACAGTTGTTGTCCGACTTTTGACAGAACACTTATGCTTCTCTCCCCTGATATGTGAGTCGATGGCTTTAGAGCCCATTGTTGCCAGTTTGATGACTTTTTTTACAAAGGTTGCATCGAACTTCATAGATATTAGTCGTCTTTTTCAACCAGACACAGTACTTTTTTTGAAGCATTGACATTAATAACAATTAATAACTAATTAATGTTGTATTACATGTATTTAATCAAATCATACACAAATTTCCTGTCACTGCTAGATATTTTACATTTCTTTTTTGTATGATGTTAGACTGTTTGCTTACTAGTTGTTACTAAAATAAAAATATTCTTGCAATTCTGAATGCTTTTCAAACGTGTTGCGTTAATTAATTAACTATTAAATATCTCATAAACTAGAGCCAATCTGGCAAAACCGAAGTCATATTCTTAATCGACACCATAAACTTAATATAAAACCGTTCAGACATCGTTGGCACCAAAATCACTGTATACCAGTGTAATTCATGAACAAATATAGTTGCTACTAGAGATGCCTCATCTTTTATTAATGATGAACAAACATATTTCTAAAGGTGCTACTGACATGAAATTTTCACCAGATGTCGGTAACAACCGTCTTGAAGCTGTTATTACCAACAAAGACTTTAGTACGAAGTATTACATTTATTTAAGTGTGTTCAATACTTTTTCCCTGTGTCATTCCATTTTATTACACATACTTTAATTAATGGACATCTAAGGTTTGATTTCTTTGCATGCCTGGGTTGCATGGGTTGTTTCCGACATCTGGTGAAAATTTCATGTCAGTAGCACCTTTAGAAATATATTTGCTGAGAAAAATGGTGACGTGTTCAATACTTATTTTACCCGCTGTATGTTTCATTAATGATGAATTAACATGAGATTAGTATGTAACTAAGAATTAGTTTGTAGCTAATTAATACATAAGTAACAGCATTTTACTATATTTTTGTGCCCTGTCAAGTAGTGTTACACTAAATCATTAGCAGACTATTTGCTTTAACAAATGTTCAATTTATTTTAAACAAAAATTGCATGTTTTTAGAAGGCATTCCTCATCCCTCAATTTCAAGGTCTACTTGGACTTTGACAAGTCAATTGTTGAAAAGCGACTTAAATGCAACATATCCCCCGAAGATTCCTGTCGCAGTCATCTGCTGATGATCTCAGGTTGGTCTGTTCCACCAAAAGCTCCTGATGTAGTCACACCTTCTAGACCTGGAGGGCAGCACTGCCTGTGGACCCATGGAACCCCTGAAGATGGCTGTACTGTGCAACACTGAGCACATGAATTTGGAGAGACCTGTAGGGCAAAAGAGGTGGGGGTTTATCAGCGTGGTGAAAGGCGGAGGGGCGTAACCCAGCAATTCAGAATGCAGTTTGTGTGTGGCTGGAATCTCAAACCAGTTGTACAGCCACCATGTGGATCTAACATTCTCGCTGCCCATCAGTAGGCCTGGAGGTGCATAGGGGAGCCTTTTTGATTATAGGGTGACAGAAATATTGAGTATATAACTTACATTTATTTGCCTAGCTGACTTACAATTTAACCCATTTACACAGCTGGATATCTTTACAGGAGCATTTCAGGTTAAGCCCCTTACTCAAAGGAGATACGGGAGATACTTAGACCTTTCAGCAATTCTGAGGTTGTCTGCTCTCCTTTCAATGTTCTTTTCAGAGACTTCATGTCATACATATCATGGCAAGCTCTGAAACTAGCACTGAATACATGCAATCAACAAAATATATGTATCATATATAAATAGATGAGCATGAATCATATCAGTTAGACTGTAAAGCTTTAAGATATAAAGGAAAGGAACAGATGTCAATACACTGCAGCTGTGAGGCTGGATTCTGCGCTTACACTGCAACGAAACCCCTCTGACTGGTTTCACGCACTGGAGCTCTGAGACAGCTGTTTGTCATCTAAGTTTTGGTTTTATTTAATTGGATACCCTGCTTAACCAGGCCTGGTCCCTTCAGTGTGAACAATTGTCATTGTCAGTGGCAGTTTCTTTGAAACAGCAGGTGAAACTCTGGTGCAACTTCACCAAAAAAAGAGGAACAAAAATAATACGGCATGCCAAATATCATTTTAATGCAAATGTATCAGCACAACAACCATTTCCATATGAAACCAACAAAGTGCGGCTGTCAGACAAAGCACAGTGCAAAACAGCACCAACCTTAGGTTGGTAGATTAAAGAAACTTTAGCGAATCAAAATACCTTCCACCTCACTAAGCTACAGTAGTAGATTTTAATATATTTCTCATCACCTTCTATTTAGTAGTATATTGCCTAGTTATGGCATATGTCATGTTTTTAACCTGACCCAGTGAATTATGCCTCCCCTGGTCTTTCCAGTTATGTACACTCTTGTGTTTCTCTAATCCCTTTGTAGCTAAATTAGTGCGTAATCTTGCCTGTAACTTTACATGAACTCTAACTGTTGAAGCCAATTGTTGCTGGGGACTTTGTAATTTTGTTTGTGTACACTAGGTGGCGCATGTCATCTGGTACATAAAGCAGTTAATGGGAATGTTAGGGTTAGGTGTTTGACCCCAGAAGGGCAAAGGGTTTTTTGACCGCTAGGCTATTCCACGCTACCGTCACCACCACCACTGTGTTTGCATTGTGATGCCAGGCCATGGTCCCAGTGGATGAACGTCGCTGGGTAAAATAGATGGATCACTTAATTGCAACTGAAAACAAGTCTACGGGCTCGTTTATAAACCAGTGGTACATCTATAGCGTGTACTGGCAGCAAGACAAACCTCTAAGTCTATAGTGCGTCAGCCAGGTCATTCGTGGGTTTACACCAAACTCCTTACACTAACTCTTATTTTCTATGTCGTTCTTTATTTGAATTGCTGCCTGCTGTCCTGACACAGAGATCGGCCATAATAGAATGCAAAACACACTTACACCCTTTGGTGGACAATGTAGTCATAGTTGCAATAATGTCAACAGTAACAAGAATGAAAGTTATAAATTCCATAATATTATGATTACCATGATCATAATTATAGGGCAATTTTGCAATAAAAAGCTTCAATATAAACCAGAGGTCACTAACAGGTGGACCGCGGTCCGGGTCCAGACCCAGAAGCTGTCCCATATGGACTGGACCAATAGCCCGGACCCAGACAAGGCAGGGATGGATCCTGACCGTACCCCCTTCTCTACAGGTGAAACAAAAAAAATGTACGTTTTCATGACTGCCAAATCTCAAACATCTGGCATGATACTCACGCTTTCAGACTCACGCTGGAAATCTTATGGCAAATATATTATTATTCTATTATAAAATGTAAAATTAGCTACGTCAAAGGTGTATTTTCACGGTTAAATACAAAAGCAGACTATTTACAAGGTGAGAACTGTTACATGTGTGTGCAGACATCTCGAATTGAAAATCTCATTCCAACCAGCTGGCCAAAGTTCTATGTCACGTGACAATAAATATTGTCAAAACCTTTTTGAATTCTACTGAATAAATTTGATTTAGCAGTCAGGTACTGAATACTTGCAATGTTATTATAACTAATAGGCTAGTTAAATATATATCACACTAAATAGATATTATGATCTTCCGGACCTTTGCTTCAAGAAATTTTCTCTAACTGGACCTCTTTAAATTTTAGTTGAATACCCCTGGTATACACTATAAAGTGTATATCAGATCCCAGAAAATATAAAATTAAATTTTGTTCTTATTGAAGTTGTACTTTCTCTCTCACTTTAAAAATATGATCCTAATTTTAAAACGAAAAAGTATCACTGAAAGCGTAAGAGCTGAACTGAAGTTAACAGACTACAGAGCCATAAAAATATAGAGTATTAAATGTATGAGTGCCCCAGTTTATCCTTTGTCCCACTTAACCAATATTCACCCCAGCTCAAAAGGGCTCTTTGTACATTCCTCTCCTGCATGCAATATGCATGCAATAAAATAAGCCCATCAATCAAACTTGCCATGTATTGCAAGGCAGAACAGCAATCAACCGGTTTCCCCAGCACAACCCCAGCCCTATTTACCAATAAACACGTCCAGAGTACTAGCAGCTGCGACCCATCTTCACACCAGGTCCCCTGATCACCCAGGTGTGTAGAAACCTGGTCAGTCCTCACAACCCATTGTGAGGGCTTGTCTCTATGAGAAATTACAGTGCATACCATTATCTCCTTTTTCTTTCCAGAGGTCTTGTATCTCCTTTTATTTCTGTGTGAGTGGAATTCCTGATCCTGTGCCCAGTAAGCATGATCCCTGGTCCCATTCCGGGTTAGTGTGTCTCTCCACATTCCCGTGTCTGCATGTGAGCTTGCCATTCCCTGCGCCCCCAGGACAGATCATTCTGCTTTTTGACCCAAGTATATACTAATAGCAATACAAATTTGACAATACAATACAATACAGTTTGACCCCAGTATATCTGATTTACAATAATAACAATGGCAGCAATTTAACAGAATTCTGCATCTCAATCAGATGGCATTTGTGACTACGCCATCCAAGAAGCCAAGTTGGTGACCTAAATGCTGCTTTGCAAGTGGAGTTCAACCCCTTGGTCCATCTTATCAAGAATGAACAATTAATTGAGAAGTACAGGCTGCCCAAGTGTGAAATCATGAGTTTGGTGCAGGATGAATTGAAGAATTGATGAATTGAAGTGAAGAACCACTTGAGTCCTATTGAAGACCTCTTGAAGTCCTATTAAGACCTGTTTGAAAGGGTATTTTGCACCAAATGTGCAGATATGTAAACGTAAAGTACTTATTACAGACATTGTAGCTGGGAGTACACATTATGCCTACACCTGGCATTTGCAGGTGGCTGGTTAGCTAGAACCAGTTGACACTGAGGAGCCAGAGGATGACAGTGAAGTGTTGGGAGAGCAGAGGGAAGGACACCAGGCTGGTTTGTTTTGTTAGAAGTTGTTGTGCTGCTGCTCCAGTACTTCTTGCACTTGTACCTGAGCATGCAGTGAAAGCTTTGCTGTACTTATGCCTAGCTGACTCCTTGACGGCATGTATGTTTGTGATGGAGCATTTGCTTCACTTGTATATCGCTGTGGATAAAAGCATCTGGTAAACAAGTAAATGTACTGGTGTTCATCTGACATTGTGGGGTTTTTGTATTGAAACATCATATGCATATTCATATTTATTTACTGTACAGGAAAATGACTTTTGCAGTGTCCTGTTTTGAACCAGTATGTCTTGTGTTTGAAAACTACTGTATGTGATGCTGCCCCCCTTCCATGCAAACTTTATCAACATAAGAGGTGGCCTCCCTTATTTCTTCAGGTCAAAACTGGCCTCCATAGTGAGGATTGATAGTCTGACTGACAAAGGCATGCATTGCCAGTTAGTCCAACACAATGACATGGTGAAAAAACTAAGATTCTGAAAAGGCTGAATGATGCAATTTGATTCTTGGTTTATCATGAGATGTGCTTTCAGGATCTGATGATGTTCTGGCTTTTGTTGGTGTGTTTGTTTACAATTGGTGGGCCTTTTTGGCAGAAGACATTCACGATTATATCTCGTCATGCCCTGTCTGTGCCCATCTAACACCCAGCAAGCCCTTCCTTCAGGCTAACTGTAGCCCCTACCAGTACCCCTGAGTTCCAGGTCCTATATTGCAATGGACTTCATCACCAACCTACCAAAGTCTCAGGGGTGTACTGTGATCCTTTTTGTCATTGACCAGTTCTCTAAGGTGCCGTCCAAATGGCAAGCTGCACACTGCTCAGCATAGGGGAAAAATTTCCTTTCCTGTTCACATGGTCAGCGGCAAACTGCCTGGCACTCACAATAGGCGCCGGATGGGTAAACATTATATCATGAAAGAGCAATTGCTCTAAAAATAAGTACAATTGTAAAGTGTTTTTCATCTTGAAACAAAATGAATTGTTGGTTCTTGCTCTCTTGCTGTTGGGTCAAAAAGAGGCAAAAGTTCACTACGAGTTTGTGAAACTTTACTTTCAATACGTGTGTTATGTTCGTGGAGCGGGCGAGCAGGAAAGCAGGCGAAGGGAGCCGAACTGACGGGTAAACGGGGTTTAATTCCAAGACAGGGAGCATACGGGGAAGAACGACAACGAACAACAATGGTTCCCAAGGTATGCATGTTACAGCAGCATTTAAAGTATAAAACTGCTACCAAAATAGATGCAAGAACTTTAATAATTACTTATTTTGAGCATTTGCCCTACATCATTTTTCATGGTCTCACATCTTGATTCATATGCTCTCAAAGTATATCAGCAGTACAAGAAGATAAATTAAAAAAGAAAATCCGCAACTTTAATACGCAAAAGTTCTTGAACTAGATAACTAAGGACAAGTTCCTCCTCAAGCTGACAGGGATTGTAATTAGCACAGGAGTAGAGAGGAATAAACCTGTTCTTTTATATATTTTTAATATTTGCAGACTAAAAATAACAATAAATGGGGGCGGCATGGTGGTGCAGTGGTTAGCACTGCTGCGTCACACCTCTGGGAGCAGGACTTGAGCCTCCATCATGGCTCTATGTGTGTGGAGTTTGCATGGTCTCCCTGTGTCATAGTGGGTTTTCCTCCAGGTTCTCTGCTTTCCCTCCAAAAATATGCTGAGGCTAATTGGAGTTCTCAAATGGCCCATAGGTGTGTGTGTGTACCCTTCAATGGGGTGGTGCTCCTGAATAGGATAAGCGATTACAGAAAATGGACAGATGGAAACAATAAATCACAGATTTACCTTTACACTTTTACCTTTTTATGAACATAATTAAAAACGCATTGGTATGTATGTGTCATTGTGTTTCCGCTGTTTTCAGCCCTTTCATCTCATTTCCTAAGGCAGCTGTATGATGCCTTCTACTGTGATCCACACTACCCTTCCTCTACAATAAGAAGTAGATGCTTGCATCACAGCGACAAGAGGCTAATTTAGTGATCCGATCACTTTCCATCCAGCGTGAGACACCACACTGGATTGTACTGTTTTGATAAGGATCCACTAAGGGCGTTTTCACACCTATATTTAATTTGCTCTGGTTTACATCAAATCAAAACAAAGATTTTGTAGACTTGGAGCATTTTCCTCTTGGTTCAGCTTGTTTTTACACAGAGGAAAACCCAAGTGAACCAAAATGCACCGCTTAAAACCATGTGAGAATGTTCACTCTGCTTATTAGTCAGATATGTCCGTGGCAGGAACAAGAAAGTAAATCCAGGAAGAAAGGCCGATGTTCTTGTCTATTGCATATTTCTATGCAATTTACCATGGAGCAATGGCAGAGATGGCATTTGTTCATAGCTGTGCTAATTATCTGAGTAATATACCAGGCTACATTACTCTGCTGCATCCCAGAATGCAAAGCACACCTGACTATGGGACCCGTTTAGCTCATGCTCAGAGAGTACACCTGGTAGTTGGGTCTGATCGAGGTTGGGTCCCATTCCTACCAAAAGCAAACAAGTTAATTCGGGACCAGACCAAGACCACCTCCTCTCAAGGGTTTCGATTCAGCTGTTTTATTCCGTGCTTGAGTGCAATTACTGTGTGCACACCTGCCCAAACAAATCACACTAAGGGAGAAAACGAACCAGAGATCAATTTAAGCGGACTAAAAAGTGCAGGTGTGAAAACACCCTAAGAAATGGATTTAACCTCCTTATCATGCTATCAGTGAAGATTTACTCAGCCTTGAGAGATTACGCCAGTGACAGGGTGTAAAGCTGGGCCTCCGTGTTCTTTTCTCACCGCTGCCATATTAAGTCCAATTTGAGCCTTGAATAACAATGTCATGGAAGTGTCACAGAAGCTAAGGACGACCATCTGCCATGGTTCTGGTCGATACTGGACAATGCACTGCTCCCTTTAGATAGTTTTTTTTTGTCCAAGATAACATCAAGCTCTTCAGACTCACAGAACAGTTGATCACTGTACAAGTCAAGTCGAGTGACTTTTTATTGTCATTTCAACCATATACAGTTGGTACAGTGAAATGAAACGGCGTTCCGCCTGGACCATGGTGCTACCTAGAATGACAGGACAGCTCCTGACTCCTGACATCTGATGTACTCTCTGTGAAAAACACCTGAGGAGCCAATGGCCATGCAGCCATCTTACATCACAAGGTATAGATATAGAACTGGGAACTAATATTACTAGAAATAAAATAATGAAACCTCAGCAGCCCTCAATTTTATATATATATATATCCATCCATTTTCCAACCTGCTTTATCCTTATTGGGTCATGGGGGGTCTGGAGCCTATCCCAGAAGCAACAGGCACAAGGCAGGGAACAACCCTGGACAGGGGGCCAGCCCATTGCAGGGCACAGTCACGCACCATTCACTCACACATGGGCAAGTTAGTAATTCCAATTAGCCTCAGCATGTCTTTGGACTGTGGGGGGAAACCGGAGAACCCGGAGGAAACCCCACAACGACACGGGGAGAACATGCAGACTCCACACACATGACCCAGGCAGAGACTCGAACCCGGGTCCCAGAGGTGTGAGGCAACAGTGCTAACCACTGCACCACCATGCCGCCCCTTATGTATGTATGTATGTATGTATATATATATATCACTTCACAAAGAGGGCTGTATAAATACATCATACTCTATATATATATATAAAGTATATATAAACACTCTTATATATTGAACCAGGAGAGGGAAGTCTGGGAGGGAAGACTGCTGCCCCCGCGACCCGACCTCGGATAAGTGGGAGATGATGGATGGATGGATGGATGGATAAACACTCTTGTAGCTCAATTTCAAAGTAGTTTAATGCACATTATATTAAAACAGTTAAACTAAAAGTAATATTTCATTGGCAGTCATTTTAATACTGGTATTTTGTATTATATATTCAGTTATTTTATATAAATGTACTAATTCCAATTGTTTATTAAGGCTATAATATCAGATGGTGATTAATTCCAATCAGTGAGCATGTTATCATTAATTCACACTGAGTTCCGAGGATCCCTGGAGACAGAGATAATTTCTCCTCATTGTCACATTATCTCAATCTTGCGTTGAGGCAGCATGGGCAGACAGCTGCTCCATGCACACATGCACACAGATATACAGCCACACCAATTTATGCACATGGGCATGCATCCACATCCATACATGCACGCACGCATGCATTCACACCCATACACACACACACACATGTTTACACCAACCCATACATACACACACACAGATATGCACCCATTTCCATACATTCACATAGACGTACAGCCACATCCATACATGTATGCAGACATGAATTCAAACCCGTATATGCATATAGACATACACCCAACCCATACATGCGCACAGACATGCATCCACACCCGTACATGCGCACGGACATGCATCCACACCCGTACATGCGCACGGACATGCATCCACACCCGTACATGCGCACGGACATGCATCCACACCC
>JAODJU010000007.1:22712663-22735873 GCA_026776725.1 Gnathonemus echidnorhynchus | reverse complement strand
CCCCCCCCCCCCCCCCCCCCCCAATGTAATTACAGAGCAAGTGGAAGGTCTGCAATTAATAGACAGTTACATCAATCATGCCCCTGCACCGTATGAAAAGCTTTTAAGGTGAACACTGGTAACTGGACAGCTGATCGTCAACATGATCGCAAGCTCATTATAGTCAAAATAGTAAAGTGTATGTGAAGTTGGGAAGGACACACATTCACATTACCATAACACACATGGTAAATATTTATATATATATATATATACATACATACATCTATATGTGAATGTGTACAAGTATTTTTGCAATTGTAGAATTGTAGTTTTAAAAAAAGAAAAATATTTGTACCATCATTTGAAGACAAATGCAACCACATTTCTTTATTTTTTTCAAAATTGAAAAGTAACTGCAAGCCTATTACAGGCCACTGTTTTAAGATTGGCTTAAAGTAAAAAAGGCTTAGAAACAATAATTTACTTTAAACTCTGAACGGTGGCCTGCTCATATTTTGCTGATGACTGAGAGACAGACACTGGCCACCAGGCCGTTCAAAATCCATGCAGTGCCCTAGGCGGGCTTCACATCCCCCCCCGCCCACACTTGTCACTTCCAATGCCAATAATAAAATAATGACTGTCCCTTGACAATGGTAAATGTCTGAGCAACATTTTTCATATTGGTAATAAACGGCAGTTGAAAAGAAAACATTTGAAGATCATAGTCCCTGCGAGATCATAAAAAGCTGCTGAAGCCAGGAGCTACACATGCTAGAGGTTATGAGCAGATCATGGGGACCACAATATACCCCCATAACCTCACATCTGAGCAGGCTCCTCAGAGACCAATTAGCTATAGATGAACAGTGAAAGAGAATTAAAAATGAACAAGAGTCATTATGTAAATAAAATGTGACAAAGACTTGTAGTGATGCACAAACATACACACACACATACACACACACAGACACGGAGCCAAGCCCTTCAGTGCCAGGTCTCACAATAATAATAACGTAACTGCTTCAGCATCTGCTGTCCACTTAGGCCAGGAGTGCGTGTCACATAATGCCCCGGCGCAGATGTGACAGGACCATGTGACAGGGCCAAGCCCAGCGCTGAAGAGCAGCCAATGCTCCTTGAAGAGCCGCTAATTGAGAGGTAAGACACAGGTGAGGAGGCGGCTGGGGCAGGCAGGCTGCCCACCTGGACCTCCCATAGCCAGTGCGGCGGCCCAGAGGGTGCGTGTTATAGGGGGTGTGATTACTAGTGGACAGGCGACTCGGGGGGCTTACTGGTGGGTGGGCTTCAGGGAAGTAACCTGAGGGACCATCCTGGAAATTTCTAAAGAAGGGTGACTGCAGTCCAGAAGCAACCAATGCCATGGCCTCCCTGATTGCTGTATCTTACTGCTGACAGGGCGTACATTTTGCAACGCCCTGCTGACAATGGGATAAAAATCTGTCATTTAGCTTCTGTTTCCATTTCGGATGTTTTTGGCAACACAAAATCTGGTCCCTAATACAATGTTTCCCAGCAGAGTGTATTGTGGAAGAATATCTGATGGCCACAAAGGGATGTATTACTTGCAGCAATTTTTGCTAAAATGTTTTCTGTACTGTAATCCATGTGACTTTAACAATGCAATTTATGTCAAAGTAAATGAAAATGTTAGGTAATTTTTAATTTTTATTTAAATATTTCATGTGGTATATTTGCTCTGCCTAAAGCTCATTCCTATTTTAATAGTACATTTAGGTGACACTGTATCACATCTCTTCAAGACTTCTTGAATCCCACCCCTAACCCCCCCCCCCCAGCCACTAGCTGCTCTCAGTTCCAGCAAAAAGGTGATGAGATCTGGCTTCCTTATGTCTGCCTAAAACTGGACATGGTAGGTCAGCAGGGTCTAGCTGGATCTGATTGCCCCAGCATAGGAGTTACAGCACCTACTTGTAATGTTTACAACCTAGAACTGGACCTGTGGAGCTTTTGAAGTTGGTGGGAGAACATGTCCCCTAGAAAATCGCACTGTTGGAGGTGCTGTCCAGCATCTTTGCAGCTCATTTATTTCCAGGTTCAGGCGTGTGAAAGGCTGTGTTGTCGCAGCCATGTCGTTGCAGCTCATGTTCTTGACATGGCCATCCCAACATTGCAACACATGCAGTATATTCTTTCATTTTTTTGTCAGTGAAACGTGGTAAAAATATACAAAATGTACAGGGCAGTTTATAATATTGTTTTGAAAAAGCAAATGTGCAGTAAAAGCCGGCATGGGGGAGTAATGAAATTTCTAACGCTGCTGAACCTGAATATATAGTGCTCTCCCTTCACGCATCCTAGCACTGGTAGAAGCTTACGTTACAACAGCACTTATGCCAACAGGATAGAATAATGTTTCAAACGTCGGAATTAATGAGCTTAATGAATTTAACTTGACATTAATATAGAGAATATTTTTACAAAAAGTGGCTGCAAGTTAATGTGAACTATAGGGTGTCCAAGTCAACAAACCAACCTTGTGACGTCACATTCAAAATTAGGACAAGATGGTGCTACACTGAAAAATATAACTTAGATTGACTTTTATTTTTAATCTAGTTTTAACTGACAGTGTTAAACCTATAAAGATTGTTTGAATGAGAATCCATCTTGTAAATGATGGTAACTACATCTAGGACCCTATTTTCCACCAGTGTAAAGCATGACGCAAAATGGTTTTGCTAGTTTCGTACCAGCACGTTGCTCATTTTCACACCATGTATGCACATAATCAAAATAGTCAGTGGTACCTAAGTACTCAAATTCATTAAAACTCGAATTTCTTAAAAGTCGAATCAACCAGTTCGAAAAAAAAATGACCTAGAACTCAATCTGAATCTCAGAAGTCGAACCGTGAATGTCGACCTAAGATAACTTGTATGTGCGGGGAAATGAGTCACGCGGCACATCTCTCAGCGGAAACAAAGGGTAACGCTTCAGTCTTAGCCTCGCATTAGCTGTGATAGCATTGTTTGTTGGTGATAGTGCTTTTTTTATTGAAAATATCAGGTAATACTCTGTACTTGAGGAAGCAGAGAATAAAAACCATCTTTTCTGAAGTAATCCTCTGCGTGATATTTCCATAATATGCAGAACAGAGCTGAGATTGCAATATAATCAATATAATAGAGCCTATAAAAATCACGTCTCAGCATTCCAATTAATTCCAAAATAAATAAAAGCGTACCCATATTACAAAGGTCAAACATGAAATGCAATGACTGCAGTGAATTGGAAAAAAAAAATCTGTTCAAATAATATTGAATATGAAGATATTTTTATATTTTGTTTAGTCACAGTCTACTTTGAAAGTTTATTAAAAGTTTATTGTGCAGAACATTTCACATGGATGCGATTAAAAGTATTTTATGCAGATCAAATAGTACAGAATAACATTTTACATTAAGAATGACACGTGAACTCAACCCAGAAGGTTCGCTGTTGGCTATGAGGATCGAACCAGGAACTTTCATGGTGTAAGGCAACAGCATAAACCACTGTACCATCTTACTAGGCACTTGTAATGTTTACAACTTAAGCATTTAGTCTGCAATTCATTGCCAAGCCAACTCCCTGACTTTATTTATGGCCACAGTATTGCCTCTTTTCACTATCACATCTTTATATTTTTAATACAGCTCCATCAGCAGCGTTTGTTCTGCGTCGCTCTCGTTTTACAAGCTTTCCGGCTCATTTGATCAATCTATCGTTCATCCATTCATTTAGGCATCTTAAATATCACTGGTGCAAGACTATGCAAGTCTCTCTTGTATGAGCCTTTATTGGTTAAATTCGAACTGCTTTAGTGGAATGACATGAGACATGCATTTTAGGGATGGCGCTAGTACTTGAGTCAGTCTGGCTTTCTTTAGTTACTTTCATGAAATACCCACCTACACTCTTGCTCTCAGTTTGGGTGATTAGAAAGGGGCCAAGGAAGTTGGGCTTTAGTTTCCCACCCTTTCTCTGCTGACTCCTCAAATTCTGTCTCCATACCTTATCTATTGCCTACTTTAAAGTCAGACTTTGGAACTCCAGACTTCAGCCTTCTTTTTGTATGTTCCTGCACCTTTCTAACATTTTCCTGGATTATATTTTTAAGGTCATCCAGCCGTTTGATGTCCTCTGACACAGTCTCCTGTCCAACAACCGTCTTCAAGGTCTTATCATGGAAGGTCTCCTACATCATATTAGAGTCAGCAGTCGCACCCAAATCTGTAAGCAACAGCTACTCCCTGAGTTTGGCAGCCATCAGAGCAACCAGACCAAAAAATAACTGTACCTACCTACAGAGATCTGGCCACTCCCTGGTCTGCATATCTCAGAGAGTACCACCACTGAAGTACAGAGTTACCAAGCTCCCTCAACAGCAGAGGAAGATGGTCATCTTGTCAGAGAGACAAGATGTTCCACGCGCCTACCCGGACGGGCCGCGTCCAACTGGGATCCAAGTGCCACCATGCAGCGGGCATCACCTCAGCACCTCACCAGCTCCAATCCCCAACAACTGTGGGCAGCTGCAGCAGAGCTACTGCCCTGGAGAGCAGAAAGGTGTCATGTCTGTTTGGTCCAAGCTGTCTTGAAGTGTTTTACAGTAGCTGGAGTGCCAATCCCACCACCAACCCCCAAAGTTTTTTCCCTGCAAGTTGGAGGACCGCTTGCAGTTTAACATCATACCCAAGACACTTACTTCAATTCTAGGGCAACCACTCTCAAAATTTGATCACTTCCAGTTTATCTCTACAATCTTTACTTTTAGAGTTACTGTGTTCCCAAGACCAAGGGAATTCTGTAGCTGCTGTGTTCTTCCTTTGTGGGGTAATTTGTTGGACAATGAACATCAGGTGTAGATCTTCATCCATGTAATGTTTTTGTGAAGCAGTAATAAGTACTTTCTGACATAAAAAGGTGAAATATCATCTGTTTTCACCCTTCCCTTTGCTACCATTATATGGTGCTGCTTCAATTTTGGGGTAAATTTTGAAAAAAGATCCATCAAATAGTTATTGATTTAATGGGATTAAGTGTCAAAACTCCATTTTATTGGTATCACTATGAGGTGCTGCTTCAATTTTGGGGTGATCTGTCTCAATATTTAATCAGTTCTAGTTTGTCACTCATAGAATCCCTCTGCAAAGATCCATCGACCAGTAACTGTTTTTGAGTTATTTCCTTACATACCAAAGCACCTGTAGCACTGGTCCCAAAAGCATTTGTCTTCTCCGGAATCCAGGGAATGAAAAAAAATCTCAACTATAATAATATTGACGCCTGGACATAGACAAGTAAATGCGTTTGCAGTTACAAACATATTTTATTAACCCCCTCTCAATGTGGTCCCCATCTGACCTTGGTTATGTCGCCACCGCTGCACTCTGTGACGCATCCAGAAGAAGTATGAACCAGGCTTTTCCATCAGACACAGGCTTTATCCATTTGGGGACACAGGGAGACATACCAGCATACCATATCAGAGGGCCTAGGGCAGAGAGCTGGGCTCCGTACTGTCTGACAGAATTATGTAGCTTTCTGACCTTTCTATCTCTATGGCCCCAGATCAAGGGATGCTCGGTAATTGCCTATCTCACACCTATTAGTATTTGAAGGCCATAAGATCTTGTGGGCAGCTCATTAAGAGAGACAGTGTGACTCGTGACGGGGGAGAGGGACACTGGCCATGCTGACCAGAGTGCAGATAACTCATCTTCACTGCCAGAGGTGTCACAGAGGGAGCAGTGACACCATCAGGTGACAAACAGGCATGTCACTGCGGATCAGAGTCTGGCTACTGATGCTGACATTGATACAAACAGCACTGATGTATCTGTGGAAGTGCCCTAAACAGGATTCCAGCCTAAGATATCAGTTACTAATTAAATAAGCTATCAAAGAATCATCAGAGTATGATCTTCAAATTCAATACATAAATATATGTTTTATAAGATGGATCAAAATTGTTTAAGATGTTTATAATATTTGATACTGAAATGTAGCACAACAGAACCGTGATAACTTTTCAGTATGTACCATGTACTTATAGCAAAGAATAAAAAGTAAGCAATTCTCTGGAAATAAAAAGGTTTGTTGGAAGCCACAGTGCAGGGCGTGACCTTGTGCTGACCCTCATGCTATCAGGGCTGTTTGTATTTCAATTAGCCAGTGTGCAAAGTCATTGAGGCAGAAAGAAGCAGGCCAGGCTAATGAGAACCAACTCTCAACCCACCAGCCAGGACCACCCCCCCATACACCCACACAGACACGTACCTCAGTCTGTCCTGTTCAGCTCAAGCCGCTAGGGTTCTCCCCCCCCACCCCCCCACTTCTCATTTACCTCAGTCTACCTCTGTCTGGATCAACCTGCTAGCTGGGCCCTACCATGTACTTCCACCTGCCCGGATAATCAAGAACATCCTAAAGTTGATTCAGCTGTGGGACCAGGGCACCACCAGTACAGAGCTTACTTAGGAATGGCAGCAGGCACATGTTAGTGCATCTGGATGCACAGTAGGTGAAGACTTTTGGAGGATGGCCTGGTGTCACGAAGGGCAGCAAAGAAGCCACTTCTCGACAAGAAAAACAATAGGGACAGAGTGATATTCCGCAAAAGGTACAAGGATTGGACTGCTGAGGACTGGGGTAAAGAAATTTTCATTTTCTCGAATGAATCCCCTTTCCAATTGTTTGGGGCATCCAGAAAAAAGATTGTCCAGAGAAGAAAATGTGAGCGCTACGATCAGTCCTGTGTCATGCCAACAGTAAAACATCCTGAGGCCATTCATGTGTGGGGTTGCTTCTCAGCCAAGGGAATGGGTTCACTCACAATTTTGCCTAAGAACACAGCCATGTATAAAGAATGGTACAAGACAACCTCCAAAAGCAACTTCTCCCAACCATCCAGGAATAGTTTGGTGACCAACAATGCCTTTTCCAGTATGATGGAGCACTGAGTCATAAGGCAAAAGTGATAACTAAGTGGCTTGGGGAACAAAACCCTGACATCTTGGGTCCATGGCCAGGAAACTCCCCAGACCATAATCCCATTGAGAATTTGTGGTCAATCCTCTAGAGGCGGTTGGACAAACAGAAACCCACAAATTCTGACAAACTCTAAGCATTGATTATGCAAGAAAGGGCTGCCATCAGTCAGGATTTGGCCCAGAAGTTGATTGACAGCATGTCAGGGCGAATTGCAGAGGTCTTCAAAAAGAACGGCCAACACTGCAAATATTGACTCTTTGCATATACTTAATGTAATTGTCAATAAAAGCCTTTGACAATTATGTAATGCTTGGAATTATACTTCAGTTTACCATAGAAATACTTGACAAAAAAGATCTACAAACACTGAAGCAGCAAACTTTGTGAAAACCAATACTTGTGTCATTCTCAAAACTTTTGGCCAGACTGTATATACACACACAAACGCCAAGACACACGTATACAAAAAGAGACATGCATATACACAGAGACACATCAACATACACATATACGTACATGTGAGCTGAGTTAAATAAAAGTAATTGTATTTCCCAGACGAACACAGTAGTATAGATTGAGCCTGGCAGAGCGGAGGTCAGCCTCATTATGTCCAAATCGCTCTTTGCCGGAGTGCAGCTATGTTTCTTTCAACGTTTACCCTTTTTTCTTAATTCCCCAAAATTTTGTTAACAGTTTAATAAAAGGTCAATTTTGGGCTAAAAGTTACTTTTTTCATCAGTTTTGATAATTTTCATTAGTAGCTATGACATTCATTTCTTGAGTTGAGATATTCCTAAATGGCACCTTGATTTCTGTCCCTTGTTTTTGTATGTTGATGGTACTGCTGGCAAAACATGACTCACTAGCTAGACTTTGCTAGAGGTTAGACATGTAAAAAAGCAATCAGTGAATAACTTGATATTTTAAACTCTTACCCCAACCCACCCCCTGACTGACCCGTCCATGATGTGGCTGCTAGGTTCCAAACTTAAAATATTTCACTAAAAAACATTGTAACACAAAAAAATCAATCTGAAAATGACTTAATTATATTAATACACAGGTTTCCAACCATTAAAAAACATTATCCACACATAAAGTCACTTAAATAAAAATATTAATAAAAACTGTTAGCATTTCACTATGGTGGCTATGGGGACTCGCTGCACACTCATGATCAACAGCCATTATAGGCCTCTAGTCTAAAAGCAAACTAAATGCTCAAAAACAGAAAAAACTACCCCAATAAATATGGGGTTCATGATGTCATCAGTTCTCACCCATGGATTTCAGCACTTACACTGCATATACACATATTTCACGTACATATCTGATGGCCAACTTAATGAAATGGGCCCACATACAAGCCTATTTGTTCAGTTTTCGCTGAATGGCAAGGGATTCCAGCCATGTGTATGTCAAAATGTATTGTAGTGGAATTTAGGCTTAGTAGTAGTGAGGTTGGGCTTTAAAGATTTTTGGAGAGGTGTAGGGTAGGCATGGGTGGTATTACAGCAATATTTTTGTTATACTGTGGTATTTTGATTTGGTGGAATTCATTGTGGTTGAACCCCCAGTGAAATATTTATTGTGGGGGAATTTAATCATGTCACTTAGCCCTAGTACTAGTCAGTGGTGGCACACGAAAGAACAGGCACATATCTGGTGCACCTGATTACATTAAGACAACCACTTGAGAGGTGTTGGAAAATGGCCTGAACCTGCACTTGGACTCCAAGTGGGTGAGGGAGTTGTTGGTGGTGAAACTTCACTCCACATTAGCAGAATGGTGTTACAGCTGTTTTTTATTCTGTGGAAAACATGAGATCGATCTACGGGCCTGATTTAATAATTAATTATTATTAATTATAAGTGGTGAATGAGCCAACAAAATCCCTCATCCTCTGCTACAGAAAATGGCTGATCATCCAAGGCAATCATCTCCATTATTTTAGTGGTTGTGTCTTTATTGGTCATGCTGCTGACTCTGAATATTGATAAAGTTTAAATATCAGCTGGCAATATTGGCCAAGACTGGCATTTCATGCCAATGCTGATCTTAATTTTTAACAAATATGGTTGGTTAATCCAAGATGGCGCCATGACTGGCAGCCTCGGTTCAGTGCTATTGGACCTGCTTCAGTTTGCCTACTGGTGGATGATGCAGTCACTATACTTTGTCCTACAACACATTTAAAACCCAAGGACCTATATGCAAGGACTCTGTTTGTAGACTTCAGCTTGGTGTTTAACCAGCAACTTCAGAAAGGAAACAGCAGGTGAGGTTGGGGAAACAGTCAACAATGGTGCCCCCTCAGAATGAGTGAGAGCCTTAGCCAGTGTACAGCACTGTGAGTGAGAGCCTTAGCCAGCATACAGTACTGTGAGTGAGAGCCTTAGCTAGCGTACAGCTCTGTGAGGGAGAGCATTAGCCAGCATACAGCACTGTGAGTGAGAGCCTTAGCCAGAGTACAGCTGTGTGAATTAGCGCCTTACTCAGTAATTCTCAAATTAAAAATTAATTCTGATTATGACAGTTACTGCAAATTAGATTTTCAGTATACTGTTCACATTAATGCCTCTCCAAATCATGTAAGTTGAAAAATGTTTTTTTCCAAAAATTGAATTTGACTGAGTACTGGCACACATCAACTGTTAGTCCAGTGTTGAGCCAAACTGAATGATACCAAAGTTAAATATACATACATAATTAAAATAAAGAAAAGACTAGCTGCCCCGGTGCCTGGCAGTCAGTAAAGGTGAGTACAGCAGAAAAAAATCCTTAAAATATTTTTTCCTTCAAGACAAAACTTTAAATGCTTGCAAAAAATTTCAATCCATGATTCCCCACAGCACTGAAGAACTGAACTACATTTAGACATTTAGGGGATCAATAAAGTCTGAATGTAGTTCTTGAGTTTGGAATTTGTAGTTCTTGGAGGGGGGGGTTGTTTGCTCCAGCAGCAGGTATACAAATATAAAGAGGAAAAAACTATTACAGTAAAGAAAGAGGTATAGAGGTATATATGAAATAATATTAAAAATACTAAAGAAAAGAATATTAACAGGTTAGAGCAGATATATACAATTGCTTTCAATATTGTGCAATGTTATTTGTAGCGCAAAAAAAAGAGGCAGTACTATATTGACACAATGTGAAAGTTAAATTGCACATCCATTCTATACAGAGAGCATGGATATTATGAAGTGGATCATATTTGTATGTACTTATTGAACAGAATCTGTGCAAAAAGACAAAGTGCAGACAGACAGATAAATAACAGACAGTTATTAGGTCTAGAGATTGAGATGTTAAACAGGCAAATTGCAGTTGGTATGAAAAACCTGCTGAAGTGCTCTGTCCTGCATCTGTGGAAAAATGAGCCTCTAGTGTGGGAACTTCTCCTCCCCATAAGCTCCCTATTGAGGGCATGAGCCTCATTTTTCATGATAGAGAGTAATTTGTCTCTCACTTTCGTTTTCCTTGCCACCTCCAGAGACTACATCAGGTGACCAGTGGTGGAGCTGACCTTCTTAATGATCCTGTTCAGCAGAGCTTCCTCCTCCTTTTCATGTTGCTTCCCCAGAAAGACGCTACATTTCCAGGATGCTGGTCACAACAGACCGGTAGAACATGTGTAGCAATTTGCTACAGACACAGAAGGTCTTCTAAAAAAGAACATTCTACCCTGCCCTAGTTGTAAATTACTTCAGTGCAAGTGATAAATAGCCAGAGCCTGTAAATGATGATTTGTTCATACTGTCTAAGTAATGGTTTAGCCTTTATATGTTAGAATCATGTTCTCAGAAATAGGGCTGGGAGGTTTTATAATAGGGGCTTAAGTAAAAGGCCTTTCTCTCTCACTCACTCATTCACTCACTCGCTCCTGTTTTTTTTTCCTCTCACACGGCTTTTTTTCACAGAGTAAAATCAATCATTCCTTCTCTGGGTGGGATTTGGAGTCAGATGCTGTAAAGTGGGCCATATACAAACAGGTCAATAACTCATTGTGCAGCTGTTGTTGCTCTGGAGCGGGGTGCCCCCCCTCCAAATGGCTCTGCTCAAAGAGAACGGCGCCACATCCCAGGAGCAGAAGAGGCCCCCTCTGGCGCCCCCTGGGTAGTGCTCATGCAGAGAGGAAAGGAAGTGCTACCAGCAGCTGGAGTTTGGTTAAAATTCACGCCCCCCCTTACAGATTACTCTAAGCCTGGACTCTGCTGCTTCCCTCAGCCACGCCCCCTTGCCAGGTCTCCCTCACCAGAGTACTGATTCAGCTGTCTCACTCCTGTTTGTCATTTCTCTTAATTGCCCTGCTTACTTAACTGACCTTACTAACCTGTTCCCTCAGTGCGAGATATTGTTGTTCCAATGTACAATCACTGAGTGCTCTTCTTTTGCCCTGCTTTTTGCCAAGTCCCTTAGCAAGCATATAGCTCTCCGAGGGAGTGCCTTAGTCTGCGTACACCTTTGTGAACGAGAGCATTAGCCAGCATACAGCTCTGTGAGCGAGAGCATTAGCCAGTGTACAGCTCCGTGAACAAGAGCATTAGCCAGCGTACAGCTCCGTGAGTGAGAGCATTAGCCAGTGTACAGCTCCGTGAGCGAGAGCATTAGCTAGTGTACAGCTCTGTGAGCGAGAGCATTAGCCAGCGTACAGCTCTGTGAGTGAGAGCATTAGCCAGCTTACAGCTCCGTGAGCGAGAGCATATCCCAGTGTACAGCTCCGTGAGCGAGAGCATTAGCCAGCTTACAGCTCCGTGAGTGAGAGCATATCCCAGTGTACAGCTCCGTGAACAAGAGCATTAGCCAGCGTACAGCTCTGTGAGTGAGAGCATTAGCCAGCGTACAGCTCCGTGAACGAGAGCAGTAGCCAGTGTACAGCTCCGTGAGCGAGAGCATTAGACAGCGTACAGCTCTGTGAACAAGAGCATTAGCCAGCGTACAGCTCCGTGAACAAGAGCATTAGCCAGCATACAGCTCTGTGAACAAGAGCATTAGCCAGCGTACAGCTCCGTGAACGAGAGCATTAGCCAGCGTACAGCTCTGTGAATGAGAGCATTAGTCAGCGTACAGCTCTGTGAGGGAGTGCGTTAGTGTGTACAGCTATTTGGCAGGATATCTTGGAGCCACATTTATACAATTCAGAAGGCTTGGAATGGGTGCCTGGATGATCTGATCAAGTAGCCAGTCCTCCCCCCTTTTCCTACTGCTGATGTAAGGAATGAGGAAGAGGTAGCTTCATTCGCAGTACAGACTGAACCCCTCACCCTTCATACTCTTACTACTGATGTAAAGAATGAGCAAGAAGCATGATTATTTCTTTGTACAGATCCTCACTCATACATACATATTACTTCCTTCTGAGATGGCTCTGTTGATTTATCTAAGTAATGGCCAGACCTGCAGGTGAAGGTTTGTGTAAGATTAAGAGACAAATGCCCAGTGGTTATCAAGTGTCCTTTGGAGGTCGAGAACACTTACAAATGGATGACATGAAGAGAGAAGGTATGAAGAAGAGCTAGAGAGAGAGGAGACTGAGAGAGGACGGCCCCTCAGGCCATACACAGTGGCAGCTTTGTGTGGAGCCGACTTCCCGGGCCCCCCAGGCCCTCTAGGCCCCCGGCCACCGGCCTGTGAGATGGGGTCGAGACAGCTGTGATTGTGGTAGAGATTTCACACAGTGTAATTACGGCACTGACACCAGGACTGAGAGGTAGAGGGGGAGAGGGGAGGAGGAAAAAAAGGCCCCACAGGTTATTAGCGCTAAACACTGGGGCGAATCAAACGAAGGAGTCAGTGCGTAATTTTCGAAGGCCCATCAAGCCTCATCAGGAACAGCGGGGAGGAAAGTGCCTCACTTCATCAGCTCACTCTCCGACTTTTGTGGAAAATTACAGTAATTAAAAGCCAGCTAAGTACTCCACGGAGCCAGGGATCCTTTCTTTGCCCATCACCTTCAGCTTGGGCGGCTGCTTTTTGCATGACCTTCCTCTCCCCCCGGCCGTCAGGCATGGATCTTTTTAGAGGAGGAGGCTAATTACCAGCCCAATGGATGATGCTGTATTGATCAGGGGAAAGGTGGCAAGGCAAAATGAGGGTCCCAACACTGCAGCCCTGGCAAATCGAAAGGTAATTCCAGCCCTGCACAACATAGAGCCCCACTTCTTCTCTCTCTTTTATTAGACGGCAGCTGTGATGCTGCTCAATCAATACGCCACACTGGATTGATTCTGTTGTCCGAGCACCTTTCTTTGGGAGATGGCTGCAATCAGTGGCCTCTGACTCTGGGGCCGTGATACTAATGTGGTGTACTGTATCAACACACCCTGTTTTTTTTTTATTTTATATCAGAATGGGTTCTTTTTGGAGCATGGGGTGGAGCCTGCACATGTCAGGTTACCAAAATGTTATATTTAATTCTCCATTCCTGCCATTTAACCTGGGAGAGAAACACTTAGAGAAGCATTAAAAGTGAAAACCTATATCTGACAACAATGACCACTCATAACTATGTTGTTGTTAATGTTTACAGAACCTCTAGTAAAATCTGGGAGAGAAACGGATGATTGGGAGAAAACAAGTGAAAATTACTTTATAAATCAATGTGTGTGAAATTAATGCTTGCGGAACTGATGAACTGCATTTTAAGGAACAGAAGTTAAATGATAATATACGACTAGGAGTCTGACACCCTCTGTGAAAACAGTGGAAATAATGTTACTTAACAATGACAAGAAAGATGGATTATACCACAGAATGTGCAGACTGCTGATTACAAAGAGCGCAATTAGGGTAACCGTGTAACTTTACTGCTTATCTAAAACAATAATCTGTTTGGTAATTATTGTCAATTAGTCCTACCTTAGGAGTGCCATGCTGGTGCTGTGGTTGGCACAGTTGCCTCAAACTGTTGGAGACCAGGGTCCAAGTGCCTATGTCTGTGGAGTTTGCATGTTTTCCTCATGTCGTCGAGGGGTTTCCTGCAGGTTCTCCAGTTCAAAAGCACGCTAAGATGAAATTGTCCGTAGCTGTGTGCGGTGTGTGTGCCATGCTATGGGTTGGCACCTTGTGACCGTTGCTTCTGGGGTCCAGGCCCCTGCAACCCTCTGTAGGAGAGGAGGATGTATGGATGGATGAATGGATGGATGATGGGTGAGTAGTAATAGCACCACCACAATTATAAATCAACTTTTGCACAATGAATTAATGCGTGAGGAAGCAGAAAACGCCCCACCCCACCCCCCAACAACTTCTTTGCAGGAACACAGAGAGCGTAATACTTTCTGAGGTTTTATACCTGTGACATAATTAAACCCAGTCCGCTGATCGATTGTTGTGCACAGTGACTGAAAAACGACGGTCAGTGCCACTAATCAGCAGCCCCCCCCCACTTGGGAAGTTTCGATGCCTGCTGTTTAGCGGATTATCCGTGTATCTGTTTTTGCATGCTTTTTATTTTTCTTTTACAAATAAAAATTTAAGTGCTGGTGGGGGGGGGGATAATGGCTGGTTGCTGTTTGGCTCAATATTATCGTTTATCCTGATATTTCAAAACTCGGCAGGATGATTCCATGTATTGCCCCTTTGTGTACTTATACTGTTGTCAACAAAAAAGGGGAACATAATTATTATATTTTCTTTCTATAATGTGTTGTGCAGTGAAACATTACAACCTGTATAACTATATAACATTGAAGTAAAAAAAAATAAATACTAGCATCTTTTCTAATAAAGCAAGTCATGGAATTCCACCTTTGACTGGGTTCTCTGCTATTTAGCTCCTTGCTAAATAACCAAATCAGCTGCTGAGTGGGGCAGTTATTAGATGTCATGTACAGCTAATGCTAGGATGCGGCCAGTCCGCACCACACTGCCTGGCCTCGCACCATGTGACAGTTATAGGCTTTTTTCCAGCGCTTTGCGCTCACAGTCCTTCTCCACATATCCACTGACTGGGATTAGCACTCCTAATTATCAGCCCCCATTCAGCGCAAGGCAGGGGTGAATGAGGTGCATCTTCTGGCTTTCTTGCTTATTGTGGGCAGAGGATTACTCATAATTGAGAGGCTCGGTCAATGAGAGTAGGCAATTAAATAGTTGTTCTGGTGACAAAAATTGGTGGTGGAATACAGAGCGATTACAGAGATCCTGAAGAATCAAAAATTGAGTTGTGGCAAGTGGTTATGCTGGAAAAACTGAATGTGGCAACAGGGGAAAACTTCAGAAATTCCAAAATGAAGAGATGACATGATTCTCTGAATGGCCCTTTATCTCCAGAAACAATTGAAATGCTCATGTAATGGACATCAGATATATGGTTTTATTTCAAAGTGAAGTTATTAAGAGTAATTAGACAAAGAATAGGACGGAAATTTGCACATCTTTTGAAAAACAGTGAAACCACTTAAAAGGATTGTTCCTTTTAGGACTTAATAAGGTCATTTTCAACCATTGTGAATGTAACTAAAATGAAAACCCTTTGTCTGAATCTAGAGAAAATTGATACGTGTTGTTAAAGTAAATGACACTGATGAAGACATCATATTAATTCATTCAAAATGTCCTTCAGGGTCCGAGTGTTTACATGAATTGTCTCATCCTCTCGACATGATATAATAATGGAAAAGAGTGAGTAATGTATCGAAGAAATGTTTGGATAATGGCTTCAAGAAATTTATTTCAGACACAAATACACATATGCTGCATAATGGCAGGTGAAATCACAGTGTTGACCTGAAGATGTTACAAAGGCTGGGCATGTAGGCTAGTGTGTGTGTGTGTGTGTGTGTGTGTGTGCGTGCGTGTGTTTGTCTGTGTGTGTGTGTATGTGGCTGCAATTTGTGTCGTGCCGGCACCCGTTTGATGCAGGTCTAATAGCTTAGGCCCTGTGCAAATAGGGAGCGGCATGAGGAGGGGCGGGCCGCCCCCTCAATGAGGTCCGCACGCTCGCCACGATTGGGGTGTGCAGTCACTCCATTGACACCATGGCAGGTGTTCGCTCTCTGTCCCTATTCCGCTCCCCGGGAGGTGCTAATCCCCATCACACGGCCCTTCTCCCAGCCCAGAGACGCCAGCCTCATAGTGTGATGACTGAATTTGCACATTTCTGTCAGAAGGTGGCAGGAACAAAACTCAAAAAGGAAGGAGTAGCAATAACTGGCTGTGGCTTTCAGCTAACTGACTTAGAGGCATCTGTCTCACTGGTCAGCATGAGTTCCTTCTGGGAGTACAAACTCCAGTAAACCCTGCCTGAAGTGTATCTTCCTATCAGCAGCTGATCTGTAGTAGTGGTCATTCAGCATTAGAATGTATTCGCAAATTCACATGCATACAGTAGACAGAAGCAATACCCTACAATCCACAAGTAAAAAGTGTATTATGTACTTTGAAATAACGATTAAATTCCAAGAATTCCATTAACTCAACTCAGCTTGTTGATATTGCTGTTCCCTCTGGATCTTTTTAATCCTTCCCTGTTTAACTGAGCTAGTTCATACACTCCACACAAAAATGTCTACAGCTGAACAACACTGCAAAATGCAATCAGGGAGTAATTACGAACCTCATGTATGTGAAAGAGCCATTTTCATACACTGTCCATCATCCTACATCTAGTCTCTAATTAGAAACGCAGCAGCAGTCTGTCAGCATTGCAGGCACATATTGGCTAAGGAGCCGAGGTGAAAGCTCACCCGCGAGAAACTTTGAATGGGCTCCCCCCCCCATTGTTTAAAAAAAGAGAGAGCTGGGCTCAGGTAAAAACAAAATGAAAAAAAAAAAATCAAAGGAAAAAAAAACGACTAATTATGAATGTGTATTTGATTGTGCGTTATGATATGAAAATAAAGCAAACAGCCTAAATTGCAGGGGGAGAAATGGCACGGCTAATGCATGGCACCCTAATTTCTCCCCCCCTGCTGAGAAACGCCAATGTTTCTTCCTCACACTTCAGAGGCTCCCATTGTGCTAACAAAGAGGCAGCAGCGGCCGTGGACACGGCAGGTCAAGCACAAGCACGCAAGGCTGGCCAGCCGTCAGCTAAAGGATAGCGCTTTGCTTAGCCGTACATGTCATTAATGCGTCCTCAGCCCACCCCTGACACAGTCCGGCACTGTTTATCACTTCCCATTGTTTGGCGTCTCTGACTTCCATACTTTTCCGAGTCATTTAACCGGCAATGAATATTATTTGCAACTCCGAATAATTACATTGTCAACTTGAATCTATAAAGGAAAAAAAAAAAATCATGAATTTGAATGAATGTTTGGAATAAGAGGAAACGGCAAAACAAACAAAAATAAGTGCCACAGAATAATTACAAAGGAAATTGCAAGTGTTGAACCTTCAAAATCTAGAAAAATAAGAAATAATAAAGCTTTCCACTCCACATAATTTATTTAAGAGGTAAAACTTTTATTTAATTCCATTCAAAAATGGATCCAGAAGAAGTGTTTTAGATGATTATTCACTATTCATTCATTCATTAAAATTGAATAAAAATATTGTTTTATATAAATACATTATTTTAACAAATGGGAACTCCAGGCTATATGTAGCAAATATGAAGATAATGACAGAATGCAGCATCTGTCAGCCATTTTTGTTGCAAATCTTTTACAATGAATAATTACACATCACCAAAGGAATGCTCATAAAAAGTCAGTAACAAACTGGGGTAAAAGGATGCATATTTCACATTAGGCTGGATATGTCTAAATAACTTGTGCCATCTTGTACTTATGGAGAAATTTATGTTGACTGATTCTAAGCTGCCCACTTTCTAAAGAATAGAAGTTGAGGGCCCCCATCACTTATGCGGGGTCTGCATAAATCATATGTGATGTACAAGGTGGAGGCCCCCACCTTGAAAAACCTGCTCAATGAGGTGCCATATGTGATGTCCACACCAGGATCACTGAGAAACCTGCTTTTGATGTGTCATATGTGACGTGTAGGGTGCAGGCCCTCGTTGGGGTCACTGAGTAACCTGCTTTAGATGTGACATACACTAAACGAACAGAAGTACTGGGACACACCTCTTAATCATTGAATTTAGGTGTTTCAATCTGGCCATTAACACAGGTGTATATAATCAAGCACCTAGCAGTTAGGCTTACAAATATTTGTGAAAGAATGGGTTCTGAAGAGCTCTGTAAATTCAAGCATGGTACTGTCATAGGATGCCACCTTTGCAATAAATCAATTTGTGAAATTTCTTCCCTGCTAGATATTCCACGGTCAATTATAAGTTGCATTATTGCAAAGTGGATACATTTATGAACAACAGAAACTCAGCCACGAAATGACAGACCATGTAAAGTAACAGAGTGGGGTTGCCAACTGCTGAGGTGCATAGTGCGTAAAAGTCACCGACGTTCTTCTGACTCAATAACTGAAGTAGCAAACTTCCTCTGACATTAACCCCAGCACTAAATCTGAGCACCAGGAGCTTCACGGAATGGGCTTCCATGGCTGAGCAGCTGCATGCAGGCCTCACATCACCAAGCACAATGTCAAGCTTTGGAGGGAATGGTATAAAGCAAGCTGCCACCGGGCTCTGGAGCAGTGTAAAAATGTTCTGTAGGGTGACGAGCCACACATCTGTCTGACAGTCTGACGGATGAGTCTGAGTTTGCTAGATGGCAGGAGAACGTTACCTGCCTGACTGCATTGTGCCAACTGTAAAGTTTGGTGGAGGAGGGATAATGGTATGGGGTTGTTTTTCAGGGGTTGGGCTTGGCCCCTTAGTTCCAGTGAAGGGAACTCTTAATGCTTCAACATGTCAAGACATTTTAATAATTCTATGCTTCCAACTTTGTGGAAACACAAAGTTTGGGGAAGGCCCTTTTTTGTTCCAGCATGACTGTGCCCCAGTGACTTTGGTGTGGAAGAACTTGACTGGCCCACACAGAGTCCCGACCTAAACCTCATTGAACACATTTGGGATAAACAAGAACAGAGATTGCGAGCCAGGCTTTCACGTCCAACATCAGTGCCTGACCTCAGAAATGCTTTTCTGGATGAATAGGCAAAAATTCCCAAAGACACACTCCACAATCTTGTGGAAGGCCTTCCCAGAAGAGTGGCAGCTGTTATAAATGCAGGATGGAGACCCCTACTGGGGTCGCTTAGAATCCGGCTTTAGATGTGTCATATGTGATGTGCAGAGTGGCAGCCCCTGTTACAGTCATGGGCTGCCCCAGTCCTTCGAATCCCACATCATCCCATCATCTACAACGGCACTTAGCCCCAATCCCAGTTGGGTTGTTCAACATACAGCAATTAGACCATCGTTATTGTGGAATAAAGATGGCTACTTTATTTTTCGGTAGGCAAACCATTGTGTCTGTATTGGATTTATTGGTTGGCAATGTAATGTTAAGTCCAGCTGAAACTCATGCGATTCCTTGATCTTGGAATCATCATTTATGATGCTTTGCATGTTTTTCAGGCTGCAAAATTTAGTGCCATTTTTGGTTCTGCCGTTTCTGTGTACTGACAATCCAGTCATACATTACCATTTCCTGCATGTTTGAGGCTGACACTCTTCTGTTAGCCTAGCAGATGTAAAGTGAAGAGATCACTTACAACTTACACTATCTCCAGAGCCATTAGCAAATGGAGGAAATACTTTGATGTTGCAGGTCACATGAAGGTATAAGAGCAGGTCACATGAGGGTATGGGGCATGTCACATGAGGGTATGGGGCACGTCACATGACGGTACACTGGATTCACAAGGTACTCAGTCCCTTTCACTTTTTTCATATTTTGCTTAAATTCATTTTTTCTTCATCAGTCTAGACTCAACACTCCATAATGATAAACCAAAAACAGAATTTTTACATATTTATTAAAGATAAAAAAAAAACTGAAGCATCACATTGAAATGTATTCAGACCATTTTCTGTGGCACTTGAAATTTAGCTCAGGTGCATCCTATTTATATTTCATTTTTTTAAATGTTTCTACATATTTTTTGGATTCCAACTAAGGTTAATTTAATTGATTTGGACATGATTTAGAAAGGCATGTAACAATCTTTATAATGGTCCCACAGTTGAAATGTATATCACAGCAAAAATCAAGTTGTGGGGTTGAAGCAATTGTCAGCAGAGCTTAGATACAAGATTCTGTTGAGGCACAGATATGAGGAAGACCACATTTGTTTGCAGTATGTAAGTATCCCAAAATTACAGTGTTCATTATTAAATGGATGAAGTTTGGAACAACTAAGACCCTCCCTAGAGGTGGCTGCCCAGCCAAACTGAGCAACTGGGGAAGAAAGGCCTTGGTAAGAGAGGTGATCGAGAACTCGACGGTTACTCTGGCTACCTAAAAGACTCTCAGACTGTAAGACACAAGATTCTCTGGTCTTATGAAACCAAGATTGAACATTTTGACCTCAATTCTAACCGTCATATCTGAAGGAAATCAGGCACCATTCATCACCTGCACAATACCATCCCAACGGTGAAGCATGGTGGTGACAGCATCATGCTGTGGGGATGTTTTTCAGTGACAGGGACTGGGAGACAAGTTGAGGTCAAAGGAAAGTTGAACACAACAAAATATCCTGAATTCAAACTTGCTCCAGAATGTCCTGGAAGTTTACCTTCCAACAGGACAATGATCTAAGCACAAAGCAAAGACAATGCAGGAGAGGCTTATAATTAATCTGTGAATGTCCTAATGTGGCCCAGCCAGACGCTGGACTTCAACCCAACTGAACATCTACGGAGAGAGCTGAAACTGACTGTCCACTGACGGTCACCACCCGAAATGACAGAGCTTGAGAGAATCTGTGTAAAGGAATGGTAGAAAATCTCCAAATCTATTTGTGCAAAGTTTGCTGCATAATACCCAAGAAGACTCAAGGCTGTAATCACTGCAAAAGATGCTTCAACTGAATACTGAGTAAAGGGTCTGAATACTTAATTTATCGTGATGTTTCAGTTTTTAATTTTTAATAAATTTAGGAAAAATTCTAAAATACTGTTTTTACTTTGTCATTATGGAATACTGAGTATATATTGATGAGGGGAAAATTAAATGATTTTAGCATAAACATAACAGAATATGAAAAATGTAGTGTGGTCTGAATCCACTGTTCATGCTGGTATTTTTTCCACAAGTGATCTAGACATCAAAGTTGTTCGAGTCATCTATACATAACGGAAATCAAACTGAAAAGAAAGAGAAATTTAAAGGTAGTATTTAATTCAGTTTGTCAGCAACATCTTGGGTTTGATCTTTTAGTATATAAATGCTCATGAGAACAACTACAAATATTTTAAAATCAAACACATTATTAGAATAAGTACTTTCCATCATGAAAATTATGGAAGATCATTGTCTGTGATGGTTAACCGAAGCATTGGATTAGACTTGTACTGAATTTTAATGTGAGGCACAATGGAAAAATTTAAATGAGAAAAAAATGAGTAAATGAAACGTTGTAATAATCAGCCAATATGAAAATGTCTTACATTTTCATCTGTATTTCTGGTTCATTTAATCAGTATTGCAGAACTATACAAAATCTGTATTTATTGAAGTAATTACATATTGTTTGCTTTTTATTATAATGAATATCAAATAACCATTATTGAATGTCCATGACATGTAAATATGAGAAATGTAAATGTTTCAAAATGAGCATATAAAGCTGCATTTAAATTGAATACTAATTACCATCCAATTCACTGAAAACAAACTGCTGAAATTACAAAAGTCAATTAATTTTAAATAGGTATATTATTATTGTTATTATCATGTCCTGTTTATAATAATAAAAGGAATGGCTGTGTAAAAACATCAATATTATTTATTATATTCTAAAAATTGTGTTACTCTTTTGAAAGAAGCTCTTCTATTGTCAAGTGTCCAGCTATACTCAAAACTATCATTGGTAGCTCCATACTGAAACCCAGCCATTAATCACATAAGCACTGTTAAAATTAAATACAGAAACAAAACAGAGGCTAAACAGCAGTGAACGGCAGTGCTGAGCCCCTCACTGTAAATGGTACTGCGACCACTGTGAAAACACAGGCCACCCCCAGCATCCAGGTCACATGAAAGAGCAGGATGGGATCATGGAGGCGATGGACGTCGCTTTATGAAGGGTGGAGATGAAAGAGAAAAACGGCACTTGGGCAGACAGTGAGTCGGGCCCTGGGCTGACTGGGCTGAGCCATCAGGCCACATTATGCAGATTGTGACGTGAGCGGAGGGGACTCTGATTCCCCCAGGTTCCACAGAGCAGGTCCTTAATAACGCGAAGTGACAGAGAGCAGAAGGCGCTGATCTCTTCTCGTGTCATCCTTCAGGATGATGGCACTTTAACGGGTGTTTTTTAATTGCATGTCGGGGATAGCAAAGCTAGCCTTTCATCATATTCTCAACTGCAAAACAGAGCAGCAGGCATAAGATTCAGTCAACGTTAGGTATACTTGGGTAACCAGTAACCACCACATGTGCAGTATATATAAAGAGAAATGGGAAACATAGTCACCAGTAAAAGACCTCCCCCCCCCCCAAAAAAAAAAAACTGCCCCTAGTACTCACCATGGGAACAGCAATTTCATTTACATTTAAAAAATATCTTTTCATAAATCAAGTAACCTGAAATACATATATGGGTGTGCTCCTACTGACAAGCCTAATTTGCCTTAATTTCAATGGGAAATAATAATATACTAGATAAATTAAGATTTCACGCGCCTGAAAAAAAGTGCTGACATGGTGCCTGGGGTCAGGAACAAGCCACCTTAGGAAGTTAGTCATCTCGTCTCATATTTGCTCATAGTTTTATGAAAAGAACTATTTTATTCACACTTATAGGCAGAGGTAGAAAGTTCAGGTTCAGAAAGTACAAATCCAGACCAAAGTTTTGATTAAACCAACCAGTTTATGGGCTATGTTATTAAGGGGCTGTGTCCTTTGAAGGTTCGCGCAATGAATCTTGGGTTCCCGGCAAAAGAATAACACAATTATAGGGTGCATTTGAAGGAGCCTTCAAAATGGGATGGTCTTCAAATGCAGTCCTAGAAGAATGCAGCCCCTGAATTCGGACACAGCCGTAGAGTCACAGTTACAGGGTGGGGTGAGCATTGGGCAGGATGAGGCGTCCATCCATTTAAGAGGATCCAGAGGATTGTATTGCCTGGTTTTGATTATTGGGGGTGGGGGGGTGGGGGGGTTAC
>JAODJU010000007.1:22691137-22705276 GCA_026776725.1 Gnathonemus echidnorhynchus | reverse complement strand
CCACCCCAGCATGTCTCCTGCCCCCTCCTCGGCCTTCCTGTCTCCACACAGCCCAAACACGGACGCCATGCCTCTCAGTACCGTAATGGGAATGCTGATGTGGGGAGACAGGCTGCCGTCACTGAAAGTGTTAACCGCTTTCAATTCTCCTCCAACATAGATTTTGGATGTTTCTCCTCCAGCTTCCCAGGGGAAATGGGGGCATTACGGTGCTGGGGTATAGTCCACAGGGTCCCATCCTCTCAGAGGGGAGACACTTTCTGATATTTGGGGAGTTGGCATTCAATGCTGAGGTCAGAGTCACCACAGACAGTGCAAAAGCAAGGTAGCGGCAGCCACAGGAACAATTCTGCTCTGGGTGTCAAAAATGACAAGGCAGGATAAAGAAAAGCCTCATTAAACACAGAGCTGGTGACACCTTTCCTAAGAATATCCAAGGCAAGTAAAGTGAAACATGATTAATTATGGATTATATTTTTGCTAATCTGGGTTGTTTTAAGTGCATGAATGTGCATAAATGCATGTGATATCATCTTACATTCAAAGGGAAAGGACACGTCACAGGGGTTTCAGAGAGGCAGACAGAATGAGCATCATTACTGTTGGCTCGGAGACCAGAGCAGAGCAACCCAAATCCCAGCTGGGGTCCGGAACCCCAGCCACCCGTGTCACATATGCGCCATGATAGGCCTGCCAATCAATCAGCACATCCAGGTGTCCCCCCCCCCACATCCATTACCCCCTCTCACCTGTTTTAGGTCTTCTCCAGCATGCTACAGCCTCCCACGCCAGGCCCCAGAGCACCCTGGATGTCAGCCTCGGCCTTGGCAGGGCTGAACCACTTGTCCTTCAACAAACCTCCATCGTGAGCTAGAGCTCTGCAAATGGCCAGCCAGAAGAAGAGCCATGAAACACAGAGAAAGAGAGGCTGGTGTCCGCATCTATCCGTGGGGCCCCGGCTGCACAAAAAGCTCATTGAGGAACAAACTCCTGGATGACTAGTGGCCACCATCGGAGCGGTATATATAGCCAACCCCCACCCCCCAGCTGTAGGATCAGCACACCTGAATAGTCCTGAGGAGTTCCTAACTAGCTGCTCACGGTGTCATGGTGAGCACTGATTGCCTGATCTTCCCATTTATCACAGCTGAATTGGAACCAGTCTTGCTGAAGCCTCCCTTCATCATAGCACAGAAACAGTAAAAACCACTGAGGTGCAGAAGGGCGACACAGACCGGAGGCAATGTAGCAAGTCAAGGTGGACCAGAGGCAGCAGTAAGGTGAGGCGGACTGGAGGCAGCATGGTGAGGCGAGGAGAGGTGAACTAGATGCCACATGGCAAGGTGAGCCAGACTGGAGGCAGGGTGATGTGACGAGACAGACGGGAGGCAGCAGGACAAGGTGAGGTGGACCAGAGGCAGTATAGCAAGGTGAGGTAGACTGGGGACAGCAGGGAAAGGTGAAACAGACCGGAGCCAGCATGGTGAGGCATGCCAAACTGGAGGCAGCATGCTGTGATGAGGTGAGGTGGATCAGAGACAGCATGATAAGGCAAGGCGGACCACAGGCAGCATGGCAAGATGAGGTGAATCGGAGGCAATGTGGCAAGGTGAGATATACCAGAGCCAGTGTGGTGAGGTGAGGCAGTATGGAAGCAGTGTAAAAAGATAAGGCAGACCGGCTGAAGTGATGGTGCAGCTCAGGGGTGTTCATCAGCAACTTTTGACACAGCTTTGGTCTGGGGCCTTGTGACCTCTGTGGGTCTGAGGAGTGTACAGCATGAATACTAAGGAACCCGAATCTTATTAGGAAATGCTCCACCAATCCATGGGGAACAAGTATGGCAGCAGCATGGGGAATTGCCACTTCCAAACAGTGGATTGACAGTATAATTTTCCTATATGCATGAAATGTCTCCCTTCAACAGGAAAATGCAGCTATGTGATATTTCCATATTCAGGGCTTTGAAATTATCGTGAATAATGAGGCCTTGTAAACCAGTGTTACAAAACATGTGATTTTACTGGCTTTAAGATTATAATTACAAGGGACCATAAACTAAATGCTGAATCAAGACAAACACACATAAAGTCAAAGGTGCATAGATTACACAGTTAAATGCTGCAAAGGTGCGACGTCCCGGTGGCCCACAGCGTCTCCAGCGCTCAGCTCAGATGAATTAACCTGACAGATATATGTGTGGCCTTTGGGGGGCGCTCTGTCCCTCAGGTGCTTGTTTTAGCAGCACCTTTCTTAAATATTGACGCCTAAGTGCATTTGGGCAGCAGCAAGCGGAGTGACAAGCGAGCGATTGACACGTTTAAAGCGATCTCTCACAGCTGCTTTGCTTTGCAGTGACTCCATTAAATTGACAGCGTGGGGGGGCCTGGGGGGGCCGTGGCGTCACCACTGAGCGCAGCGAGATGCTGATTTGCACATTGCTACCTAATGGAACCTGGGAGGAATGAGAAGGGCCGTTCGGGGGGTGGCGCTCTCACACACAGCAAGAGCCAGGATACCTGGGCAGCATTCGTCGTTTGGGGGGGTTTTGGGCTTCCACCAAACAGCCCCCAGTTCCCCCCATAGATGCCGCGTGACTCACGCTGTCCTTAAATAGAGTGAAACAGTTATGCATTAAATATGCCAGCGCATCTTCCGCTCGAGCAAGTGGACTGAAACAGCGTGAATTGTTAATGCTTTGCCGCCTCGGTTCCTGCTCGCCGATTGATCACTTGTAACTATATCTACTCTTTGTCCCATGAAATCTGGTGTGGAGTAATGGGTTCATCAGATTTCAGGTTAAATTGAGAGTGAAGAGGTTTCTGTGTGTGGAAACAAGAGCAGCCATGTTCGGGGGTCTGCCTCGGAACAGCATGGGAGCTGAAGGAGACATTCAGAGCATCTCACGCTTTCTGAACCTCAATGGGCAAGGGGATGTTTGGGCCTTTTCCAATGTAGTTTATATCTTTTACTCCTTACAAGCCCCCTCAGATGGCTGAGCTGTTTGTGCCCTGGGTGGTTTCATGGAGAAACAATCTGATGGGGGCTAGGGGGGGGCGCGGTCAAAAAAAGCAAACCTAGAATTCAAACTGGAAGTGATTTGTTTGGATTTTGTATTCAATCCTGCAGGGCAAAATTGTTTTTTTTTGACTATTTATGCATTTTCAGTAGTATTTTCATGTGTTTTTACGGGTCTTTGGAAGCAAACCCTCTGAGTAATGATATGAATAAGACGACCTTTTCCATTCCTGAACATTTGTGTGTCTGAGTGTAAAACGGGGGCTTTTGCTGCAGTTATACCCAGGATCAGACTGAACAGGTGAGTTTCTGAGGCTGCCATAGTCAATAACGATGCTCGCACCTCCCTCCAGGGTGTGAAGGACAGCTGTCCCCTGCAGGCTGGGCACCTTGCAGGAGGAGCTGAGAGCTGTGAGACCCTCTAACAGACCCTCAGACTGCTGAAGAGCATCTGTAACATTGACAATGTGATACGTCACTGGCTCGCAGTTATTGTGAAAAATCCATCCCTCCATTTTCTGAAACCACTTATCCTATTCTGGGTCATAGTGGGTCCAGAGCCTACGGGCGCAAGGCAGGGAACAACCCAGGACGGGGCACCTACTCATCGCGGGGCACACTCACACGCCATGCACTCACACACACACACTCACACACCTATGGGCAATTTGGCAACTCCAATTAGCCTCAGCATGTTTTTTTTTGGGCTGTGGGGGGTAGTACCCAGAGGAAACCCCAAGACGACACGAGGAGAAAATGCAAACTCCACACACATGGAACCCTGGCGGAGACTTGGACCCAGGTCCCAGAGGTGTGAGGCAGCAGTGTTAACCACTTCACCACCATGCACCTTTTATGAAAAATCATGTACAGGTATTGGTTGTATACATCTACGTGCATAAATTAAGAGAAGAAAAATACTAATTGTATTCAATTTAAGTACAATTTAAGTTAATTTTATAACTCTAAGACACATATTTGAATGTATCTCTCTGAACATTTCTGGAAACAATCCACACTTTACTTCACTCATCTGATATGAGAGCATCCAATCCCACCTAGAGTTGGATGTCTCGAGACCACTTTTACGCTGTCTTGCTCTTGTCTCAGTCTCGACAGTCTATGGTCTTGGTCTTGTCTTGGTCAGTCCTTAACAGCACACAAAAGTTAAGAGAGTCTTTTTTTTCGGTCTCGGTCTCGGTCTCGGTCTTGGTCTCGTCTCGACTTTGTCTTGGTCTTGACTCGGTCTGTCTTGGTCTTGGTCTTGTCTTGGTCTCGATACCTTTTGGTCTTGGTAGTGTCTTGGTCTTGGTTTAGGCGGTCTTGACTACAAGTCTAATCCCACTTCAGACCCAAGCGACACCCAGTCCATCAGGCCATGTTATGGGATGCCGCGCCACATTACATGGGTGTGACAGTGCCTCTGTGGGGACACTGTGCCAGGCAGAGCCCCCTTCAGCACCCACTGTCCCTCCCGGGTAAGGGGGCCTATATGTGGAAGCTATCACCCCCCGCTTCTGACAGTGATGAAGCTTGCACTTTTCCATATGCTCAGCTGGTTTGCTATACTGTCGGCAAAATGATGGCTGTAATAGCGGCAAAGGAAGGAGGCAGAAAGGCCCATGCATGAAGCAGATAGGCTTCGGGGTTAGGGGTTGGATGTATCATGTACATACCGTGACCACTGTCCTGCACATGCGTGCTCTGTCTCGCCAGTGAGGTATTCAGTGAACAGGTCCAAGAACAAAAGCACAAAATAACAAATCAACCATATAGACAACACACACACATACATGTTCACAATCCCAGGGTGGGGCTTCTGTGATACCATGGTATTAACAAGAGCCAGACAGAACTTGCTCAACAATTAATTTAAGCAGAGAAGCTACGTAACAACATTGTATCCCCAGCATGCGATGGCTGTTTGATTGGCACTCTGTGCCTCTCTCTGAAAACAGCATTTACAAATCAAAATCACAAGCTGCTTATGAAAAGAGAAAAAAATGAGAAAAATATTATGAAAATGTTGATTAAACAGGTACATTTCAGAGCCAGACACTGCAGGTTTGTGATCTGGGCAGCATGGGCCTGATTTAAGGTTGAAGGCATGCCCATCTAGAAATTTATTAGGTCCAATCATCATTTAAAAGTATACAGTAAGTTTTATGAGGATGTTAGAGAAAGACACTGACAAAATTTCCTCATTCTATTGTCCAATGTGCTTGTTCCCCATGGACATAAAGATTTGAGGTTTTCACAGTTTGGTAACAAAACGGCAGAATAAAAACGATGTCGGTGAAGCCACACAGGACTCACACTTTCAGGGTGAATTGCTCTCTAGATTTTCTGCTCAATTTTGTCACGTGCTGAGCAGGAGCTTAACAAAAGATGAGCAGGAACCTCTCTAAGGGCCTGAGCGAGAGCAGATCTGAAAATTGACTGGCAAAGGTGGAGAAGGCGCAGTAAAATGGCAAACACCCAGCTCTCGGATGATCGCACGTTTACGCTTCACACTCTGGCTGTACAGCAGGTTTAATCTGCCACATCCTCTGTAAGAATACCTGATACATACCACAGTGTGTGTGTGTGTGTGTATGTGTGTGTCTATAAAAATGCTCAGTGTGACCTGTTGGGAATAGTCCTACAGTTCCAGTGCACCAGTGACATGATGACTCATTGCAAAGATAGCCATGCTGCCATATGTGGATAGATTCTCCATATCTGGCCACTGTTCTGGGTTTGCAGCATTAACAGGGCTCATCCTTTGCTACCCGGGTGTGGCCAAGGGTGAGGTTAGCGGTGTGGTTAAGCAGAATGCAGTTAGTGGGATGTAGATAGTGAGACACGGTCAGTGGACTGTGGTTAGCAGACTGTGGTTAGTGGGAGGTGATTAGTGGGGCACAGTTAGCAGGACTTGGTTAGAGAAACGTGGGTAGTGGGAGGTGGTTAGTGGGACATGGTTAGCGGGATGTGGTTAGCAGGGTGTGGTTAGCGGGATGTGGTTAGTGGGCTATAGTGAGCAGGCTGTGGTTAGTGGGAGGTGATTAGTGGGGCGCAGTTAGCTGGACTTGGTTAGAGAAACGTGGGTAGTGGGAGGTGGTTAGTGGGACATGGTTAGCGGGACGTGGTTAGCAGGGTGTGTTTAGCGGGATGTGGTTAGTGAGCTATAGTGAGCAGGCTGTGGTTAGTGGGGCATGGTTAACGGGATGTGGTTAATAGGATTCTGTTTGTGGGACACGGTTAGCAGGACATGGTTAGAGAAACATGGCTAGTGAGAGGTGGTTAGTGGGACATGGTTAGCAGGGTGTGGTTTGCGGGATGTTGTTAGTGGGCTGTAGTGAGCAGGCTGTGGTTAGTGGGAGATGGTTAGTGGGACATGGTTAGCGGGATGTGGGTAATAGGATGCTGTTTGTGGGACACGATTAGCGGGGTGTGGTTAGCGGGATGTGATTAGTGGGATGTGGTTAGCGGGATGTTATTAGCAGGATGCGGCTTTTTATAATACTATTTCATTTTCAGATCATGTCTCCTTGCTCAGTGACAGATGGACTAGAGGAAAAGGTGATGGCAATGTTTGGCTTGAAAATATGACACGCATGCCCCCCCCCCATACTGACGTACAGCAGCCTCCCTGCACAGCCATGTGCACATCATGGAGATATTGCTGTCGGCTCCCACTAAGCACAACATAAGCTGCAGCAAGCTGGGCATGCTGATCGCAGGCATAAATCACCGGTCCTGAAGGGAGCAGATGTTGAGGGTAGCAAAGAGTAATACCACAATTTAGTATTAATTAAAATTCACCTTAGCATGCCTCTCCAACTAATCAGCTGATCACTAGACACCCGCCATGTCATTCTGTGTGAGCCGCCCCCCCTCCCCTAGGCTGCTGAATTTCTCAAACAAATCCCTGCACTTCCCCCACAAGACCCATGTTTTAAATGAGTCCTCCATATGTAACCCCATTTCATGGTGTATCTGGTGTACATTTGGGTTTACTGTCTTCTAAATTTTGCTTTGTATAGTACAGTTTACCGTGAATTAAGTCTACACTAGAGTGGCATCAGGACTAAAAAATTCATCATGGCAGCAAGTAATTGTGCTTTACAGTAACAGTTACTCATTTTCTATTTCCATGAAAACATTTGCATGTTTAGAAGAAGATAGTAAATCACAATTTTGGTGGAAAGCCGGGTCTTATAAATAAATAGATGCATGGAAGAACAAAGTAGAAATCACAATACCTTAATAATGCTAAAATCTAGTAATATTAATCTAGGAACATAAAGGTAAAAGCAAGCTACTTCAGACATCCATTGACATATGTATCAAATGACTTTGCTGAAATATTATGACATTGTTGTATTTTAAATGGATTTCATTAATATTACTGAAGAGATTCTGCTTTGGAAAGCCAGAGAATTATGCAAAAGATAATTTGAAGAAATATTGTTCAAGTGGTAGCACAGAAGGGAAGGACAGAAAGAAAGAAAGCCCTGCTTCAGTCCTGACAAAGCCCTGTCCAATGTCCTGCCACAGTCCCACTCACAGCCTTGCTTTGGTCATGTTTCTCTTAGATGAGTTTCCCTAGGAGCTCATAAAACCTACAAATGAGGCTGTGTCACATCCACATGGAGTTCAGTGGACTCCTGTTAAATACCATCCAACATATTTGACAGAAACTCAAGAAAACTTGCTGTGCTTCCTGGTTACTAACATCACTCACATGTGTCTTATGTAACCTAAGGAGTGGTAAGGGAGCGCTGTGTGACTCGGTAAGGCCTTGTGATCATAAGGTTGCCCGTTCAATCCAGTCCTCGCGAGACTCGTCACGTGTTTGTCTGAAATGCTGCAGGGGAGCCACATAAATAGCCTGAGCCCAGGCTCAGATCCTTTGCTTCACTCTTAACTGAATTTATTTCTGAATATAATTGAATAATGTCTCAAGGGAGAACATGATGGGATATGTGAAAAGAAGCATTCCAATGTACCTGTGCAAATCCAAACACAGCATCATTTCATTATTTTGATGCTAAATCATTATTAATATGAAACTCAGCGGCACGTCAGTTTACATGTTGGTTCAACCAAGCAGGTAATGCATAAATACATTTTAACTGTACAACTAAAATTATAACTGGCATTAACCGTTAAAAACCTTTACTACCTACTGTGCAAATACTCATGAAAAGATTACAAACAGAACTTGTGACCACAGCTGACTGACTTTAGAGGACACACTGTGGGTGACAGTTCAGTTAGTAAAACTCCAAATATCTATTCTTGATTAAAAAATATATATATATATGATAGAAAGTAAAAAAATTGAAAATGATTGGTAAAGTCTTGCATTCCTGCATTGCCTATAGGGTCATCACCTACACAGCGTACAGAAAGAAGGCTCCAGCAACATATTGCAATTAAGTTCCATTTGAGTGTTTCACCTCCTCTTCCTGCGCACGCCTGTTGGGGGGAGCAGTCGTGAGAACATTTGCTGCATGAGGTAGGTGAGCCACGCTTCATTTGGCAGCGGCCTGCTCTTTCTGAAGTACAGAAAATGACAGAGCAATTAAGCGTGGCCGTGCGTGACGTGGGGAGTGTTAGCACGCTAGCTGGCTCCCGGGCCGCTACGTCTAACGTCTAAATAAGTCAGCAATTAGACAGATGTAAATACAGCACCTCCACTGATATGCACACCCAACCTCCTGGCGAAAAAAAATAAAGAAATAAACACAAGAAGAAAAAAAAACAGGCAGCCGACGCCGTCCGGCGCTTACACCAGCCCGTATCAATCACGGCCTGTCAAAACACATCAGCTCCATGGGCAAACAGTGGAAAACTCTCTCTGACAGGCGGCTCTTTTCTCACACTCCGTACCTGGCAAGCTTTTTATCTCCTTTTCCTGCTCTTCTTCCTTCTTTCCATAGCAAAATCACAGACGACTCTCTGAAAGGACACAACCACATCAAAGGTATTGCTAGCGGTGTTTATTTTGCAAAAATATACGGTATATTATATTCAAATTTCATCTATCTATCTATCTATCTGTCTGTCTGTCTGTATTACTGCCAACTTTTACAAATCCACAAGGCTATAGCTATTTCAAATCAAAGAAGCCAGGCTGGCCCAGGGTTATTTAAAGAGTGACTGTAAGGTCAGCTGAATAAAAGCCAGACATGCAGTTCCTTGCTTTCTCTTTCCATACGGTTGTCTGTGCGTCGCAGCCTCTGCTCCGCCCTGCCTGGGCTCACCTAGCGGCTCTGGTCTCGGCAGAGCCGGCCCATCTGCCACCTGCTCCTCTCCCTGTCCCAGCGACAACTGTCGAGCAGCGCAAAGATTGATTATCAGTCAAAACCCATCGTGCGGCACCAGATTTCACTGGGTTAAGCTTGCTGATCCAGCAAGAGGCCGCACGGCGCTCTGGCGCTCTGTGCCAGCGTCGCCCGGCGTCATGGTGAGAGAGGAACAGTGGTGCGTGTCGGCATGAACGGCGGCCAAGGCGGCGCAGCTGAGGCACAGAAGCTGTGAACCCCGACTGGGCGCCGGGGGAAGGGTCCATAAATAAACGGGGCCATTATAGAAGCGCGCTAGCGCGGGTCTGCGGGGCCAGGGCGCACAGCGCAGGAACGCAATCGCAAAGAGGAGACAATATCTCAGGACATGTTTATGTGAGAGAGGCAAAGCTAGACGGCTTTGTGGCTCAAGGGCTCTGGCTTACTGTTCCTTAAAAAAATGTGGATTGCAGTAATACAATAATAACAATGATGGTGATAAGTATTATTATCTTATGACACTGACTACTTGGATGGAAGATGGATGGTTGATCATAATCAATGATATCATGCAGAATTGTAATATATTTTTGGTGGATAAAACAACAGCCAAAAGAAATCAGGACCATTTAATGTTTACAGCTCATAAAAAATCCCCTTTTTAGGGGGCTGTCTGGGGTTGCCATGCTAAATACTGCAATCATAATGGCCTGTGCCTGTTTATTGTCACCTAAACTAATAAGAAGACTCAATAAATCTCTGCCTTAATTTATTATGCTTTCTGTGTTTAACCTCCTGCAGCTTCCCTAATGTCCATTTAGAGTGAAATTAAATTAGGCACTGACGCTAATAAAGGGCATTAAGCAGAGCTGTCAGGCTACGCTGCTGTCATTAAGCACATCATCTCTGAACCCAGCTCCCGAACAGTAAACACCAGCCCCCCCCCCCCATCCCCTTAAAGCACCCGCTCCTCTCAAAATCCTTGCTGGTAGATGCTCGTAGGGGGTCCTGGGGGCGCTGGTGCCCAAGACACTTCTGTGCCATCTGTGGTCAGTGGGGGTGTAGAAATGCCCTCCCCCAGCGACTGACAAGGGGAATACAAGCACGGGGGAACAGCCATTAATCTCATTTCACAACTATGCACAATATTTTCTGAGATACCGCAGAGAAAGTGTGTATGAGAGGATTTTGTACGGAGGAAATACTCTATGTGTGGGAGACATGGGTTATGAATAATGACTCTGGGTGATATACTTGGATACACAAAAATGAACGGCATAACATTTGGTTTTTCCTGCAAAATGACATTTCCCCCCACAAGACTTAGGTTATTTTTGCAAATGATAATATTTTTGTCACCCTGTTAATCAGTGGCACCAAAATGAAGGGCCACAATCATTGTGTAAGCCATGGTAGTCAAAATTTTTAGTGATCTTGTCCAAATAAAACTTAAATGGTTTCAGTACGTCTTTCTGTAAATTTTGATATGACCCTTATTATATATTAATTTATAAAATGTATAAAGACTAAAAATGACATCTAAAAATTACACATATATATATACAATATATATATGACATTTGAAGTAAAACTACTTCACAAATGAAAAAAAAAAAATTTAACAAATACAATAAAACAGTGAAATACAGTGCTGCATCATATAAACTGGTTGTTCAATAGGAGGGAAAATGTGTTACTGCAGAGGAATGTAAAACGGGTCAACAAAAACTGTACCATACAGTAACAATTTTACAAATTGATCTTACTGTACATCTCTTCTTTCCTGTTGATTTGGCCACAGGCTGTCATCCACCTCACACCTTATATTTTCTCTAGCTATGCATTGTGGGTGGAATTTTCTGGAACGCTGCAACCATCCTCTATGGAACTCAGCTGTGATGTCATTACAGGCATCATGGTTGGCAGTCTTATACCTTCCACCTCCAGGCTGAAAAAAATTCTGTGGGATTTAGAAATGGTGAATATGGAGGGAGGAATACCATCATTCATTATGCATGTGTGGGCAGCAAACCATTCCCATGCAATGCTGGTACTGTGAACCTGACATTGTCCCATACAATTGCATAACACCGCAGATTAAACCCTATCAGGCCTTCATTTTCACGAATGAGATCCCTGTAGAGGGTGTCTAAAAAGTTGCTGAGTCTAATAGCATTATTTGCAATTACAATATTGCTGCTTGCCACTCTCCTGCCCCCAGAATTGGGTCAGCATGCAGTCCTACTGTAAAAACAATGCATATTAAATGTATTATCTTTTTTAATTTTACAGTTTTACAGTACTATAGAACTTTCTAGGACAAATAAGTAAAATCCATTGTTTTTACTAAGGATATTTCTCTCCACTTTTAACACATGTAATAATTATAGTGGCATTTCTGTAGCAATGCAATGCAACACATACAAATATATTTCACAATAATTTTTGTAAGACAATACACTTGTTTTTCCTCCTTAATGTTTGAACTATGGATCAATTTGTGGACCATTCTTTGGCCCATTTCTTCCATTGTAAGACTATGGGCTCTATTTTGACAATCTGACACATAGCGTAAAGCGCAAAGTGCAACTAACATTTATGGGCGTGTCTGAATCCGCTATTTCGCTATTTTGATGGTGGAGTAGCTAGACTTTGCGCCAGCGCAAGGTGCAAAAAGGTTGTCCTCTCTTAATTATTCAGAGGTATGTTTTGGGTGTAACATGCAATGAACCAATCAGAATGGAGTGACACCTCACCTTTAAAAGGCAGTGGCGCGTAATCTATGGTGGATTGCTATTACTATGGCGGAAATGGGCGTGCTCTTGCGCAAGGTGAAAATGCGCGAGCACATTATTGAACAAGGGGAGCACTGTTGCACCTAAGCCTTTCGAGTTGAAGCAGGCGTGGGATGAGGTAGTACGGAGTATGTTTTTTGGCACCATCAGATCATCCGCTAAGTGCCAAATGCGGTGAGCTAATGACCGTAGAAGACGGGTAAAACAGAAACTTGCTGTTGAACAAGAGCAGTGGCTGGGAACGGGGACTTATTTATTTCACAATTTAGATTCCTTACCAGGCTACAGACGATTCAGCTTCTCTGCCAGCTGATCCCTCCTTGCCCGTCCTGCTGCCGGCATACACTCCTTTGTTGGCAGTTCAGCATCATGCCTTCTGAAGTCCTCTAATGTGTCCTCATTTATGTCCAACAGACATCCATCACGCATGGCAACATGCGACATGCCACAAAGAATGCTGCAACCTTCTGAAGGCTATATTGTAATGTTCCACCTGACTTATCTAAATATCTGAAATGCATTTTCAGCAATTCAAATGTCCTTTCAATTACAGTAACTGCTGAATTCTGATAATGAACTTTTTTTTTTTACTGATACGGTTTTTTTACTTAATATACATTTTTTTTTCTTTTGGTGATTCATTAAACAGTATGATTATGTGAAAAGGACCAGATGTACTCTATAATAAAACGTATACTAATAAAATAAAATAACAAAAAACCATTAGTGTACCTCGAGGGGGTAACCTGTGTCTGTAATGAGCACCTGCATGTTTCTAAAACACGCCCCTCAAATACTGATTAGCAATGCGCCACTGACTTTAGACATGGTTTTCGTTTGGTCAAAAGCGGAATCTTATTTTGCTGTCTTAAAATAGCAGCGTGCCGACAATGCACCCGGCCACGCCTCATCTAAAAAACAGCACTCCTACAAGCGGAAAGCGGCTGCAAAATCATTTGCTCTTTGCTATTGAATCATTCGAATGATATGCTGACAAATTTGCTTTCATACAAAAGCAAAAGTTGGAACAGAGTAACTTCATGGCGTGGAGGTATATTGATGGAGTATTGAGCTGCAAACCTGCCTTGAGAAATGAGTCAGAGCAATTGAGAAAAACTCCAGGTTGTATATTTAATGAACAACCCTATTTTTAATTAATGCATCGTCTTTGGTTCCCTTTGACTGCACAGTATAAAAATACACAGTTGATAAATGTTGACAAAGAAACAATGGCCGCTGCCAGAGGTCGCAGAGCTGTAGCCTGTCCCTCTCCCTAAAGTATGGGTGCTACAGGCTTTCCCATCCTGGCATGGATGCCCCCCGGTCGAGCCCCATGCTGGAAGACTGGAGGTGCACATGGTCTGGTCCTTCTTCTGACACTTCATTTGCAGTTACTCTAAGCATAAGAGCTGCTGCATTTTCTTTCATAGTGCAGAAAAAAATTAATCAAGGCATAAATTAAATACTATATTTTATTATAATGAGAATTATTGGTTACTCCCTATCGTACGTCATGTAATGATATGCAAAAGCTTTTCAGCAAAAGGATTTCTGTGAAAGAATAAATGTGCTTCTAAGAAATATGTATGTAGGTATTACTCGGAATCTGTCCAGCTTTCATAACTGTACAAGTGCCAAATACACATGATTTGTGAAAAACACCAGCTGACATCACAAAAAAATATTGTTCACAAACAATTGAGCCAAGAGAATGAGCACAGAGCGTGAGTAAACATGCGCAGTGAAGCGGAGCAGGCATTCTTCCATTCAGACTGTGACGCCCGGCCCGCAGTCCAGCAGCTTCCATTCAGGACGTGATGTTTTCCCCGTGGTCTAGTGGCTTCCATTCAGGCCATAAGGTCCACTCTGTGGCACAGTGGCTTCCATTCAGGTCGTAACTTTTACCCCAAGGTCCAGAGGCTTCCATTCAGGCCGTTACTCCCGTCCCGCAGTCCGGCGGCTTCCATTCAGGCCGTAACTCCCGTCCCGCAGTCCGGCGGCTTCCATTCAGGCCGTAACTCCCGTCCCGCAGTCCGGCGGCTTCCATTCAGGCC
>JAODJU010000007.1:22680298-22691037 GCA_026776725.1 Gnathonemus echidnorhynchus | reverse complement strand
GTTACTCCTGCCCCGTAGTCTGGCGGCTTCCATTCAATCCGTATCTTCTGTCCTGCAGTCTGGCAGCTTCCATTTAGGCTGTAACACCCAGACATGGTCTGGTGGCTGCTATTCAGGCTGTAACGTCTGCCCCAAGGTCTGGCATGTACCATTCAGGCCAATGTGGTCCAAAGGCTTCCATTCATGCTGTGACACCCAGCCCGTGTTCCAGCAGCTTGCTTTCAGGCTGTAATGCCCAGCCCATGGTCCAGCAGCTACCATTCAGGCCATTGTGGTCCAAAGGCTTCCATTGAGGTTGTAACGCCCACTTTGTGGTCCGACAGCATCAACTCAGGCCGTCACACTTGAACTGAAGTTCAATGACTTCCATTTAAGTCGTAATGCCTGACCTGTTGTCTGGCAGCTTCCGTTCAGGTGATGATGCCCACCACGCCGTCTGGAGGATTCCATTCAGGCTGTAACGCATGCCCAACCCGAGGTCCAGCAGCTTCAATTTAGGCTGTAACGCCTGACCTGCTGTTCAGTAGCTACCATTCAGGTCAATATAGTCTGGCAGCTTCCATTCAGGTTGTAATGCTGTGTTGCAGCTTCAGTTTAGGCTGTAACGCCTGAACTGCTGTCCAGCAGTTACCATTCAGGTCAATACAGTCCGGCAGCTTCCATTCAGGCCATGTGACACCCGGCTCACAGTCCAGCAGCTTCCATTCAGACCATGACGCCTGCCCCGCGGTCTGGCTGCTTCCATTCAGCCCGTAACGCCCGGCCCTCGGCCCTGGTAAGCAGGCGGCTCGAGCCTATCAGGACACACACTGGCAGCAAATTCACGAATTCACCCCGCAGAAAATAAAAGCCAGCAGGGAGTAGCCCTCCCCATGGCTTCCTGCCAGACGACTGTCGGTCAAAGTGGCCCCCCCTCCCCTTAGCCTAGGGGGCCATTGTGGGCAATACGCATCACGCTGGGACTCTAGTTTTTAATCCATCATTATTCACGTGTACCCTTCCCCCACCTCCACTGGGAGTGCCCAACACCGCCTCAGTGCCGTTGCAGGTGCTACAAGGACCCTCGCAGCAAGCATACTATCTTCACCCCTCTGTGAGTGTATGTGTGTGTGTGTGTGTGTGTGCCTGGGGGTTTCTGGGGGGAGGGAGCTTGTCTTGTCTGTAAGGGCCTCCATCAAAGGGTCTGCGTCGCGTCCCAGAAGCCTGGCTGCCATCCAGGCCAGAGGAGCCGTGCTGACGGCAAAGACAGAGCACGCTGCTTTCTTCACTTTGGAGTTCTTCTTTCTCTTTTGGTCTCTTTATTTCACCTCTTTTCTTTCGCTCTCTCTCTGTTGCTTCAGTGCCAGTGGGGCACTCCAGCACAGACTGGGTGAGAGGGCATGAACGACAGAGCGGGGGAGGTGATGCAGTGTGCATGTGAGGGTGGGCTGCACAACACTGCTCGCTCTACTTGAATTACAAGTGGTTGGTACTCATCTGGAAGAATGGGGCCTTCAGTGGCTCATTGAAGAGTGCTGGGAATCCTCACCTACAGGCACACAGCGCTGGGGGCCCGCACCAGCTTCTCTTTATGCTGGACACAAGCGGACGGCTCTGCCACAACATGGCATGGTGGTGCTGCACCAATTAAAGGACAAGCCACTTCTGGCTGTGTGAAGATGCTGGTCTGTTTTTGTTTTGCTGAGGTAAAAGGAGCCCTATCGTATCACTTGGTGAGGCTCATGCATACAGGCCACTGCTAAATGCTGTTATCAGACCTGATAATAATATAAAATTATCAGGTCTTATAATATTAATGAATATTACAATATCCGATATTTGCTATTGCCAATATTTGTTATTACTATGCTGAAATGTTCCAGTAAAAAGAAAAGGCAGGTTAAAGAAGAAATAAAATCAAATTAAATTTTGCCACATTTTCTTGTTTTTTTTCCAGCTTTTCTGCCTCTATTTCAACATCACATTGAAGTGAACCAAAGACCAATGCTTCTGTAAACAGTTTAGTTAGTTTATAAGGGAATGTCTCTTTTTTCCTGGGGAGCCTGTGCAGATGTGACCTCTGTACTCCTGGGTTAGGGTAAAAAGTGACTCCTTTTTACCTGGGGAGTTTATATGTCTTATATGTTTAAATCTTAGTATTTATATTCAACTGTCACAACAGCAATCACTACAAGCCCAGAGGCAAGCGGCCCCGGCCAGAAAGAAGGGTGCAGCGATCCAGTGAGGGCGACCTCTGGGAATCCTGCAGGGCTGGATGGCAATAATGTCCACAGGCATCCAGAAGTGTAGCTTGTCAGGGTCGGTGCCATCCAACCCTGCCTTTGGTGTCCTTTCCGCATTTGGCCAGCAGGTGTCACTGGCCATCCTGCTTTTCCTCTCCTTGTCTTTTAGCCCTTGTGTGTCTTCCTCTTCTCCCTGGGCCACTGCAAGGGTGGAGTGTTGGCTTAGAATTGTAAACCCTCAGGTCATGGGTTTGTGTCTGGTTAGAGGTCAACCTCATCTGTATTGTTTCTTGTTCCCCAGTGTTTGTTAATTTAGTTTCTTGTCCATGGCTTTCCCTGCTTGTGTTCCGTTCCATTTCTTTTTTAACAGTCTTTGTATTATATCTCTAGTGTGTGGTTAGGTTTCCTAGTTTTGGTATTTGTTTAGTTTCCTAAGTTCAGTGGTCATTATTGTTAGTTAACTCCACCTGTTGCTTGTTGCCCTATGTCTCTGTTGATTGGTTGTATTGATCATGTTCCACTCCTGCTCCCTCATTAGGCAGGTCATCTTGGTGTATTTAAGTGCCTGCCCTGGTCTGTTCTGTAGTCAGTCATTATGTAGATGTTACTACATGTGGATACTCTGCCTGGTTTTTCTAGTTGTGTTTCACCGGTGTATTTACTTTGTTTGTTTTCGTTAATTTGGTTGTTTTTGTAATTTCCATAATTCTTTCCCCCCATTTTGGGTCTGACCCCTTGTGGTCCTTTTATTTTGGTGATTTTCCCCAGTGTGTTTTAATTGTATTTAATAAACCCCTGTTGTCTTGGAGCTACTCTGTGGATCGTCACATTTTTCTTGGTTGCACCATGTTTTGCCATAACAGCAATTCAGAGCACCAGCTGTGACAATCGCAGACCAACCCTGAACTCCTGTCCTGCAACCTGTGCCCTAAGGTCCTGATCAGAATCTTTCTTCCGCCTGTTCCTGATGGTGCTGTTGGGTTACATTGTTCCCTGTGGTTTCATTTTCTGTACCGGTCCGAACCTGTACCTGTCGTGTTGGCTTGGGGTACCGTGGACGTAGCCCCACTAGCCCATATGGCAGTCAACATTGAGGACCATTTCATTTCACACCAGTACCAGGAGAGACTGGAGCTCCTGGGCCAGTGCTGAGATGTGCTCTGTGCAGTGCCGGGCTGGACCTATGTCACCACACATGACATTCACACCCCACCTGGGGTTATTGTGCAACAGCGGATCTGATCCATGTACTCCTGGGTTAGGGTTAAGAGTGACACCTCTTTATACCTGGGAAATCTATCCAGACGTGATCTCTGTACTCCTGGGCTTAGAGTTAGGAGTGACTCCTCTTATCTCAGGAGTCTGTGTGATCTCTGTACTCTTGGGGTTGCCTCCTCTCATGGCTGCTGGAGGTTGACTCCCCCCCCAGTGGCACTCGCAATTGAGACACGGAGCAATGGAGGCCATTGAAATGATACATCTGCAAAGCAATGGCAACCACACAAGGTGGCATTCCTTCTAAGCAAGAATGTTTACTGCAGCCTCTCTAGACAAAGATGGGCTCTGGTTTTATGTAATTAGTGCTTTGGCAATGCCGGCTTCCCACGCATCTGCTCCCGGCAATAGTGGAGTTCGGAGGGAGGGGCAACACCTTGCTCAAGGGAGAGGGTCACATTGAGAAGCACCTGACATTCCCCCACGCACCCCACACACCTTCACAGACACCTTTCTGCGTCTGCGCCGCTCGAGCTGCTTGAACAATTTCACAAATTAAGCCGGGAGGATGTGTGATATACTGTAAAATAACACCTTTTTACACTCCTTTAATTTCCCAGATAAAACATCTGCAAGAGGAACCTTTTGCTAGGCCTCGGAGCTCCCGCTGCTCCTCCCCCGCTTCTGCGCTCCCATTGCGCGGGACGGCTCTCGAGAACGGTGAGGGCAGCCGAAGACAGCGAGGCGGGGGCTGCGTGTGTGGGCCGGAAAGGCGTTCGGCTGCGAGGTGCAAAGACACAGCGGTCCACCTATGAGGGATAAAAACTCCCTCCTAATACCACAGCAGCCAGCCTGTCAAGTCCGTCATTTTAAAGGCTCATCAAAATGAGAGAAAGTAATATTAGTTATGTGTCTGTGTGCAAAGCAAAACCAAAGCCCTCATATTTTCCTACCCTGGTCCCTAAACCCAGTTTCAAAACAACACACATTTTGCAGTGGCAAAAACATAAAAATTAAATGTGATTATAATCATTTAAATGGGATTTAATCCCAAAATAGATATTAAAAAAGAAATATTCCTAAAATACACATAAGAATGCCCACTAGTTTTTTCCCCTGCTAAAACACTGCCTTGAAGGTGATATTAGAAGCCACAGGGTACCATACCTTAAACAACAGATGGTGATGAATAGTAGATGCACTGTCCTCTTTCCTCTGCTCTCTTGAATGTGTGGATGTATGGTTACCTGTACAGGCACAGACACCACAAGAAATAAATATGATCCAGTTTGCAGAAAAAGAAAGTTGAGTAAAATATTTCAAAGAGTTGATACAGGACACAGATATTAACCTGTGTATACCTGTGTATGAGGGCAGGACAATAAAGTCCACTTGATTTGACACAGAAATCTGATCTATAGCACAAGTGTGTAGAACCAGTGATTTTGCTAAAACAAATGTTCTTTTGAAAGTTTTTAAACAAATGTAATTGAATGCGATTGTAAATTAATCTAATTAATAATGTTAGTAAATCATTAACTTGCATGAAATTGAAAATAAATACTTGTTTTCCCCCATTAAATGTGTTTTAATTCTTATGGGGTCAGTGACTCCATAATCAACAACTACAAGACCAGATAGCCAGAAGAAAAATCAGTTTGATAACAGCAAGAAGCCCTTTAATGCCTGCATTGTGCTTTAATTACTTCTTTTAACTTTTACCCTCTCCTAATTAGAGTATTCAAAATCCTGTCCCGTTCCCTTGCGAATTGGTAATTAACGCAGAGATAATTATACATTTACACAGTGATACAGCTATGAGGACGAGCAAGTGCCTTGTTGTGTTCATTTCAACAGAGGAAAAGTCTCCCCAGGGATTCTCTCCCTGTCGAAAAAACCAGGGCTTGAGAAAATGCTTGGCCCATTCCCACAGGGAGTCTCACAGCCATGTTACATCATCATTCCACACCGGCACGCTCATCTCCCATTCCAAAACATCAGGTCAGGGAGGCATTGCAGATTCTGGTACTACCATTTAGGCCAAATGGTGTGAGACTTCATCGAGAAGGACTGGGCCTCCTTCAGTGCAGCCAGCGTGATGTGGGGTGATCGCTACACTCAGCTGCACCCGAAAGATACATGCCGTGGTGGAAAACACACTACACATCCAATACCATCTTTCTTGTCAATCACATTAAACCGAACTGGTGGAATGGACACATCAAACAATTGAAATGATTCTTTATTTGCCATTTGAACAAGTGTAAGAATGGGTAGGCTACATAGGAATTCATTTGTTTTTGCATTTTCCATCAAGCTTTCAAGTGACTTGTCTTTTGTATCCATAGCGTAGTGGTTATCATGTTCGCCTTACACACAAAAGATCCTTGGCACTTTCTTTGGGGGCGGTGTGTGGTTCGGTGGGTTAGGACGCTGTGCCTGTGATCAGAAGGTTGGTCCAGTGTGATTTCAGCACTGGAGCCCTGTACCAGGCCTTTAACCCTTAAAATGCTCTAGGTACCAGGATTGGGGCCATTCTGGAATACGTTCATCAACTCCAGTCCAAATCAGGAAATGGAACTGGAGTTGGGATTGGAAAAAAAACAATGGGGAACAGAATTGGAATTGAATTTGAATTTCAGGGGGATTTAAATTCTTACTCTAGTTCCATTTCCTGATTTGGATTGGAATTGATGAATGCATTCCAGAATGGCCCCAACCCTGCTAGGTACTGACTGATCTTTGGATTAATGTGTTTGCTAAATAAATAAATCGAAATCGAAATTATTCTGTTCATATGGGATTTGAACCAGAGGCCTTTTAGTAACTTTAAACTAAACTATTATTTATTCCCACATTTTCATATCACCTGTTAAGCACATGTTGTTGAAGAAGTATTCCGTTACAAGCGGGATGAAACAAAAAAATTAATTAAAAAAACCCAGAGCCAGATGTAAGACACACATTCAGCTATATGGAATCACTGAAATAACTGTGAAAGACAATCACTCATATATTGGGGCTTACTCTCAATATTCACCCTCTTTGTCACTTTAGATGGCTGTCAATTCAGAGAAAATATTCAGCCACGTTTTTAATTGCAATATAATAGACCAGAAATGGGGAAATAATTAAAGGCAAACAATCTGTCACATGTCTGCTACATGAGCCATCTATCAAAAAGCTCATTAAAGAACTTGCTAATGAGCTACAAAAGATTGCACTTAAGGTGCGTTAAGCAGCCTTTTCTCTTCTCTGTGACACCTAAGATCTTTCCAGTTATTCCCAACACAATTAACATGCACCACTCCTCTGGCATACACTCTCAAGTTGCCCTTTTTTTGTTCAAAAAGCCCATAATGTAGAAACTTTCTACAAAATCAATATATCTGTGACATAATGCGCATGTTTAATATCATGTTTTTATTCATGTTATTTTATTTCATGAGCACACATATTCCTATGTTATTTTGGTGCGAAGCTAGAAATTAAATTGAATTTTAAAATGTAATTTAAGGCAGAAGGCAATTATAAATTTCTCTATTAGACCTTTCAACTGACTTAAATAAAACACTTCTCCACTGTATTTAACACATTGAAATCTACAAATTAACACCATGCAGAGAAATATATTAGGAGCTTCGTAAAAATGGTAAAACCCCCAGGCTTAATTGCTGTAAATCTAAAGGATCAGTACTTGAACTTGTTATAACAGTGTCATTATAATTTTATGTCCTCTTAATATACACATAACTTGCTTGTTTATTGAATTTGGGATTGGTTTGGAATCTTACCACATGAAAGTAAAAACACAAATCACTCACTCCACTTAAATACAGAAATACGATTTCTTATATTCTTTTATAAGCTTCACATTTTGTTTCATGTTATATTGTTATCATATCTGAACTACTTTGCAGATAAATAATAATTCCTGGTTGTCACTGCCAACAGAGTTTAGTTAACATATTTTGTAATTGATACAATATCTACTAGTGTTCTGCACATATTTTATATGCATGTTCACATGTGTGAATGTGTGTATTTGTTCAAATGCATCTAAATGATGACCATAATTGGACAGGGAATATGTATGGTTTTGTGACTGGTTCACCTTACAATACTTGTTAGGATGATACCAAATACTAAAAAATGTATTTGACAGATCTTTTTCAAACTTTGTAGATATGTTATATGAAGATCTGCACGTAATCAAATTTTGGCAAATCTCACAAACAGCACAGGGAAGGCTGCCTGCAGATGACACTTGACTCAAAAAGTATTTGATGGCTCTTATTACCACTTCACAAAAAATATATAAATGAAGATCTAAAACTGACTTAATTTTGAGACAATTCACACTAAAATTGAAGTAGCAGCACTAGATGGCAGTAAAGGAAGGAAAAGGGGGCTACAGAAGACATTTAAGCTAATAAACACAGTAACTCTAAAAGTATTTGATGTATCTCTTTGCAAACAATATTCAACTTTCACAGAAACATTGTGTAGGTGATGATCACGGGCCAATTTCATTGTAGGTCAAATCACACCAAAACCTTAGCAGTGTCACTTAGTGGTGGCACATAAAAGGATAGCCACAGACACAGATCTAGTGAACCTGATTACACTGAGATAAGTCATATAAAGTTGGGCTTTTAATAAAGATTTTTAAGAGAAGTGGAGAAAATATGTAGGAGGGCCAGAGATTATAGAGGTTGGGGGGAGGTGGAGCAATGTGAATTGGAACTTTGCCATCTTGCTCATTTGACTTCTTCTGCTGGCCCCTGGAGGATGGGCTCCCCCATTGAGTCTGGTGCCTCCCAAGGTTTCTTCCTTCTAGGGAGCTTTACCATGCCACTGTCGCCTCTGACTTGTTCACTGGGGGCTTTGGGCGGGGATAATGTAAAGCGCTTTGAGACGATGTAATGTTGTGAAAATGCGCTATACAAATAAAATTGAATAGAACTGAATTGAAGGAGTAGTAGGGATTAGATTGGTGGGGTGTGATGGGGTTATCCGGGGAATTGCTGTCATGTACACATCATCTAGTCTTTCTATAATGCTCCACAAAGTCCCTTATTATCAATCAGTTTTACTTTCCAGCTATTGATAAACAAATAAAAGCAAAAAAAAAAGCAGCTAAATAGAGCTGAATTGTACATCCACTGGAAACACAAAAACACATGTAACAATTTGCTATGTTTCAGAAAACATTTTATTTGTTATATTTCCTGTTTCATATAGTTAAAAGCAATAATTACACCTACTTTGATATTCTACACATGTAATATTGAACCCATATTTTGCTTGCGCTGTGCCACCTTGGTATGATAAATCTTCAGTGCTCTCTATCACCCACCACTCCTCCAAACACACAAAGGCCAAATCAGCTGGCAGACACACCATACAAGAATGCCACACACGTGTTAAAAATGAGCCACAAAGTTTCAAATAGGCGCACTTCATATTCTTTTTTTTTTTTTTTTTAATTTGCAGTCCAGTATACTTCATTTGACCTTGCTATCGTGTTGGGGTCGGCACCGACCCATTACTAAGTTTAAAATACATTAAAGCACCACATAGATTTCTGTACTGCATCAAGGCTTTTTGACTTTGTCAGGAACCTCTAATTAAACAAAATTAAAAAAAAACCCACTAAATTATAAATGCTCTGGTCAAGATTATAACAGCTCTGGTGTTGGGGTCGGCACTGAACCGTTTTTAAGTTTAAAATACATAAAAGCACCACATAGATTTGTGTACTTCACCAAGGCTTTGTGACTTTGTCAGGATTCTCTATTTAAAGTTAAAGTTTCAGTTTATTCATATAATTCTCTTGAGGTTTATTTTACCATAATTTTTTTTGAGGTATGCTGTCAAAAGAAAGGTCCAGAAAGCCATACCAAAAATATTAAAACCAATCTTTTCATGGATAAGGAAGCCTAACAAGGTAACCAAGAGGAAAATAAACAAATTGGATGATAAATAATTGTTTTGAGGGTATTTTATGGCTGATTTAAGACACGGGTCGGCACCAACCCATTTAACATAAGCGATAGGAACAGAAAGCTAACATAGGACTAAGGTTGAGCACTAATACTACATAAAAGGAGTAATAAGTCTGACTGTGTTGAGGGATTGTGTCTGGGTATTACACTGCATATGAGCAACATCCACCCATCCATCCATTCTTCCATCCATCTTCTATACATGGTTGTCCCATGCAGGGTCATGGAAGTGTGGAGCCTATCCCAAAAGTTATGGGTGCAAGTAAGAGAAACATTTCAGCAAAAATACAGTTGAATTTGTTCAGAAGTTAGGCAGCAGGTACTAGAGTAACTTCATTAACTGCCATTAAGGTGTAAGCTGACTGCTCTGCATTACTGTAGTATTGAGTTGAAACAGTGACTTGTTCAGTTATTTAAAATTAAATTCCAAAAACCATGGCCACATAACAGAGGGTTGTTTGTTCCAGATGCAGATGCATTATTATTTTGTAAACATCAGCTACGATACTGTATTGGAAATGACTCTTCACATTTCACATTTGGATGTGGCATGGTGGTGCAGTGGTTATCACTGTTGCCTCACACCTCTGGGACCAAGGTTTGAGCCTCTGGCATGGTGTGTGGAGTTTGCATGTTCTCTCTGTGTCATTCTGGAGTTTCCTCTAGGTGCTCTGGATTCCCCCCCACAGTCCAAAAACACAATGAAATTAATTGGAGGTGCCAAACTGCATGTGGGAGTGTGCCTTGCAATGGGTTGGTGTCTCATCCTGGGTTGTTCCCTGCCTTGCACTCATAGCCTCTGGGACAGGCTCTGGATCCCATGCAATCCTGAATAGGATGAGTGGTTTCAGAAGATAGATGGCTATTTCACATTTGTCCATTTTTCACAGTGCAAGTCTGCGATGAGATTTGAATATACTTCATAGATTAATTTCTAAGAAAAAAGTAAAAAAAAAAAAAAAACATTTTCACATATATTTTTCATTTTCTTCACAATTCATTAGCCAATTTCTCTTTTTGCCATTTTTTCCATCCCTCCTTCTTCCCATTGACTTCCACTCATTTTTTAGAGGATGCCCACTCAGTCCTCAATCTCAGGGCACAAACACACACTTTACGGACCGCAGAGGTGGAAAGTTCGGGTCAAGAAAGTATAAATCCAGACCAAGGATTTGTTTCAACCAACCAGTTGAGTACTCTGTCACTCTCTATATTCAATAGTGATGCTCCGATTGATCGGCCACCGATCATGATCGGCCGATATTGGCTAAAAATAGCTTGATCGGCGAACCCC
>JAODJU010000007.1:22663853-22677794 GCA_026776725.1 Gnathonemus echidnorhynchus | reverse complement strand
TTCCCTCCAAATGCCTGCGCACGACCTAGAGAATGGTAGGGGGAGGGAGGGGTGGTAGGGATGTTGAGATGGCCCTGAATACTCTGAATTGTCAGTGTTGTATACCTACCTTAGCTCCATTAGCCCAAGTAAATGAATAATTTACAACAGCTGCAAGCAGAGCACAATTAAAGAGCATAACAGGGCTGGTTTGAGCCGGGACTGTTAAAAAGACCCAGGTTTTCATTCTCCAATGTGTTTCTGACAAAAACCTAAATTATATGGCAAAAGAAGACCCAAGAAGAGATTATTGGGCCATTTCCCTTTTTCTGTTTCCTGTTCTTTTGGTAGGCCTTGGTGCAAAAGAAACTGTCATTTTAAATGCAAAAAGGGTTGATTATACAGGATAGGTAAGTGTATGTTACGCATGCTTTATAAATACATGTTTATGAAATATGCACAACTTCCGAAAATAGTTCATGTATTTTTTTATTTTTTTTTAAATGGACTAAAATGCACACAGCTGTGATTGTAACAGCTGGAACTGACAGAGTAAACAGGACGGACATTGTTAAATTTTCGTCTGTTTGGACTGAATTTGAATTTTGAGAAAAAAATCTGGGTCAGGACACAATTTGGAATGAAATGGTGAACTTGTAGGGAGGGACTGAGTAGCTAAAATTGTACATGAACATTAACGATCTGTCCCTGGATCAAGATGTCTGCTGGCAAAAGCAGGGCGTTGTTTAAGAGTTTTAGTTTTGATTGTACAATAGTTGTACAATTATGTGAAACTTAACCCTTTGTATCACCAAGGGTTTCCTCTAAGCAAATAAATTTAATTTGAAGTATTTTAAAAGTAAACTGTGGTGTACTGCTAGTTCATCCTGCGAACTCTCTGTGCCTTCCTGTCTCCATTTTTTTTTTTTTAGATATGTGCAGTTCACTCCCTGTTCCATGGGGGGTTAGGGCTAGGGTTCTTATGATATGGACTGTTCACTCCATGTTCCATGTGGGGTTAGGGTTCTAAAGATATGGACTGTTCATGTTCCATGGAGGGTTAGGGCAGTGTAGAAAATTTCAGAAGTATTTGGGGTGAAGTTTTGCCCCCACTGTTTTAAATATGGGGGCATTTACAAATTTTTGAGGGCACTTTTTAGGAATAGTAATTAATGCATAAAATTTCTGTTTTTAATGTCAAATGAGCCCAGATTAAAACACATACAGTAATCACCACCTTGTGCCAACATGAGTAAATAAATAGCATGCTGCTTCTGTTCCAAAGAGAAGTGTGCAATCGTTTGTATGTTTATAGAATTCAGGAGACGGTTCTAACTATTTAGGCTTTTATTTAGCTCTTAATAACGTGTGTTTGTGTGTGTGTGTGCGCGCGCATGCGTGCACATTAGTTTACAGATAAAGTGAAAACTTCATTACAGTGTTCCAAAAGAACTCTTAAAAAAAAAAAAAAAATCCTCTTTATAAACTGGTCTATTGAAAATGTTTCGGAAAATAAAAGACAGTGTTTTACAACTGAAAATGCAAACAGGTACCTTAAAAAAATAAAACAAATACTGCAAATTATGATATTTCTAACCTGTGAGCAATACAGTGATATTTTTAAAAGTTGTTGACGGCGGGTGGTGAAGCAATGGGTAAGCAAATGATCCTAAGCCACACTCCTAGCAGAGATTGACTTATTTGGTTTTGGATGGAAAAAAATTATGTTACATAATAGTATGTAGTTTAAGTTGCATAAAGTTATGAATGTACATAGTGTGAACAACAGTGCTGGTTGTATGAGTGTGTGTTAGAGACGGAAATGGAAATGAATAAAAATAAAACAATGGCTTTATTTCCCTTTATTTTTTAAATCTTGATCACGATTTTTAAGGGCATTCTGAGATTTCTTGGGGCATTTTTGCCGTTTGCCACACTTAATTTCCAACCTTGGGTTAGGGCTATAGGGTTATTTAGCTATGGGCAACCCACTCTCTGTTCCATATGGGCTTTAGCTTAGGGTTATTTCGTTATGTAGTGGGGCTGTACCATATCACATGATGATAATTTGAAATATTTACACTTAATATTGCATCTATAAAACAAAAAAAAAGATGAAATTTACCTGAAATAAACCAGCCAAACAGAACTTGTTAATAGCTACCAATAAAGTGTATCAAATACATTGGTGGCAGCCATGAGTTGTCAAAAGACACAAGCAGTGACGACAAATGCAATGTGGTTACAGGGCTTTAGATAAAAGGTGTAAAAATGTGTCTGAACGCTGCATTTTTGGTACTATTCGGATATCTACTTACGCCCACAGATTGATAAGCGGATTAGCAGTATACCTGAGATATTAACGACAGGCATATTGTGATACCCAGAAATTAGTAGTTTGTATAAATTTGGTGTATCCTTATGTTTAATAAATGTGTCGGATTCAAAACAGCAAAAAGTACCACCACACCACCGATGTCTGTTTACCTTATTTATCAACAATATCTCCTCTTTTAAAAGATGATGTGGCTGCTGAGCTGTTCCTTTCTTCACCGCCGCTTCAGTACTTATCGCTTCCATGATATATCAAAGCAGCAGCATGTGGGCTTGCTCCGCTAACCAAATTTAATAAATATAAGGATATGCTGTATTTATACAGATTACTAACTTTTGAGCATCACGATATGCCTCTCTGATTAATATTTTAGGCATACTGCTAATCTGCTTATCAAATTGTGGGGATAAGTAAGTGCCCATATAGTTCTGAAAAGCTGGAGTCCAAACAAATTTTTATGCACATTCCCTGAAGCCCTCATGATTAAGGCACATGCCCATATATTGCGATTTTATCGTGATGTAATTTGGTGTGGCCCTAATATGGGCAGCTCACTCCCTGTTCCACGTGGCGTTGCGGTTATTTAGATATGTATTCCTGTGTTTTTGTCCAATATGAATATATATAGTGTTACTGCTGTGACCCATTTTGAGACCTTTGCATTCCCAAAGGTCTGAACCCCAATTGCTGGCAGTATGGATCCCATCTGAGCCTCGTTGCAATGGGGGCACGGTGGGGGGGGGGGGGGGACTTTCATTTGGCAGAGCGATCAGTTAATGAAGAGTGCAGAGGAGCGATAAGAAAACACACTCCCTAATTAGAAGCTGATGAAGCATGCCGGTCCTCAGAACAACGTGTGTCTAGGTAACAAGTCTCACTGACATGAAAGCAGCAGTGGGTCCCACCAGCCTCCCGGGCCACAGTTATTGCTTCTGTTTGATAGCTGATCACAAAGAGTCCGTGATGTAGATTGGGGATGAAACTGACCACAGCGTTGTCTGCTGATTTAATCTGACTGCAAACCCATGTTGCATATTTTAGCTGTTGCTGATGATGTGTGCTTGTGGAGGTCAGTCTTCTTTATTGCTTCAACTTTGATCAACCCGTATTGAATCTAAATTGGTTATAATGCACATTTGTTTTTTCTTTTTTTTTTGGATAATCCTTATTAATTACTGAAAATCAGTCAACAGATTGTAGAGGAATCTACTGGTAGAAAAACATTTAAAAACAGCAGAAAGAAGTCAAACACTTTCCATTTATTTTCACTTTTTTGAATTAATTTATTGAAATAAGTCTATGTGGCAGTTTTGAAACTGAAATGTAGTATTTGTGTTTTTGGTTGAATTTATACAGCAACAAAAGGATAACAGCTCATTCTATAAAATAAATCATAACTCCTGTAAGAAGATGAGCAGTAACACCGATTTTGTTTGTCATATCATCTTCAGAAATATAAGCACACGTGGTAACATGTGAAAATGATAGTAACTGCACACATGGTCAAATGGGTACAAGAAAATAGGCAAGTTTGAAAATCAAGCACATGAAAAATGACAGTAATACATGTTTGATGCACACACATGGCCCAATATGTCACACATGACTGGAAAAATCTCTCAGTGTTTTATGTAGCATTTACGTGGCTATTTGAGTGAGAAGCTCATTTTTGGTCATTTTCAGAGCCTTGTAAGAAGAAAAACACAAGATACCACTGGTCTGATTGCATTTTTATGAATTCAAACACTTTCTATTACCACCTCAGTCACCATTCCCAAACCTCACTGTTTCTGTGAAGTTCTGTAGTGCAGAGTGTAAAGTAGCTTCCCACCCCCTTCATACCTCAAAGGACTGGAGACTTTTCTTTTTGAATAATTGTCCAGTATCCGTACAGTTCAGGACTGTATGACTGTATTCCAAGATGGTTTGACGGATCGTTGTGCAGAGGCAAAGGGTGATGCTATATATGAGGTCACCTTTGTATAATTGGGAGCAGCATGTGGCTCAGTGGGCTTAGCCCTGGTGCCTCTGATTGGAAGGTCGCTGGATCAAGCTCGACTTTGACAGAATAGTGACATGTTTGTGGGCCCTTAAGCAAGGCCCTTAACCCCCAGCTCCAAGGGCGCTGCTGCAGGTGGCTGCCCTTCACACCTACATACCTGTCTGTGCGTCATCGAGAGCAAGATGGGGTAGACGAAAAGAGAATTTCCCCACGAGGGATCGATAGTGTCATTATTATTATTATTGTTAAGTGTGTATGTATTGCCAATTTAAAATAAAAAATTGAAAAATTGATGGAATTTTCATGATTACAATTTTCTCTGTTTTTAATAATAAATGAAGGAAAAGCTCTGCTTCGTTGTATTTCCTAGACAAGGCATACATATAGTTTTGGTACTTGTCCACCGCTGCTGTCACTTTCTCATTAGTGCAATAACTCAAATACTATTTGACAGATCTTTTTCAGACTTTGCAGACACATTGTATGGGCAAAGTACTGAAACTGATCAAATCTGAAACAAAATACCTCAAAACTGAAGAAATGCTGCATAGGGGCAGCAAAGGGAAGTATGACTGCAGATAACATTTGAAACTCAAAGTGTTTGATGGTCTTATGATGTCGGATTTGATCTTATAATGCCTTTTTGTCTGAAATTGTAATATGGATGAGACGTACATCTCATTTCATTTTGAAACAAATCACCTCAGAAGTGAAGTAGCAGCACTTGGTAGCAGTGAAGGGCAGAAAGGTTGGCTGCAGAAGATACCTTGTTACGACATCATCTACTTTCCTTAAGAAAGAATTATATATATTTAATATATATAAATATATATAATTTTAGATATAATTATATATATAAATATTATAACTAACTGAATGTTCTGAGTTATGGATTTCCATCTGTTTCACCTGTTATGGGATGTTATTCATCTAAATAGGTATTGTATTATTTTGTGACTGAACAAGTCAGTATTTAGTAACAGCCAGATTGGCCCAGTGACTGGTTTTGTATTGGCCGTTTTCACTTTCACAACGAGTTGAACAAGTGATTTAATGTGAAATCCAGTGTGTCTACTGTAGTACACGACCACCTTGCTGTGAATTACTGTGCAGTTCCTGATAATAAGGATGATGTTACAGCTCAGATTTGTGTCTGTGATTCCGGCAGGGCAGACTCTGTGAGTCTATTGGCACTTTTCTACTGGCATACAGGAACCAAGCCGTACCCAACCTGTACACTAGTTACAGCATGGTTTGAGCTCGCTTCAATTTTTCACTGCAGAAGGGTCAGCTTGGTAAAGGCCTTGATGGGTTTGGAGAGCGGCAGTGACATAAAATCAAAGAGATGCTTGTTCACACAGTGTGCAACATGATTTACTATGTGTTAAATTCCATTAGCATATCTGTGAGAACTGTCGTATTAACGTTAGATGCTAGCAAAATTAGCATTAGCTAGCATAAATTTGCATTATGAATCCATTCTGTTCAGCCGTTCAGTAGTACTTTTTCAAGTTACCAGGAATGCATTAATATATCACAATGTGCAATACTACTAATAATGAAAAATATCTGCCTTTTTCCTTCAGATACTCCATGCATATCAATGCAGATCACGGGTTCTTTCTTGCCTCCATGCATTTCAACCAGTCAGATGATGGTGACACAACCAGTTCAGTTTAGTCTTGCTTTCGGCTGCTAGTAAGCAGGGCCATGTCAGTGCTGGCAGAGTGGCCATGCAGGCAGAGGCAGGGGTGGGGCAGCACTTTCTTTGTTTTCTTTTAATGTGGGGGGCTCACAAACATCTACAGGATCCCCAGAATGACACAGAGCCCCCTATTAGTGCACAGAGTTCCACTGTGGCTATCAGAGGGATGAACCTCACATAGAGGTTAAATATTACCAGGAAGAACAATGTTTCCCATACATAGACTTTACATTGGTGGGCTGCCCAGGTATATTAACAGCCACCAAAGTCAAATTTATTTAGGCTGTTTTTTCATGTTTTTATCCAACCAATAGAACACAGCCATCCATGATCGATAAACTTTCGATTAATCTCCCGTTGCTCTACTTGTTCTTGTTCCATGTGTTCTGCTACCGTGAGAAGGGTACCAACAATCGCAAGTGCATTCTGCAGAGAAACCGAGAGCATTTCTCAGTCTGCATGCTTGACTGTACTTGTGTCCTCATGTACCCGTTTTGCACCAATTTCCATTGCCGAAGACCAGTTCCAGTGCTCAAGAACAGAAGTATAGAGGATGGTAAAAATCCCTGGATGATGTTCTTGCCAATTCCAAAATATCAAGGATACATCGGTTGCCTCCTCATTGAATAAGACCAGTTCCACTATTCATTACGCCCCAAGTTCATTCTTGGAAGGCAAGTTCGCAAGACCGGTATTGCCAAAACTATAAGTATGGTCTTTGCATTCTTGATATTGAGAAACACCCATAGAGAGAGCGAGGCATTCTTTGGAATTACTGCAGAAGATACAGTGGATATTGTACAAGCATGTAGAGGTGGCCAACATGGCAAAAATGTCGTCACGGTTTTTTTAAGGCAGGATCCACGATCTTATCATGATTAATTTTTTTTTTGTTGGTTTTTAAAACTATTTTGCAGGTTATGAAAAGTGCAGGCAAACAAATTCTCTTATTGTGAAAAATATAGCCCTATAAGTTAATAAAACCAAAAAGAAAAAACAGCATACTCTTTTTGGTATTTTTTTTTAAGGTTGTTAAAAGGGTTCTTCGTGTTCCCATCTGACTTGCAAATCTACCTTTGCAAATTTTGCTAATTTATGATTGTTGGCACTAAACAAGTTCCATATCACCAATGTCAAATTCTATTTAGGGACCAACTCCTCCATATTTTCCATGCTGCTATGTTGCCAAATAGTGAATGTTTTGCATGTTGCGTATGCACTTTGGGATAAGGCTATGAAAGGGAGCACTTACTGTTTGCTGTTACCATTTTTTTGGTGTATCGAAATGGATTTGGATGATAAAGCAGCTTTAGATGCGTATATGAGTGATAGAACTGCAACTGTTAGACTGTGCACTGTAGTGAGATACTAACATCTCTCTGTAATGGTAGATCGATCATGGAGACATTATTATTCATTATCTAATATTGTCAGATTACACACCCATACAAGCAAGGGCCAGGTAAAGGAACTCCTCCATATTTTGCTATTGTTCTCTGACATTGGTTGTACCTTCGAATTCTATGAAAGAATGTGGCAGCTGTGCTGTTGTGTTGGTAGCAACAAGACTGAAGTCTATTTTTAATCACACGCAACTTGACTATCGAGCAACATCCAGCAACGTTGTCCTGGCTAAATATATGAACGATTACAATTTGTTAACTTTGTTAAGCCAGAAGACTAAGTTGTTAAGCTGAGCTTAGACATCAAAGTTGATTTTTCATGAACAGGATAAGTGAATTTTCTCTTTCAGCATATTCATCTGATCTTTTGTTACCCACTTGTCCTATTTAGGGTCGTGGGGGATCTGGAGCTATGGGTGCAGGGCAGTGAACAGCCTAGGATGGGGCACCAACCCATCACAGGGGTTCTTTTCAAATCTGTGTTTCAGTGTCAAAACTGACCGGAAAGGAAAAACCCCGAAAGATTAAGTGCTCTGACAAACAGTGCCGTCTTTGTACACATTAAAGAGTTTTAGTTCTGATGTTATTCAAAAATCAAAATCTTATACCTGTCAGCCTGACCCTATCCCTCCACACCTGGTGAAAGTGTGTTTACCCTCTCTTTCCTCCTTAATAGTTGATATTGCACACTTATCAATTACTTCTGGTTTTGTTCATTCATCTTTGAAAACAGCTGCTATAACCCCATTAAAAAGAAAAAAAAACTGGTGCCGATCCCATCAGTTTGAATAATTTTTGACAAATCTAAAATTTACCATTTTTGTCTAAAATTGAGCAAACAGTTGCTGCACAGTTACACGCTCATCTTACGGATAATAATTGAACAGTTTGAGTCTGCGTGTCGTCCATTTCATAGCACAGAAACAGTTTTGATTAAAATTATAAATGATTTACTAATGGCCACTGACTCTGGGCTGCTAATCATATTGGTGTTACTTGATTTGAGTGCAGCCTTTGATACAACTATTTTGTTACACTGACTGGCATCTGTCAGAATCACTGATGTTGTCCTTACTTGCTTTACCTCTTACCTCTCGGGTCGTACTCAGTTTGTACAGTTAAAAGCTTTTAGATTTCAGACTGTTCCAGTTATTAGGGGTGTTCCACAGGGTTCTGTTTTGGGGCCTCTTTTATTTATCATTCACCTCTTGGTAATATGTATAGGAAATTTGGTATACAATTTCACTGTTATGCAGATGACACCCAGCTCTGCTTATCTACCAAGCCTAGCTCTGTCCTTCCACCCACTTCTCTTTCAGAGTGTCTATCAGAGATTAAAACTTGGTTTGCCACCAATTCCCTTCAACTAAATAAGGATAAAACTAAGGATCTCCTTGTAGCATCCAAATCTACTCTTGCCAGATTTCATAATTTTTCTCTGACAATTGATGGCTCTGTGGAATCTCAGTCCCCTCAGGTAAAGAGTTTTGGTGTCATCCAAAGAAAGTACCTTGTCTTTCAGATCACATATTCATAATATTACTCGGTGTGCATATTTCCACCTCTTAGTATTAGTTGTTTACATTCATCTCTCACACCTTTGAGTACCGCCATTCTTGTACATGCATTAGTCACATCCCATACTGATTACTGTAATTCCATTTTGTTTGGACTCCCTCTCAAGTTCCTCCTTAAGCTAATGTTGGCTCAGAATGCTGCTGTTCACATTGTTACTAGGACTCCCTCTACTGTATACATAACTCCTGTTCTTCAGCAACTTCATTGGCTTCTTGTCAGATATTGCATTTATTTCAAGATTTTGCTCCTTCTTACCTCTCTGATCTTTTACACATCTACACTCCTACTTGCACTCTTAGATCCTCTCATTTCACCTCCCTTCTTGTGCCTGCTGCTCGCCTGACCACTTTGGGGTTCAGGGCCTTTAGTCACGCTGCCCCCCATCTTTGGAACTCACTCCCTCTTGATAATTGTAGTATCGACTATTTCGCTACATTCAAGTCTCGGCTTTTTAAACGTACTTATTCACTTTAATTTGTAACTTTATTTATGTAGCTTTTAATTGATTTGATTGTGGTAATGTTGAATGTATTAATAGTATACACTTAGAGAAGTATGTTTGTATATTGTATGGATAGTTTTTTTGTAAGGTGTCCTTGAATGCCTTGAAATGTGCCTTTAAGCAAAATTTATTATTATTGTTCTTATTTTTTTTACTCTGTCTTCCCATGTTGGGTAGATGGAGGTGAGGGTTGGATCTGTGAAATAATAGAAATATTGAATAAACTAAAATATTGTATTGGAGGTCACCTATATTTGTTTATCACATTGAGTTAATGCTGGCCCTTTCCACCAGCTACCATCACAAATATAAGTCATATTTTTATAGAATTTTATTGTTCTAAAATATATATAATATATATTTTAGATGTGAATCTCTTCAGTTATTAATAATTAAAAACTAGTTAAACATAGTGCTTTCAGTGTTGTTTTCAGAGGCTATCCTCATTGATCTTTCAGAAGCCTTAAAAGTAAGCCTTAAATATTGCCTGTTTTGTAGAAATCAATATAATCCCCTCTGTCTTTGTCTCAGACACAATTTTCTCTTTTTAAGCAAATTGAATCAATGTCCACATGTCACTGGTGTGTTAAATAGGAGTTGATTACTATTGCTTTTAATTAACTGTTGAGTTGGGTATGTAAAACCCCAGTGTTTTATTGTTCACTGGATTTATGTTGTGTTTCTGTTCACCAATTTTACTTCATCCTTGGCAAGGAAGATTATGTGCAGTGTTTGCATCTTTCAAAATGGGACCTGCATGCGTGGGATTTGCCTGCTTCCTCTAAACTTTTCTACAAACTTAATTTTTGCAGTCGTGCTGTCCCCAAATCAGCCATGCCATTTTACAGCAGCCATTCTGTCCCTGATGTGGCTATGTTGTCCCCGATGTAGCTGTGTTGTCCTGCAGCAGCCAGCGCAGTGGCCGTGCTGTCCCCAAAGCAGGTGTGATGTCCCCAATGTGGCCATGGCGCTGGGGCACCAGCAATATGTCATCTCTGAACTTGGTGCACTGCATCGGCTAATGACTCTCCGTCGAGTCTTCTGGCTGATTTTTGGCTTGTAGCGAAGTTAACACCCTCCCCCATTCAGAGTGAAAACAAAAACACAAACAGAAAACTATCTGAGCATAATTACTTAAAATTTTAATTAGTTTTAAAAGTAATTGCTTGAAATGATTAGTTGAATTTGATTGGTGTTCCTCTTATTTTGAATTGAAAATATAATTGCGATGGACAGTAATTGGCCTGCCCAGGACTGTTGGTTATTGTAGTTCAGTATCTCCCCATGCATCATTACCCAACTTTGGATGAGGTTCAGCTTCTGAACTACAGCAACCAAACAAAAGCACAGACTGACACACAATGTGCTGCCTGCCTGCCTGTGCCAGACCATAATCCCCATCCTGCAGGATCTAATGTGTTCCTCAATCCTGCTCACCAACATCACAGCACTGAAAGTCATAAACTGAACTGTGCATTAGTCACAGCTGAAGCTCTGCAGGGCTGAGCCGTGAACCCCAAACCATGAGCCCGGAACCCCAAACTGAGTTCGACAGGGCTAAGCCTTGGACCCCAACAAAGACACTGACTAAATAGCAGCCCCATCCCTTACACACAACATAACTCTTCTTCTGGGTCTTTCTTGCATTACCACAAAAATTGTTTCCACGCGAGTATTTATGACGCAATGAAACATTGCAGTTGTGTGTGGATAAGGGCTCTTTTTAAATGATTTTGGTGTCACTTTACCTGGCAGAGGGCCTGGGGTGATTTCTCGGTTCCTCGGTATAGCTGGCCGTTGCCTTGCTTTCGTTGTGTTGTCTTCACTCAGCCTTTCTGGGTAAATTGTCTAGAAGAGGTGCAGCTCCATCAGCAAATTACCCATAAAACACTGTCAGTGCATGTTGTGACATCAGGGTTTTGCCAGCAGAATGTCCCTGACTCCTGTAGAGTGATTAACCTGACCGCCGTTTCCTGCAGCTCATCGATCTTACCCATCTCCCGAATCCCTGCTTTATCAAACGTACTGTCAGTAAATGTGAAGCCTAATTTGTTTTAATGTTTTAATTGTTGTCAATGGGCAGTACCACCCGGACAAGCAGAGCCCAGATGCAACGGTGGAGCAAGTTCAGCAGTGTGTTCAGAGGTTCATCGAGGTCGATCAAGCGTGGAAGATCCTGGGTGATGAGCAGACAAAGAGAGCCTATGATCTGCAGCGACGTGGTGGGTTCCCCGCTTACAGAAGCAAGCCCATCACACACACTCACACACTCATTTGTATTCATATCTTTGTAGGGACTCTCCATTCATTTATATGGGAAAAACCCAAATCCCAACAATAACAACCTTAACCCCTACCCAGACCTAACCTTAACAGTAACTAGCCAAAATACAAGACTAGTGACATTTTTAGTTTTTTTATTGCAGTCACAGATTTTTATAGAATTGAGTTTCCCCTTGTGGCGACCAAAAACATGGTCCCCACAATGTCAAAACAGGTTTTTATCACATTGTGGGGACATTTGATACCCACACTGCAATATATGCACAACACACACGCACACACACACACAGTATGCTCGTCACCTGTTAATGCCCCTGTGTGAATTTTACAGCTATGTATTAATGCATATTTTCACTGTGCTGTTTTCAGAATTGGACATCATAAATGTGACCACACAATCTAAAAACTGACAGCAGGTTTCACCAAAGTCATTCTCATTCTTGATTATATGTCCTTGCGTGTGAAAGTGACAGTAAGGATACTAACAAGCGTGCTGGTGTCTTTATGGCTTTTCCGAGCTGCACAGGGATCCGTGAAGCTGTGTAGCCTCTTCACCCCCAATATCACCACTGGGCCTAAATCGTGTCTGAAAAGGTCGGATCAGTTGAAGCATAAATAAACCTAGTTACCATAACCATAAATGATTCAGATGCCTGAGATTCCCTGTCCTGCCTCTCCAGCAGCATCGCAAAGAGGCCTTGCCACACAGACGCCGAGCTACCTGTGCAAACCCGCTGCATTCCCAAAGCAGTAGTTTAAGATGCAAGAGTTGCATTCGGTGGCACTGACATCATCAAAAGGAATATGCGTGTTTGTGCGCGTCAGCTGAGGGACAGCAAAGAACAAACAAAAAACAGGCTGCAGAGAGGCTCCAAGCACAGTGCACTCGCTCCCTTTGCCCTCTTCATAAAACGCCTCCACAAAGCAGAGCAGGCCAGCTGGGAGGAAGAAAGGGGGGAAATATAGGTCAGTCCCGTCACACATGCACTGCCGTTACACGAAGTGATGGGCTGCCCCTCGCCCCCCCCCCCCCCGCCTGAGGAAAGAGGTCCCTCAGCCCTCCATTAGGACCTTCAATAAATGTACATGCAGGCTCCGTGCCATTAACGTGGGGGGGGACACTCACTAACAGTGCTTGGCCTGAGGGGGGGGGGTGTACTTTCACCACCACTGCACCATTTTCACTTTCAGAGGGGTGAGTTCCATATTAGCTTCAAAGGACTTTTTTTCTTGTTTCTTCATTAATCATTATTGGCTGTGAACTATTTGCAGAATTGACCTAGCCATATTTCCAGTACATCCATCCATCCATTCTTCATACTGCTTTAACTGGAATGGAGTTGTGAGCCTGTCCAAAACAGCACAGGATGTGACATCACAGCCTGTCACAGAGACGCACACCAGCATCCACAAAGGGCATAATAAAATATCTTCCACCATGTTGCCCTCCACATGTACCTGCAGACTCCAGGACCATAGCGACCAAGCTCACCGCACCCTGTCCTAAATAAATATGAATTTATTTAATTGGAATGCGATGTTTTCCACAAGAAGGTTCCTCTTTAAAGAGACGCAGCATGGATTGCTGCTTCGACTGCTTGTGTGCGAGTATCGATAAGCTTCCCGTAGTTGCTGGCAGGCAGATCACAGCCAGCATCTGGTGGGGAGATGGAGGAGCTGGGCCATCTGTCTGGGGCTGCTGGGTCTTCAGAGAGCCCGTTTGGAGCCGAGAGAATGATCAGCGGGCATCACTGTGTTTGACGCTGCCCAGCCGTTCGCGATGAAGAGCCCTGCCTCTGAGGTGATCAAATACGGCTGTGAAGCTATAATTAAGGCCCATGCCTGAGTTTGATTAAAGCTCTCTCTAAAGGAGTTTGTCTGTATTGGGGGAAAAAAAACACAATATTCATCATCTGAAAGGTGGGTAAGTCCAAGACGGCAGGACCCTTAGATGATGTGCGAGTCAGGTGCACCTAAGTGTCTTTGGCTAGCATCACTAAACATGTCGCCCTGAGACATAGAAATGAAGCAATCACATGTGTCCAAGAGACGCATAGGGGAGCCTGCTTCCTCTGCTGTGGGTATTATAAACAAACGCAGTGCTGTACTAGCTGGGGGTGGTGGGGGGGGGGGGGGGGGCGGGGGGGGGGCGGG
>JAODJU010000007.1:22628754-22646047 GCA_026776725.1 Gnathonemus echidnorhynchus | reverse complement strand
GAACGAATATGAAGTCCATTTAAACTGTGGTACCTTAAATCTGACAAGTTACCCCAATAAGCCAGTAACCCCGCTTCATAGTACAGGCCACATGGCTGCCAGAATGGCTGACCATGTGCTCTGATCCTAATAGAGATACTTTATTTATCCAGAAGGAAATTTAGGTATCCAGTAGCTTATACACATTGTACATACATATAGGCGCACAGACCTATGACATTCACACACACATACAGCAACAATACAAAGGGAAAATAGATCCTAATAGATCCTAGCTACAATGATTTTCATGTGACAAATTCAAACTCAGAAACAGATACTGGGAAGTAAGCACATACATTGGAGATAAGTGTATAAACTGGTCCAAAACGCTTTAGATATAAGGATATTTTTTACTCTTTTGCCAACCTATGCCCTGTCTTCATTTCTCTCAAAAACCGCACTGAAATGAAAAGTAACCATTCCAAAGGTCAATTTCATCCTCAGTTTTCTCTTAGAAGCCCCTAGGCACTAAAATAGAACTTAAACTACGCTTTTTAGGAGATTTGTAGCGCAATCACACACTCAACGGTGAAAATGAAAGTGAGGACCCCACTCATCACGTCGGTACGTCCCCTAATAGCCATGTCTAAACAAACCGTTAAAGATAAAGAATTGAATGTGTGTCTTTATTTGGTATCAGGGAAAAAAGCACATTCTGACTTATTAGGTCTAACCAGAGCCAATTTTCAATTTTACCTACCGGTACCAATCAACAGAAGATTGGCATGTTTGCTGTCCCTCATACATCACAGGGGTGCGACAGTTTCAGCACTATTTTTTCGTATTAAGTAAAGTTTAATGCTAGCTGAAAGCGGTATCCTACTATCGGTCAGGTAGTTACAATATGATAGACATTTTATGCAATGAAATTCGCTCGTTGGCTACCTTAACAGCTGCATGCTGCTCTGTATATTTCATTACAAAAACTCACCTTTAAATCTTCAAAACACTGTTTTAACCTTAAGCTGAGTTTGACTGCTAGTAATGTGTCATTCTACTCATACACACAATTCGGATGTAACTGAGCGAAGTAGACGTCTGGCTGTGCCTCCCCAATAAACGTGCATGTCATTGGTTACAGGTCAGGAAACCCTTTTCTGATTGGCTCTCCGCAGCGATCCGACATCAGTCTGTTAGCTACGGTGCTAATGAACATGGCGACGTCTGTTAGTAATACCGGCGAAAGGAGAAGCCAACAAAATACTCGTCCTGCATGCAATACGACAAGTTTCCAGAAGAAATCACGCAGCAAATTAGTGTCAATCCCAGGAACCAGACCCTCAGTCCAGAATGGACAGCTTATTGTTTCTACCGGTGTTACGTCTCTTGACTATGTGATAGGTCAGTTATAATTATTTAGTTTTATCGCCCCTCTAAAGTTATTGTGTATGTATTTAATTTATTCACTACAACTTTAACGTCCCCGTATCCCATTATATTTTGCTAACTGAACTGATAGGCGTTGGTAAACCTGTAATGTCTAAAATGAATGCCTGATTGTGTTTATTAGGAGGTGGTTTAGCCGTTGGAACTCTGCTGCTTGTAGGTGAGCAATATTGTTATTTTTTATCTACGCTTTTTCAAAATACGTGTAATAATAAGGTGTATTAACGAACATAAGTGTGCTTTTTTGTATGCTTAATCAAGTAAAAACTTTAAATACAAAATAAAAAATTAAGCTAATGTTTTAAATATGTATGTGGAAAATAGTTCATAGTTAAATGTCTTTAATCTACATCATATGTGTACAAGGCTGCAGATAACAGTGTTTAAGGACACATGCTTAAAGCCAGGCTTTTGCTGGTTCAAATCCTGGGATATAATACCATTTAGCATGTGAAATCCATCCATCAATCATCTATTTAATCTTGGGGGGACTCGAGCTTTTGGAAACAGGGACAGCCTGGCTGCTTGATGGCAAAGCTCACACGTTATGAGACATACAGAGATGCCAATTAGCCTTTCTGCATGCAGTGTAATGTAACTTCTGCATGCACAGAGCACTGACCAAATGCGAAGCTCCAACCAGAGCTACCCACTGAACTGTGGTGCTGCTGTAGCATGTAAACAGAACTCTAGCACAGTTTCATCTGGATAAATTAGTAAAACTGTTTGACACTTGGGGTGTTTTTAAGTTCTATGGATATTTTATAGTTACATGTATATTTTATAGGGTCTTTCTATTTAATTGTAACTCTTACGTAGATCTTTTTTTGGCTGTTCTGTATTCCTTTACAAGCCCCACCTGTCAGCCAATAAGAGGTCTTTCAGGGGATTAAATGTTGGCCGGATCCTCACATTCAGTGGTTAATTTCATCAGGTAATGGTTGTTTCAGGTGGAGCTTAGCAGCTGTAATCACACATCCTGCCATGCAGGAGATTCAAAGCTGCAGCCTGTCCCAGTATAGAATACCTGGTATTTGCCTTGGTCCTCCGAGTGAATTATTTTCCTGTTGATGTTCTTATGTTTTCCTTTAGTGCTGGATTTGCACCTTACAGGTCTATGTATGAAACTCAGGTTTTATGTGGAGGGAAGTTGAACAAAGTTCTTAGGCTCTTTGCATAAAATTAAGCTCATATCTGATACATGAGATTTTGGGTTTTATTCAAATAGATTAATTTTGAACTCTTTCTCTTTATGACCAGTTGTAGTTTTAGTCTTCTATATTTATACTTATTTCTGCTAAAGTTTTGGTTTAAATTACAGGAGGCATTACCTTCTCTTACATTGGAACAACTTCTGATAAGATAAATGCATTTATTTGACAGTAATCTATAAAACCAATGTTGTTTGGCTCCATAATTATTACAGTATAATCAGGGAGACGTATTTATATACAGATTCCAGTCAATGGGGCACTATAGTCATTTCTTACCTGTTTGTTTTGTAGTCTTACTTGGTATGAGACTGGGTCACATTAATAGAAAGCTGGTTGAGTTTTTTGTGTGTAATCTTTGTGCTGGTGCGGCAGCCATTATACAAAAATGAAATGCAAGTATAAAATAGTTTTCTAGTCTGACAGTATCATTCATGTTTTGTTTATGTGAACTTGGTGTCCTAGCCTTTTATATTATTTTAAAGGAAGATTTATGGCAGAACTCTGCAAAAAGACATTACATAATTGTTAACTTTATCTGCTGGTTTTACAGCTAGCATGTTTTAAGTGGGGTATCTTGATCTTAGGTTTCAATTTTTTCAATGGTACACATAGGCCATAAGAAACAGGTCAACATTTTCTCAATGCAAAACAACCTGATATAATTTAAAAACATCCATCCATCCATTTTCTGAAACCGTTTGTCCTATTCTGGGTCGTGGGGGGTCTGGAACCTCATTTAAAAACAGTATTTAATAATTACAGTTTCAAAGCAGACAATGTGATAAAATCCCTCCATGTAACTGACATATTGTTATAATCCTCAACATCGGATGCATATTATGTTTAGTAATTTGGGACAGTAAGCACTCTGCATTTGCCATTATGGTATTACTTTGTTTGATGTGATTGTGTTCCCTTGAATTAACTCTGAGGAGGCCTTTGCCAGAGCTAAACTCCATCTTAATACACATTCCCATGTAAGGCTGGTCAGTCACAAAAATATGAAAGTAAGCAGGATCCTTTGCTTTTTCAAATGTAAACATCTAAATAACACTACCAGCTAAAGCAATGATTTTATGTATTAGCACAAGCAAACATACTTGTGCGCAGATAGGATCCTATAAGTAGGTAAACAAAGTAAAAAATTAAATTGTAAATGGCTAGAAATTAGTTACTGACAAAATGTCTTCAGTTCAATTTAATTTTTTTTATATAATATAGTGCATGTTCACAGCATTACATTGTCTCAAAGCGCTTTATGTTATCCTTGCCAATGCCCTCAGACCATAAACCAGAGGTGACGGTAGCAAGAAAAAAACTCCATAATAGGAAGAACCATTGTGAGGAACTAGACTCAAAGGGGGAAGCCCATCCTCCTTGGGAAGGCAGAGGAACTCAAATTAACAAAGTCCCAATTTATACACTCCAACTTGTTAAGTCCGGGAGTAAATGCAGAATCACTGGCAGCAGGGCAGGCCGGAGAAATGTCACAAGTAGGGGGGCAGGCAGGAAGGACTTCACAGGTAGTTGGGGCGTTGTAGGCAGCAGGGTAGGCAGGATATCTTGCTTTTCTGGGTCTCCAGGCAGCATACCCCAGGAGGGGTGAGGTGGTACAAAAGTGCATTAGCCAAAGTAGAGGAAAATAGAGGCAGTGCAAACAGTTAGGTGAGTGCAATATGTTAGCTCCAGCAGGTCTGGCTATGGCAGCATAAGTAGGATGGAGATGCTCCAGAACATCAGCACTCTAACTCCACACAGGAGCGTGAAGCTGGAGTGACAGCACTTGCTACAGCTAGAGTGACAGTACAGTTCATCCAAAGCCAATGGCACCCATCCCCACTCAGTTCTGTGTCTCACACTATATAGGCCTAACTGGGAGCAGTTAGCTAGAGCTAGAACTAGAGTCCCAATAAGCTAGACTAAACCTAGAAGCAGAAAGGAGCACCATGATAGACATATGAAATGATCAAATATTCCCTGATGTTCTGTTCGCTGCTTGATCAGGCAGTTTTCTGTTTTTTGAATGATATTAATTATTAAATGGTTACCTAGTTTTCCTACTTACGTTATATATAATGTGCTTAGCAGTTTTGTTGCTGACGGAAGTGCTTTTTCCAACAAGGCCAAACACTTTTAAACAGGGAAGTTGTCATTCTTCAGTCTGTTAATTCCTAACATTAACAGTAAGGCTGGAATTTGGCATCTCTTCATTTTTTACATTTTTTATACATGATTGTAAATTAATCTTTTAATGGCTAGCTGTGTTTAATTATAAGGTACCATATGTTCCTATGTAAGCTGATTGTGCTTTTGAAACACTTACAGCCCCACAGTGAGTTCTAGTTCCTTCAAAAGCAAATTTTCTTGCAGGAAAAAGTGTATTGAGTGGCAGTGTAATCACTAATGGCTTAAATCAGAAGTTTTTGTATGAATCACACTGTCCATTTGTCTGGAAGCAATTTGTCCTTGCTTGTTGGTGAAAGTGTTTTTGTGTCCAGTTAATTCTTTGTCTTGCTTTAGCACGTGCTACTTCTGAAGCCAAATCAAGATTTTTAAATGGAAAGCAGCTGAACCACTATAAACATTCAAACTTTGAATACATTTTAGTATTGTTGCACTGAAAAAATCATTTGAATTATGAACACTCCAGTGCCTTTCTCATTATCTGCAGTTTCAGTACAAACAAGACTGCCTAAAACTATATATTTGATGCTGTCAGTTAAGAAATACTAGTCTGTTTCAGAAGGCAAAACAAATCTGAATAATCTCAAGGTAATGTTTTAGGTTTGCTGCCATGCATCACCTGTTTTTAATGCCACTGTTGCAACTACATGAATTACTGTTATACACAGAATAACAGTTATTACAGTATATTAATGGTTTTATTGCTCTTTTTGGTGGGTTCATATAATTTGTTTTATGGAAAAGATTAAACTAAGTGATTGACATCCTGCATTTTTGTCATGGTTTTCTAAGACTGTGGGTTCTGAGTACAACAGCCCGAAGCAGATAAAGTGCTGCCCTGTGACATTTACGGCTACCTGGAATGTCTTTGCTCTGTCAAGCTGCGTCCCACTATATTCCTTTGCAGAACGTATATCAAAATGAGCAAAGTCTCTTCCGCTGAAAAGAGCCAAACCCACAATTGTTGAAATGAGTGATCTGTCCTGGGCTCTGTCATCATTACCCAGAGAGATGTGCCCGCCCCTAAAACAATCCCACACAGGCTAATGGCCCCTGCAGATTTCATTTGTAAGACACTATAGAAAGCTAGCGACAATAGGCACCATCTGAGAAGCCCCATCTGGGTGCCTTTTAGATGCTTTGAGTACCACAAAGGACTGCTGACCTAGAAATCCATCAATAAAAGACAGTCCTTGAAATGACAAATTGAAGAGCTGTGGAATTCCCTGTCAGTATGTCGGCATCCCAAGCCTAACGACGCCACCATTCTCTGGCTGACTTATCACTCAGTGTCACACTTGCAGAGGATTCTGCCATCATTTGGCAGCTGCAGGTGGCCGTTCACAGGGGTGCCTGGTAAAGGAGTTCTCAGTGGGCCTTTGGACGTGTTCCGTAGGCTGGTGAGGTGACGCTGTGAAGGGGCCATGTGGGCTGGACTGCTTGGAAATGGCTGCTGAAGCACAAGCTGTACCTGCCCTCTGTCAGTAGGGCAGATCTCACTCTACGGCTCTGACTTCGGCCAGAATGAGACACCAGAATGAGAATAATCATGATGGCCCTACCAGTCAGATCTATTAGGTATTGAGTTTATAGGGATATTCAACAGGTTAACTAGGTTACGTACTCATCCTTTGAATGGTAGCTGAGAAGCTTATGAAGCGAAGCTTCGTAGAATTACATTACAAAGCATAAAATGACATTACATATATTTTAGCTTGTTCTGATATAGTCTAAGACTTTGCGTTGTTCACTTTCCTTACCAGAGGAAGACAAGTATGACAGCTACTCCCGCATGCTGCTGAAGTATTTCCTGGCTGAAGGTGTGGTGTGTGGACACCATGTCTTCTTAGGCTCTGCTCGGGATCCTCCAGATGAAATTATGCAGGTATGGGGAATGTCGCCAAAATGGCCACTGCGTCTGCATCGTAAAATGACACATAGTTACAGTCAGTTGTGCAAAATTTTGTGAATTTATCCATTCACATGAATTTGATGAAATGCCACTAATGAAGGTGCATTTATAAATACCTTTGAAGCGTCTTGTCACTTGGAGACTTACAGTTGACTTTAATGATACACAAGGGGTAGATGGGCTAAATCACTAAGTGACAACTGAATAATAGGTTTTGAAGGTAGTCTCCTGATCGGCACAACGAATGCAATAAAAGCAAAGAGGTGAACCAGATATTTGAAGCCAGTTTTGTCTCTAGCACCATACATTACAGGTTGTAATTTGTAGTTTGGGACATTAATTATTTTCTTTTTGATCAGTAATCAGGAAAGGTCAGAGGTGAGGCCTGTCATGTCTTTCCTGATGTGAGATGGCAACAGATGCTAATTTCTGGACCATTACTGTCCTCTCCATGTGGCAGATAAACCCTGCGGAGAGAGACAATCTAACAGACTGTAATTATCTCTCCACCATGAGCCTGATGGAGACGAGCAGAGCAGATAAAGAGACCCATCACCTACCTTAGATATAATATTTCACTACCCAGCAATTTATCCATCATCATTGAAAACATTCAGGCCTATTGTTGTCAGCCCAGGGAAGGAGACAGCATTAAGATTCAGTCTCAGAAATCACATCATTTTGCAGTAATAAACGCAGAGCAGCGAGCTCCTGCTTCCAGAGATGTTGCATGTCTCTCTGGCACTTATCTATAGTTACCTTTCTGATAGGCATATTAAACATACAGCAATACATTTTAGACAAAGTTTTTCATTTTTAATGACTTCAAATTGCTTGAATACATCTGTCTTCTACCTGCTCATCCTAGCCAGGGTCGCGGGGGGCCTGGAGCCTATGCCAGTTCATCACAGGGCACATACTTGCACAAAATGGGCAATTTAGATCTCATAATTAGCCTTAACTGCACGTCATTGGACTATGGAAGGAAATTGGGGTACAGTTGAATATACATAAGAAAAAATCTTTATATTTTTGTGTTTATACACTGGAGATCAAAATTAGAGAACAAATTTATGAACACTTGATTTTTTCAGAAATAATGTCATTTTCATTGCTCAACATTTAAAGGAATTACTGTTGTGGCTATACCATGCTACTAGAACAGTGTTCTACAAAATAACCAAGGAAGTCAAACAAAATAAAACTTTATTTTGCAGAAAACACAGTGATCAAAATTAGAGAACAGCACTGACTGTAGCATGAAGAAAGATCACAACTAAATTTTCTGAAGATTACAACAATAAAAAATGAATAGGAAGACTACAGGCCGTTGCATTGAATGACTTCAGCACATCTGCGGCCACTGGACATCACTAGTCTCTCACGCGGCTCTGGTGTGATTTTGGTGCACTCTTCTTGCAGTCTCCTCAGCTCAGTGACTGTACTGGGTTTCTTAGCCATAACTTTGTTGCTAGGGATTTTCCAGAGGTTTTCTATTGGGTTTAGATCGGGACTCTGGGCAGGCCATTTTATAATTTCAATGTTTTCAGTTTCAAGGAACTGCTTTACCTGGTTCGCTGTGTGACAGGGGACATTGTCATGCCTGGAAATTGCTGGCTGAGTGGGTGATGAGCGCAGGGAAGGAACCACATGTTGTCGAAGAAGGTTCTGATAAACATTTGCATTCGGTCTGCCAAGTAGATGTATAAGAGGCCTAACTCCTGCTGCAGAAAACATTCCCGAAACCATAACACTTCTTCCTCGACCACTCACTGACTTAACACAGTTGGGGTTCAGTCTTTCCCCAGTTTGACAACGAGCCTAATGTTTCCCATCAGTCCCAACTGAATTAAACTTGCTTTCATCACTAAAGTGAACTTTGGACCAGTTCTCCTCTTTCCACACAACATGCTCCTCTGCAAAGGCTAGTGTAGCCTTCTGATTCTTCCTGCTTATGAGAGGTTTGGTCACTGCAGAGTAGGCTGTCAGTCCAAATGCTCTTAAACATTGAGACACTGTATGATGAGACAGATCCTTACCCCGTTCAGCGCTGAATTGGCAAGCAATTCCAGCTGCAGTGTTGAAACGATTCCCCATTGACATTCTCCGCATTATCCTGTCCTCTCTTACATTTGTCTTTCATGGACGACCAGCCTTCTTGGGGACTTGAATGAGTGTATGACATGGTAAAGGTGCAATATTCTAGAAATCACAGATTTGGAAAGGCCAGCTTCTCTTGCTATGGCTGATAGGGTCACATCCCTTTGACCTTCATCTGGACAACCTGCTGCCAGAGGGCTTCAGTCACCTTAGAACGGCTCAACATCTTGCAAAGTCATTGATAACTGGAAAGTTAGGCTGCCAGTTAAATAGGGTTTGTCAGATAATTAAGGAAATTGGCACCAGCTGCCAGATTAACACCAATTACTGGGAGGTATCTGAACATATTCTCTAATTATGATCAGTGTTCTTTTTCAAATATCTCATTTAAGTTTCTTATGCTGTGCTTCTGAATTTATGTAACTCATGACATATGGTTAAAATACTGCTCTTTTACTCCTGCTTGGATAATTTCCAAATAGGACTACGTAGTGACTTTGACATTTTAGGAAATTGTAGGTTGTTCTCTAATTTTGATCTCTAGTATACTGTTTTAATGTTCTAAGGCGGATGGTAGTCACTGTGTTTCCAAGTGTAATCTGTTAGGATGCCCATGGTGACACACACTGTGCGGTCGGCCACTGTAGTCCTGGAGAGGCCAGCGCTAGCCTAATTAGCGGCGGCCTCAAGATTCCGTGGCTTTTATGACACCCTTGAGTACAGAACCGTGCAAAGGGGTCACATTGTGCAGACGCTTCCTGAAACATGCTTTCTGAAGCACAGCAGAATGACGGAAGCTGTTACAGAGCAGAAGCCAGATGGAGGCGATTGTGAGTATTTTGATTGATGGAAGCTGGGGTCATGGCATGACCTCTGTTTTCCATATAAAAGGCATAGCAGGGCAGGCTAGTTGATGCCTGTGTGTGGTAAATGGTACCGGGGCGATCCATGCACAGGTTATGGACTAGAAATTAACTTCCTGAATGCTGGATGATGCATTCAACAAGTTGGGTCATAGTCATGGTCTGGTGGAGGTCCTGGCCGACTCTACGCCCTACGTGGCATGTTCTGGCATCTGGCTAAACTGCTCCGAATATGTTTTGGAAAGCACCCAGTGTTCTCTGCGCTTATTCATGTGTTAACCCTTTGAAATAATCAGGACTGCCTGTCTCTCCAGTTGCATGTATTTCTGTGAGTGGATCGGAGAGTGCAGGCTCTGCTTTTGCTGACGTTGCTTTGGGGATCAGTGAGCCATTCTTTGGCCCTCTAGGTGCACATTACTCAGGCTTGTACCGAATGGGCCTTAGAGCTGCCTCTTGGAATGGGCTGGGAATTATCGTGAAACAAAGGTCCTGCTTGGCAGTGGCTTTTATGCTTTAATGAAGCTCGGCATTTTACGAGACATCTGTGAATTACGATGAGTCAGTGGTGTAGACAGTCCGTTTTGGAGGCCTCTGAGCGCCTGGCACTTTTGTGGAAAGGGCTGCCGCTGTGTCACGTGTGCCTGTGGCTGCTGAGCTGTGAAGCACTGTCCTCCTGGGGAGTCCTCTGTCACACCAAACTGGCCTGGGCTAAGAAGGTGATTCCCAGCGGAAGGGGCCGTCTCCGTGGCCTGGGCAGCCGGGCAGAGAGCGGCAGGTGGTGCCTCCCTCCAGCTACGGCGACCAGCCCGGGGAGTCACCTGAGCGTTTAAACGGGGATCACCTTAATGAGTGGGGACAGGGAGGACAGCGGCGGGCTGCTCTGATTGGCCCCAGGCCTCGCAGGCCTAATGAGGGAAAGTGGTGTCACAAAATGTGGCTGCTCTAATTTGAGGTGTTATTTGCAAGACAATGGCTTGTTTTTGTTATTGAATGGGAAAGGTGAGGGGACTGGGGGGGGCAGTGCGACACATTCTTTTTTGTTGCTTTTTTTCAATACGCATCTCAGATTTCTTTGTCATAGAAACAATCAGCTTTGCACATCGGTTCCATGTGATCTTTAATTGATTTTCTTTCTCTGGCTGTATGTTCCAGTGTCTTAAAATGAAAAAGATAAACTTTCAGGCCCAACAAAGCTGTCATATAGCTAATGTTTCCTGGCTGTCTTCCTACTGAGAGTCATGTTCACTTTTTTATTGTTCTCTAGGGTTGTAGCAACCAGTGTTTCTGGCCGAGCTCTGCTATTCCAGGCCGTTTGAAGGTGTCTGTGGCACTTTGCTAATGTCCCTTTCCCTTCCTTCTGTGTTCCCCGCAGGATCTTCCAGCCCCGATTCTTGATGACATCGCCAGTGATGCAGTGAACATGGGCCAAGTAACGGCATGTGATTCTGAGGATCTGGGATCCATGAAAATAGCCTGGCGCTACCAGAACCTTCCCAAGGTCCAGGTAAGAAAAGACAAGCAAACAGCTGGCATGGATATGTTTAAAATGCCTGTGACTTATTTTTATTTTATGACTGAAATATACATTTAAAATGTTCTTTGAGGTGTTATTTGAATGTTTGTGAAACATTTTCAGTTTTTAAAATTTGTTATGCAAGAAGTTGTTGACACATTAACAATGTATCACATAGAGAACTGAGTTGGAGGCTGCAGTAACCCCAGCAGACAGGACAGAGGGTGAGCAGAGAGAGGGGTTAGGCCTGGGGGGGTGGGCTGGACAGCATCGGGGGGCTGCGGTAACCCCAGCCGATCGTTCTGGCCTGTGCTTTCAGGGATAATGACATGTCAGGCCTTGTAATGGGCCACTTTATAAAACTATTACGCATGCTTGAAAGTCCTGGCTCTGTTTTGCTACTTTATCTCACTTCACTGGCCACAATTGGACGGCATATGAGCAGAGTCTGCAGTGCATTGTTGGGCGACACGCCTTTTTCTGTTTCTTGGTTTCCATACTACACTCTGAATGGAGCTGCTCATACTGTTTATCCATGTGCTAAAGTGTGTGTGGAGTGCACTTGTAATTTGTATCAAACCACTGAGCCTTTTGTGAGAGCGTGGAAGCCTGTGATCACAGAACAAAGCTTATTTGCCTTGTTATTTTCATTTCATTCCAGAAATTGTAGCCCTAGTTTGTTACTATCACAAAATACAAAAACATTCAATGCACCATGGGTACCTTGGCCCCTTTTTGAAAAATCTATATATTAAGTTATGTTTTTTCTTTAATAAACTTCCCATAAATCTTGTAAAAGAATAAAAAACGTACAGGAATTTCATTGCATGAAAAGCTGTGAAATAAACCAGTCTTTCACCTAGGTTACAAATTGGTTAAGGCTATACCTATACAAAATTAGAAGGTGCAGGTCCTTCTGAATGAGCCATTTGTGTACTTGAGGCAATATATAAACTGTCACAGCATGAAATCAATTTTCTGCTTTGGTTCATCTCAAATCTGAGGTTTCTAGCACATTTAGTATTGCAATTAGAGGCACGAAGGTAGTCGAGAGAGAGAGAGAGAGAGAGAGAGAGAGAGGTGGCCGCCTAAACAGCTCGCCTTTCTTTTCTCCCAGGCCTGCTCCTCTGAGCTGAGGAGGTGACAGGCAAGCTGCCTAATCGTCACTGATAATAAATTTATCAACTCTTAAACTTCTAAGGAATGAATGGGCTTCACCCCGGCCATTCAGCTCGAGCAGATTACTCACGCTTAGTTGGTTCTAGGTAGGCTTTGGCAAGCTTCCCCACCAGGCCTGGGAATTCGCAGTGTGGGGGCCCATTCAGAACCCCCTGACCTGGAGCATGCTTTCACTGCACACTGTTTTATTATGAGTAAATCCCAGTCCCCCCCATCCCGGCTTGTCCATGCTATACTCTTTCTTCTGCGTTAAGAAAGGTTATCCCCTACCTTAATCCATATTGCAATGTGGATTAGAGGACACCAGTGTGCCCCCAGGATTCCCTCCGAGACCCTTGGAAACGTCTCCCTTCCTGCCCCCACCCCTTGCCATCTTTACAAAGCGCCAATAGGCCTCATGGAGGATTTGCATCCCAAATCAGCAACCCGGAGTTCTGCTCAATGAAGACATCAGATCAAAGTTCAGCCAGTCAAGGCCTCGCTAAAACGTTAAGGAGGCTGGCCTGCACACAATGGAAAGATGCGCTGCGGCCGCTGTTCAATGAGAAGGACACGTCGGGATCCCTTATCCAGATTAAGAGCAGATTATGATGTGGACAATACGGCTATTATATCGCAAGGCTTAAAATAATGTTGATATTACTCTGTGTTCACAAAATGTTTGTTCCATGAAAGGTACTCAAAAAATATAACACAATTGTTTTTTTTTGTTCCTAACAATATGACTGAGTGTTTAGTTAAATGTGTAATTCTTTTTTTTAATGTGATGTTGCCTCAAAGATTTTAAAAGGTAAAAGTACGAACGTGCTCTGGATTTATATCCTGTTCCATACTTTTGTTAATGTTTCAAAGCTGCCTAATTTAAATGTGATATTTGTGATAACATCTCCTCTTATTGATACTTCAAATGCAGTGTATATTTCGCTGTTTGTCTAAAATGCCGCCATGCTTGTGTTCCACTATAGACGGCCTTGGCTTCCTCGTCGAGGTTTGGCCACTATTACGACGCATCAAAGACGATGGCACGAGAGCTGAGGGAGGCGGTTAAATGCAGCACGTTCTTCCTTCCCCATGAGCTCCCTGCAGACTCGCATGCAGAGCCCAGGTAAGAGTGGCCGTCCACTGGGCCCAGAGCTGGTGAGCCGTTGCTATTCACACAATGCTTTCTGAAACTTTTGGGTTGTGTGCATCTCATCCATTTTGGGGGCAACAGAGGACACCTAAAATAATGTAGTGCAATTTCCCATTAATGCATTAGTGAGATGGAAATGGGCAACGTGATTTATTTTACAGCCTGAAATCAACTAATAAGGCACCATAAAAAAAACGCATTATGCACCTTCAGCGCTGAATAATGTCAAAAATTTAAAAACAACAAATTGGCAAGTAAAAGGTTGGGTGAATTTATGCAAATAGAAGCTGTGTTTGCCCAGGGGTTTTACAGTTTGGAGAGTGTTTTGTGATGGAAGGTCATGCTCGCTCTTTACATCAGAAAAGGCTTCTGGCAGCAGAGCAAACACATCAGTCTGCTGTGCTTTGCATGGAAAGAAGAGTTTTATGAAGCGCTCTGTTTTATTTCAGCAAACACAGCCTTTTAACAATTTATACATACAAGCCATTAAGGCGCTACAATGTGCCACGGGCCTGTAAGCATGTGTTTGCTCATGGAGGAAAGCAGGCCCGTGTAGCAGAGCCGGCAGAGTGGACTTTTCCATCACCCCTGTCAGACAATGCATATGTTAGGGACCCTGCTGGTGGCATTATTTATACAGACACAGCCTTCGTGGTTTTGCTGGATTTTCCTGTTAGAATTCAGAGGTATAGTTATGTGATTGTTAGAAAAAAAGAACAGAAAACAATGTGAAATATTGTTCTTTTCCTTAGGATATGATCCTGAAGAAATTGAGATTAATAGTGTTTTTTTTTTGGGCATTGAACAGTTAGCATTTGCCAAAGCACTTCCAAAGTCAGACAGTTTGTAACATGCTCTTTGAACTTATCAGAGTGACACAAATGACAGCTCGTTGGATAGAAATTAATCCTTTAGCTGTTGTCTCTTACATTCAGAAAATGCCCATGTTGCTTCTTTGACTATTAAATTGGGCTATTTTATGATATGGTGTAATTGGTATAAATTGCTCTCTGGGTGATATGGATCCTGTTGTTTAAATGGAGCCACTTTCACAATGGCGGCAGTGTCCTGTGGAGCCTTACTGTACCCCAGTGCTTCTCTGGGTATAATCTTAATTAGCTAACACATTCGCTCTCGCGGATTATCACCTAGCCCGTGTCATTAGCTATAAGAAATAAGCTCAGTGGGAAGGGCATGATACAATATATTAAAGACAATGGCAACACTGTGAAATGTGTGCTTTTCCCCCGGAAGCTGCAGTAGGAGAAAGGGCCAGAAGCCATGTTTTATTCAGGAAGTGTGAGTGCTCTTTAGCACAGTGGGGATGCGGGGCACTATTGTTTGTTTGTCAAAATTAAAATTTGCTTTACCTTAACTGGGTCTTTTGAACGCGTGTTTAAATCTCATGCTGCATACTTAAGCCCTTCGGGCTTCCAAAGGTGTGCTCCTGTTTTAAAAGCCCGTGCGGGCCGCATGTGTTTGTGAGTGTGAGTGTGAGTGTGTAAGGTTACACTGAGCAACTGGTTAAAGATAAGGGAGCATTCTCACTGTAAAAACGGACACTGGTGTGGCGATGTAAGGTAACCTTGAGCTGCTGATTAAAAGTGAGGGAGCTGTCTCACTGTAAAAGCGGATGCCAGTGCAGCCGCGTAAGGTAATGTCGAGTGGGTGGTTAAGTTGACAGGCTGTCTCTCACTGTAAAAGCGGAGGCGACTGCGACTGTAAGGTAATGTCGAGTAGGTGGTGCAAAATGACGAGCTGTCTCTCACTGTTAAAGCGGACATGGATGCAGCTGTATCAGGTAACGTTGAGCGGCTGGCTAAAAATAACAGGCTGTCTCTTGCTGTAAAAGCGAACACGTGTGTGGCTGTGTAAGGTTAAAAAATGCTGGGAGCTGTCCCCCAGTAAAAGCGGGTGCCAGTGTGTGTATGTAAGGTAAAGTCAAGTAGCTACTGTAAAATGATGGGACCCGTCTCTCACTGTAAACGCAGATGATGTAAGGTGATGTCAGCCAGCGGTCATGTGCTATAAATAGCACGTGGGATCGTCCAAGTGAAGTGGCTGTAAATATGGTGGTTTCTGTGCTGAATTTATGTTGTGTGTTTTGAGAATCTAGCTTTTAGTGTAACACAGCTTGAACTAGTTTATCAAAGGAAATATCTGAAATTTCAGGAAATAAAAGTTTTAACAAGCTCTCCTAATGACCTTCCATTTGCTGGCTTTTTCACAGAAACACACTATTTCCTATGCTTTAGTGTATTTTGTTCTTTACTATATCTGCCACTTTACTGTGAGACTGAGCTTCATAATATACCAGAAGGTGTTGTTCCTGAAGTTGTTTACATTAGAGGATACCTGAAAATTCACTGGTGGCTCCAATTCATTAAATTTAATTAAAATGCATATCCAATGCCAAAACCCACCAGTCATAGCCATTACTACTGTGTACGTTATTAGAATAATGATGCATGAAAATTGACGCCTGGTCCGCTGAGACTGGGAATCCTTTAAAACCTTTTAAGCACACTTGATGTGGCAGAGGTGGCACTTGTGTGGGGATAAGGTTGGACTGACTGGGGAGGTGGTGTGTGTGCGTGTGTGTGTGTGTGTCTGCATGTGTGTGAGAGAGGAACAAGGAGAGTGGAGGTAATAAACAAGCTCAGGTGAGGCAGCAGGCCTGATTCAGCTCAAGGTTGTTTTTTTAGAGGAGAGGAGGGTTGTTGATCAGGTGTTCCTGACGAGCCCCTTCATTAACAGAGTCTTCATTATCTGCGATTTAACACGGAAGTGCTGTGCTGGTGTCATCTTTTGAAGTTGCTTCATTAAGTGGTTAATTTTCCAAGAGTTAAGTGAGGCCGACGTAATGAAGCCTCGTCGGCTCAGCAGAACAAGCCTCTCTGGCGCTGGGGGGTCTCGCTGCCCCCCTTGCAACCCCGTGGTTCATTTGACTTATATTTGACAATATTTCTCATCAGTCTTAAGGGACGTGGGTTTGTGACCTGTGCAGTTAGAATTATCAGGGTGGTAGAGCTATGCCCTGTAATAATGTTGTTTTTATACTTTTAAAATAAGGTTTTTGTACCATAAACATTTCTTTTAAGTGATACATACCCATTGATGTTTCTCTGCTCTGAAAACCCTTCCATTTTTATCATCATAGTATTGCGGTGAGTCCACATCTCAGAATTCATCTCAGAATGGACAGAATTCCCCCAAATTAACGACATGGTTTTTTTGTGTTTCTGCAGCCCCATAAGTGAGGCATACAGATTGCTGCTGCGCTCCATCCAAGAGCTGATTCGGCGGGAGGGCTTTGATGGTACCACCCCGCAGGTAGGTCAACCCGCCCCATTCTGCTCCACTCCGTACCTCTTTCGTGATCAAGTAGCTAATGTTGTTTTTGCGACCCTCAAAGGATCACCCAGGCCCTGGGGCCTGAACTCATCTACAGTGAACAAGCTGTTTCTAAGCACTTCACAGGTAAACAAGCGGCAGGACTGAGCCCAGCAATATGCTCACTCTCATTAGCCTCATCTCTGCCAGTCCCCGAGTGTCCCGAGGAGCCCCGCCTCTTTCTGTCATGCCTTCCAGTCCCCGAGTGTCCTGCGGAACCCCGCCTCTTTCTGTCATGCCTTCCAGTCCCCGAGTGTCCTGAGGAACCCCGCCTCTTTCTGTCATGCCTTCTAGACCTCGAGTGTCCCGAGGAGCCCCGCCTCTTTCTGTCATGCCTTCCAGTCCCCGAGTGTCCTGCGGAACCCCGCCTCTTTC
>JAODJU010000007.1:22593530-22619332 GCA_026776725.1 Gnathonemus echidnorhynchus | reverse complement strand
ATGACCTAATTTAATTTTATTGCTGACGGCCCACTGACAGCTCTTTAGGAGGGCTTTAATTACCTGTGTGCTACTTCAGTTTGCCTCTCCCTTTCTGTGTTTTACAGAACAGAGCAATTATGGACCGTGTAACCAGGCTGTGTGATACGGCCATTGCTCTTGAATCATTCAGAGGTTCTGAGAGAGAGACCAACCCTCTCTACAAGGATTATCACGGTAGGAGACCCTGCTCTCCCCACACACATGCAGGCAGAAATACACTGGCAGTTGCTTGTTCATGGGGAAGGTGACAGGCGCATTCATTTTACTGTCAGAATTTCAGGATGATGCGTACAAAGTTGTGCACACACACACAAACAGGCCCTGCTGCCAGACACCCTCCACACTGACCTGCAGCTGCAGTGGCCTCTGATTTCTGTTTTATCTGTAAATCTGTGTTTCTGTGCCGGCCCCCAAAGCCCCCCCTCTGCCGCTCCAGCCTCTTTCCCACCCCCACTCTTCCTCGTTTCAGCCATTCAGAAGTGGACAGAGCTCCTCTCCCATACAAAAAGTGCATTAGTGCTGAGGAGAAAACACACCAGCTTCTGACATGTTGTCAGGGCTGCTTAGCGTGACGCTGCTCAATCAGACGTGCTGCCCGGCGGCAGGGCGCCGCGTGAGCTGGGGCTGCTTCGGGGCCGGGACGGGCGCTGCACGGTCGATACCTGAACCGGGCTCAACTTCACAGCTCCGTGTTGCCAAGATCTTGCAATAAAAAGACATTAAAATGTAACACGCAGTGGAGACGTGCCCAGTGGCCTCTGTCTCTGTGTTGCTGCTCGTAACGGCCACTTCAAGCATGAGGGATAATTTTAGCATAATGTCCCCCCCCACGCATGCACACACACTTGGTTTTTGTTTTATTTATTTATTTATTTATTTATTTGTTTGTTTGTTTTATTGTTTTTTTTTTTTTTTGGCTGCACAGTGTGGAAAAACAGGCAGTTAGTTTTTATCAAACTGCATAAACACGACTCCTTTGCTTGGCTTTGTCTTGCAGTTTTTTCTTTTAGTTTAAAGTTTACTAAAGTTGAATGAAGTAGAAATTCAGTCATTTGAAAAATAAAATACTAGTGGAATGCAAAAAAATGAATTAAAATGGGCTGTTTATGAGATGAGAGCTTTCATTCTCACTAATATTAGCAAATGTAAACTTTTTATTGTATTATATTAAATTGCATTTTTTTGTTTTAATAGTATCATTCATTTATTAATTTTTTGTCTCAAATCATTTTAATACATTTACAATATGCTATAAGTGTTTTTACAAACAAAAAAAAAGCCGTTTAGACAGAGATGGTGTCCAGTTCTGAGTAAATGCAGGAGCTCCGGCAGTCGCTTATGTAACTGTCCTTCTGCGAGCTGTCTGTGCTGCCCTGCTTTTCTCAGGGGCTTTTTTCTGTAAGCAGCAGCTCAGGGCTCCATGGAACATGTTGGGCTCCCTGTCACAGGCATTCGGGCCCAGATGAAACAGTGCAGCACTCAGACCTGGCAAAACACTCTAGTAATCTAGGGCAGTCATTGGCCGGCCCCTTTTAAAAAGGCTGCATCATGCCCCTCTCCCCCTCCTCCTGCCTCTCCCTTGCTCTTTCTTCTATTGCCTCTTCCCCTATTTCTGCCTCTCCCTCTCTCCTGCCTCTCCTTCCACTTCTCCCTCTTCTCCCTTTTCTCTTCTGCCCCTTCCTCCTCTCTTGCCTCTCCCCCTTATCCTTTCCTACCACTCCCCCTTTTTCCCCTCTTCTGCCTCTTCCCCCATTTTTGCCTTTGCCCTCTTCTGCCTCATCCTCCACTTCCCCTTATTCCAACCCTTTCCTTTCCCCACTCCTGCCCCTTCCTCCTCTCTTGCCTCTCCCCCTTTTTCCCGTTCTGCCTCTCTTCTTCTGCCCCTTCCCCCTCTCCTGCCCTTTCCTCCTCTCTCGCCTCTCCCCCATTTCCCCCTCTTCTGCCTCTCCCTATCTCTTGTCCCTTCCCCCTCTCTTTCCTTATTCCCATCTCCCACCTCTCTCACTCTTCTGCCCCTTCCCCCTTTTCCCCCTCTCCTGCCCCTCTCCCCTTTATCCCCTTTTCCTGCTTCTCCCTTTCTCCTGCCCCTTCTTCCTTTCCTGCCTCTTCTCCCTCTCCTACCTCTCCCTTTTTCCCCTCTTCTGCCCCTTCCTCCAGTCCTGCTCTTTCCCACCTCTCCTACTCCTTTCCCTTCTTCTGCTAAATTCTGCCTCACATTTGCAAAGGGCTGACAGTGGAATGCAGAGCCTTGAAGTTTGTGTGGTTGAGCCCCTTTGAGATGGGTGCCCCCCCCAATCCACACTGTGTTTTGGTCTCTGCCCACTGGTGCAACTAATAAAATAAACCAGAGGCCAGCAAAGCAGTGGGCAGCGTGCGAGGTGACAGCCGAATTCACGTACCGTGTGCCGCAGGGGAGGGGGGGTAATGACCAGCACCGGGAGCACCCCCTCCCCCTCTCCCCCCCGAATTGTTGTTTATCTTGTTCTGCTTCATTACATGAGCATAATCGCGACATTTTCTTCATTTCTTCGAGTGTTGAACTCGCTGTGTGGGGTGGAATGGGGGGGAGCTGGCGCAGGGACGGCCAGGGACTTTGGAAATTTTTGCTGAGTCCCCGCAAGTCAAGTTTACTCATCTGGGCTTCCAGTGGCACTGAGTCGTCCCTAATTTCCCTTTTGTCTTCACAAGGTCTCCTGCACGTGAAGCAGACACCTCATCTCAACTGCCTGGTGTGTGAAGCCCCTGACACAAAGGATCTGGCTTTTAAGCTGAAGAGGAAGCAGTTCTCCATAGAGGTGGGCCGCCTGTCTGTTTGTGCAGCCGAGCAAAAACGGTGTCAAGGGTATTCACGCGCTCACATGCACAGGGCGCGCGTTTTGTCGAAACCATGGGATACCTCCGGTGCGCTCGCTTTTTTATTATTTTGGGATGTGTACTGCTGATTTCCATTGACAGATGATATGATGCAGAGCATTTGTCACAAACTGTGGCCTCTAAGCAATTTTTGGAGGGAAAGTGAAGTAAATCAGGATGATCGCAGAACAGCCATTAAATGCTAATCTATATGTATTGAATTTTGGATTCATTATACTTCGAAAAAAATGTTCATGCAAACATATGGATTGATCATTCTCTGTTACTGGCTGCAAATTAAAAGGGGAGAGTATTGATTAAATGTTGAAATAAGTTTATTTTTTCGGAGTGCAGTGTGAAAGTGTTGGTATTTCAGCATAATTAAAACCAAAGGGAAGTAACATTTAGTTATATGGGAATATTATGTGTTTCCCTTATGTATTGTGTTTATGATTTGCAGAATGCACATAAACATCGATGCATAGAATCTAAATGTGAATGTAAATGGTCATGATGTGAATATGAAAACTGCTTAATGAAGGTTAAGCCAGCAAGTGCACATTCTTACATACTTCAAGCTGTTTGTGTTCAGTGCTTGTTGGGTCATTGGTTTATAGCAATTAATTTATTTCGTTTATAACATTAAGGGCTTTGAGCAGTATCTAAGGTCATGTGGGTGCTGGTTGATGATGTCATCAGAGCAGCTCTCATCTTCCATACCTCTCCTGATGGTGGATCCTCTCTGCCGTTTCCCGTGTTCACTGGGTTGATGATGTCATGTGCAATTCCCATGTCCTGATTGATGTCATGCACATTCGTGGCTCCTCTTCCCATGTTCCTGATTGATATCACTCGCACTCCTGGTTCTTCCTCCATTGTTCCCAATTGATGATGTCATGCGCGCTTGTGACTCCTCTTCCTGTGTTCCCGATTGATGATGTCACTCGTGCTCATGGCTCGCTTTGAGTTAGTGGTTGCCGTGGAGGTCCTGACACCCCCCCTCTGGGTACATGGAGGGTTTGTACCAGGACTGATCCTCACTGCGCTATGGCCATGGTTTGAGATGATCTGCGAGCCTCACCAAACCTATCCTGTGAGGGTGGGTCTGGTCCTGCCTGACCCGCTGGCCTTTGTAACTAACCACTTGATTATGCAACCTACAGGTCCCCCCCCCCCCCCCACTGGAGTGTTCAGAATTTTTTCGCCCTCTGCCCCAGAACAATAAATCAACTAGAATCCCGTCCTGTGACAAATCACAGAGCCTCCCCCAGTTAGCAGGCATTACGGCCCCCGGGCCCTCGCCGTGTCACGCGGAGCCTGTTAATAGTTAATCGCAGGGCTCATTGTTTCCGGCAGGTCATCCTCTGTGCTGAGTGCAGTCGCTTCTTCTATCCCAGCCCTCACCTCTTAATAGCCACTTAACAGCAGATTTATAAGGCCCATAAAACCAAGGTGCTTAGTCGCAATGCTCTTTTAATTACTGCTTGCAAAAGCGCGCTGAAGTTGAAAGTGATTCGGCTCCTCATTGTCGGCCTTTAAGGCTGTGTTATATTGCAGTAGCACATTGCCATAGGTTTTGTCTCAGGTTTTTTTCCCCTTTTTGTGGTGGGTTTGAGCCATTATGGAGTGAGACAGTCATTTAGCTGAAAGGGATGAAAGGGGGACTTGCGGCCCTTGAAAGGTGCATTCGGAGTCCTTCGCCGCGGACTTCCGGGCCTCAGCCTGTCCAGTGGCGGTGAAGGCCGCGGGCCACTCTTCCCTGATTAAAACATTGTACCGCTTTCCCTAAGTGCGTTAAACAGATCGAACACTGGTTTCGGCAGGTGCTAGTTTTGCGTTTGCTGTGTACTCAACACCGTCCTTCTTGAGGAACCCCAGTGAGCAGGCCGACATGCAAACTAATCTAACTGTACACTTTCAGAAGCGTGACATTTATTTTCATCTGTTCGTTGATATTGAAGCTTGAAATTACATGACAGCAGTTTGGGTAATCTTCAGGGTTACCTTCATGCTACAACCAAATCGGTGTTTCTTTATTCTCCGGAAAGTTTTCCACGTAGAGCTTTATAAAAGGAAAAATCCATAAACAAAAAAAGTCTGTCTAATCCAATTTCGTTTGAAGAGAGGCATGTTAATTAGAGATTTAAAAAGAGCTATTTGACTAAATTATTGTCTTGAATCCTCAGAAAGACGGTATAATCCTCAATTGGGCCAATTAGCAGGGGCTGTACTTGGCTATATTGAGACAAGCACCCTGATTAGAGTTGACACCAGTCTAGTTCCCACTGCTGCAGCGGCAGGTATGATGGTCTGACTTCAAAGGCCTAGAGGTATCAGCAGGGCTGCTAATCTCCTGCTAAAGCAGCAGTGGGTCTTGTACAAAACCAGCTCGAACCACACAGTCATGTGCTGTGACGGTTTAGTTTTGGTCATGCTGATTGTCTTTGATTTTCTGACTGTTCATTAAAAGACTAAGTGAGGTACTCAGTAATATATAGAATTTCTCTTGTGTTGTATTTCGCTTTTTCTCTCGGTCTAAGTTGCCTCCCACTGGAACTTGTGTTAAATATTATGTATTTCTTCCTGGGGGAGAGGGTTGGTACACGTTGTTGTGCCATGTCAGTGCCAACGTGGGGAAGGACACACGGCCGTAGCTGAAGTGAAGACTGGTTCGTGGTGAGTGGGCCAGCGCTGGGTCAGTGCTGTATGGGGGGGGACACACGGCCGTAATTGAGGCACAGACTGGCCAGTGGTGAGTGGGCCAGCGCTGGGTCAGTGCTGTATGGGGGGGGACACGGCCGTAGCTCAGGTGCGGACCGGCCCGTGGTACGGGTGGGAGAAAAAAATCGATTGTTAGATGCATCGCGATGCAGACAATTCTGAATCGATTCACCAATGCCAAGAATCGATTATCTAAATGTTAATCAATAACGTAATGTTGACAGAAGGCGGAACTCGGAAGGCGGAACTCGGAAGTAGGGAAGTGTAGCGCCTGGTCAGCGCCCTTGCACATAACTGAGACAGAAGATGGCACCCTCTGCATTAAAAGCTAGTGTCAGGGAGCACTTTGACTTCTGTGAAGGGGAAAAAGACCTGGACAAGAGCCATACTGTATGCCAGTTGTGTCGAACTATCCATCCATCCATCCATTTTCCAACCCACTTATCCTACTGGGTTGCAGGGGGTCTGGAGCCTATCCCGGAAGCAACAGGCACGAGGCAGGGAACAACCCTGGACAGGGGGCCAGCCCATTGCAGGGCACACTCACACACCATTCACTCACACATGCACACCTACGGGCAATTTAGGAACTCCAATCAGCCTCAGCATGTCTTTGGACTGTGGGGGGAAACCGGAGTACCCGGAGGAAACCCCCCGACGACACGGGGAGAACATGCAAACTCCACACACATGACCCAGGCGGAGCCTCAAACCCGGGTCCCAGAGGTGCACCACCATGCCGCCCCCCAGTTGTGTCGAACTAAACTAAAATATTTTGGAAACACAAAATTATGTGAAACATAAGAAACCGGATTATGCGTTTCCACCCATACCGAATGCTTCGGTACCTCCTACCAGATGGCAGGAGGGTGAAGAGTTTGTGTGAGGGGTGCGTGGGGTCATTCACAATGCTGGTGGCTTTGCGGATGTAGCGTGTTTGATGAATGTCAGTTATGGAGGGGAGAGAGACGCCGATGATCTTCTCAGCCGTTCTCACTATCCGTTGTAGGGTCTTGCTGTCTGTTACAGTGCAGTTCCCATACCAGACAGTGATACAGCTGCTCAGGATGCTCTCGATCATCCCCTTGTAGAAAGTGGTGAGGATGGGTGGTGGCAGATGGGCTTTCCTCAGCCTCCGCAGAAAGTAGAGACGCTGTTGGGCTTTCTTGGCTATGGAGCTGGTGTTGAGGGACCAGGAGAGGTGAACACCGAGGAATTTGGTGCTCTTGACGATCTCCACAGAGGATCCGTCGATGTTCAGCGTTGAGTGGACACTCCGTGGTCTCCTGAAGTCAACAGTCATCTCTTTTGTCCACATTCAGAGACAGGTTGTTGACTTTGCACCAGTCCGTTAGCCCTTTCACCTCCTCCCTGTATGCTGACTCGTCGTTCTTGCTGATGAGTCCCACCACGGTCGTGTCATCGGCGAACTTGATGATATGGTTTGAACTGTACATTGCTGCACAGTCGTGAGTCAGTCATTCAGAACCAGGGCTTTTGCACTATGTTGTGCACTTAGGAGCCAAGAGGCAACATTCCATCTTGAAGATTTTATCACTGACGAGTGGCTGAAGTCCCCTTTACTGAAGTCCACAAGTCCATCATTTTTGTATAAGACCTATGGTACAGAATTCTATATTTTTGTATGAAAGATATTTGTGATCTTGGTACAACAAAATATTTTGTTTGTTTTTTTTTTTTGGTCTGCAGGATTATATTGCTCATTGCACGTAACATGAGGATTTTGGTTAGAAGTCTTATTTTTTATATTAGTAATACAGAATATACTGAAATCCACAAGCATTATTTTTGTATGAAAGTATTTGTTTACTACAAGTATATGCTGCCACAGGCACACATTTCCTGCTGTTTTTTTGCAGTGCTGAGTTATATGCTGGCTAATGTAACCTTCCAGTTGACTTGCCACATCTCTTTCCTCTGTTTTATCAATAAAAGATATTGGAAATAAATTCATTATGGATCATTACAAATACTTTCCTTTGAAAATTCCAAGTGAGGAAAAAAGAATCCTGGATAGAAGAAAATATGCATCAAGAAGCATCAATAATCATTTTATCATTGCGTCGCAGCCCTATGAATCATATCATAATCGAATTGAACTGTGAGGTTCCTAGAGAGTCGCAACCCTAGTGAATGGGCCAGCGCCAGGTTGGTGTGGCGTGGGGAAGGATACACGGCCGTAACTCGGGTGCGGACCAGTCTAAGTGGACTACAGCGAGCACAGGGGCACTGTGTCCGTGCTGTGTGGATTTTATCGTAGTGCTCAGCGTTTCTATACATCACCTGAAATAAAAAAACCTGAGACTGATTATTCTTCACAGGTGTGGATGGCAGGTGGAATGATAGTCTGGACATGTATATGTGTCCATTCAGGCCTTTCTGCTTTTAAGTTTCTAGTAACAGAATGTTGTGTGAATAACTACCAAGAGTCATTAAAAATAATCACAGTAAACAGGATATTAGGGTACATTCTACATATTTTAATTGGATTTTTATAAATTGGTGTTTAATTTATAATTCACAGTGAATTCTATGGCAGGTTGCTTTTGTCTTTTAAAAGGTGTATAAATATGAGATGTCAGAGTCCCCTCAGCCATTGGCAAATGGGGGAATTTCCATGAAGAAGAAGAAAAAAAAAAGTTGGTCCACTCCCAACATGATTACATAAGGCCTATCCTCTGGCGCTGCTGTGATTGGCCAGCACTGTGCAGCAAACTGTCATGCTACCATCCCCAGAACAGCCTGCGGCTCACAGAGTTTCACTCCAAATGATGGAAGCTGCCATCTTGCTGACTTTCCCTTGGGCACCTGGGAAGGCCTGCTTACTCTGCGTGTTTCAGCCGTGTTTCTACTGGCTCAGTCCTCTGACAAGGGCGGAGATCAGATCCACTGACGATCATTTGGCACGTGAATGCTTACTCCCCCTCCCTCTGAAGATGAGGCCTGGGGAGCTTTCAGCTTGTGGCAACTAAGTGTTAATCGCAATTCTATCCATAGCAAAACAAGCCCTCTGACATGAGACTGACAGCCTCACCTCAGAGTGGTGCTTTGTGGCAACAGGGGGTATTTGCATTGTGGAGCTATTCTAAATGACAATAAAGAAATATAAGGCCCTTTCCCACTACTGGAACCTTTATCAAGAACCAGTAACTTCTCTTGCGTTCACACTGCAGAAATTTTTAGTTCCTTGGAGGCAGTTCCTGAACCTTTTTTGTAGTCCCTACTCCAGAGAAGGTACTTTTCGCTTGACCAAGAATTACTGGGTGGGTCTAATAGTGATAAACGTCGTTCATTGGTTGACCATAAGCACCGGTGCTAACTTGTGCGGAAATGCAGGGAAATAAAAGGGAATAAAAGTACCGGAGCAAAAATTTGAGTCGATGGAATTATTTTTGTAACAGAATTACATTATTTTAATGAATAATTTTTTTTTGCTTGTGTCTCCATGTTTCTGCACTGTAAAATTCAATCGACAGTTGACATACTTCTGTCTAATATTGCCAGTGCCGGTGGTGAATCCTGCCAGTGCCTATTAGTAGAATAATGTTACATGGTTCTGTTATTCTGTGGGAAACAAACATTCAATCTTCTGGCCAGATTTAATAATTAATTATAAACATGTAGAGCATATAAATAAAATGTCACCTATTTTTGGACTGCGCAATTGATCCTCCCAGTAGCTACCAAAACAACATGTTCATCATCCACTGTTTTGGGGTGGCAATATAGGTTCAGATTGAAATTGTGTGTTCATCCTATATTAAGTTTATCCTATGAGCTTTTTGTGCCTCCCATGCTTCTTTAGCATAAAATTCCTGCTGTGTGGAAAACGACATACAAAAGTGTCCAGGAACGCGAAAGGTTCCTGGTTGAAAGGTTCCCAGGAACGTGGATCCGGGAACCAAGTTCCCGAGCTTTGGTGAGAAAGCGCCTTTAGTGCAGTCTCGTCAGCTGTTGATACCATCATTGAACCTTCTGGAAGAAGCCCTCAGAATTAGTTCTTACTATAAAAATCAGGCTGCAAAGCTGTGTGCTAGTACAGAATGGCAGCTGAGAATGGCCTTTCATTGAAATTCTGCTTCACGTTACTGCAGACTGAGGATCTCAATGTCTGTCGCTGTTATGACCGTGTTTCTCACATGTGAACCGAAACAAAGTGCAAATTATACATCATAACTGTACAAATTTACAGTTCTTGCTCAAAGGCTTGAAAAGTTCAGCAACCGGTTTATGTATGGTTGTTAACCAAGGAGCCCAGGGGTAGAATTAACCTAAGACCCTGTTTAGGCAGGTAGACAGTGAGGTGTGAAGCCGTGAGATTAGCACCTTTCTCCTTGTCTATCATTTTTTTCGCATAGCAATGACTTCACCTAGGTCAACTGGAGGACTCAGGCAGAAGTGCAAAAGGTAAGCAATTAAATGGTATTTATGCACTCTTGACTCTCAAAACTGTGGTGAATGCAGAGGTTAAGACGTTACCTCCCCTCTTGATGGTTTTTGTCAAGCTGAACTTTCTTTCAGTTGCATGGCTGCGTTTGTGATTGTTCAGAACACTGTGGCTTGGGAGCTTAGCCTGGAAATGTTTAGGTGCTGAAAATGTAGCTACCGGGCAGTGCCTTCTATGAATTCATTTCCAGTTTGACTTTACATTACTGTCTTCTCTTAAAAATAAAAACAAGATTAGGGCTGCTTGATTATGGCAAAAACCACAATCGGAATTATATTGGTCTGTAATGAGATCACGATTCTTTACACAATTACCGGTACACAATTATTGAAAAGTTTATTGAAACTATAGAAAAAACACTTGTCTTTTAAATTGTGAATTTCCTTAAACTCTAAATATAATTCAAGTGAGAAACAAATAAAAAGGGGCTGGAATGGAGCTGGAATGGGGTGTGCTAGACTTGTAACTCAAGACAAAATGGGAGCATCATTGGAAAACAAAATGGGATACAATAATACTTTTATCTCAGATATTTTGTTTTGATAATCATCGGAAGCCAAAATAATTCAATTAAAATTCGATTAATTGCCCAGCTCAACACAGGATCTGCTTTTGTTTTGAAATTTTTAATTTGCCTTCCCTGCTGCGTTTTGTTAAAGTCTTTTTGTTGCCCCCTGTTTCCATACAGACTCTGAGCTTAATTGTATCAGAGATTCAGACCATGGCCCTGCTGTTAGCTGGGACCAGCTCTTTGAGCTATTTTGTGAGAGGGTGTCAGGCCAGCATCCTCCTGTAGGTGGAAATTTAACCTGAATGGTGTTGGCATCAACTTACCAGGCGTGTGGGAGAACAAGAGAGAGCGAGAAACTGCAATGATTTTATGCCTTTGAATGTTAAAATATTTTGTTTTGAACAAAACAAAAATAATAATAATAATTTGATTTGAAAGGATATACCAAAAAATTATTCAAGTTATACTGAAAAAAGATAAGAAAGAAAAGCTGAGATATGCAACAGAACATGAGTGGAATAGATGAGCAATTGTTGATATTTTATTGATCCATATGATTAAATTCTCTTTTCACCTATTCCATCTTGCACTCCTTGAGACACACACACACACACACAAACACAGGTGAGAGCAAGTTTTGGGGTCGCAGTGCAGGGTTGGCCAGCATGCAACAGCCCTGGAGCTGGGGTTTAAGGGCCTGGCTCAGAGAGCTCGACAGCAACATCAATCTGCTGGCCCCAGGATTTGAACCCGTGACCCTCTGATCATGGGCACAAGTCATCACACGCTGAGTAACACAGCGCTCCCCAAATAAATAAAAATGCGTGATGCATGAGTACGCATGTAAATTATGACTGACGTAGGGGTTGTAAGTAATCTGACAGCCTGAGGATAGAAGCTTCTCCGGAGCCTTTCAGTTTTAACCAAAAGACTGATGAAGTGCTTTCCAGGCCTCTTCCTGATAAAGTGGTAGTTGTTAGGCAATGATGTGTCCCTGCTGATTTTGGCAGCTCTCCTCCTGCACCATCTAATCTAAAAGATCTGCCTTACTGATACAGGGAGCGTAACGTACCGCCTTCTTCAGAGCTTTATGGTCCAAGACAGAGCAATTACAAAACCAGTCTATGATTCCCATGGTTAGGATGCGCTCTGATGGTCCAGAGTAGATGGCTGGTGAAACCTTGACCCTCCTCAGCTGCCTAAGATGGTACAGCAGATGCCTGGCTTTAGATACGTGAGTCTGTATATGACTGGACCAGGTGAAGTAATCCGAGATACAGACTCCGTTCCCTAATAATGTATTTGAGTCCACATTAGTCAAGCCAAAGCCAAGACCATCTAGGGTATCCTGTAGTAATTATTCATTTTATTGTAACTTGATTGTATCTTGCTGAAGACATTGATTTTAATAACAATAAAATTGATTTTGGAAACAAAGAATCTGCATGGAACAATAAAAATTTCTTTCAGAGGCTTTTATTAATTTATTTAATAAAGTCTTTAACAGTTTGTAATTTTCTTAATAGTACACACAATGTTAATGAAGATAAATTACACACACAGTGTTCAGTGGCAGATCTATTATGTAACAATGTAAGATACCTGTGATTGGGGCTCTCTTTAGAGAGGTGGGCAGAGTGTGTAGCGCAGGCTTGGCCAGTATTAAGGTAATATTTTCAGTTAACTACAGGATATTTTTTCCACAAAATATATAATGGGCGAATCCCGCCCAAACTTACTGCAGCGACAGGTTGGGGGGTGTGGGAGGAGTAATGATTAGACAGGTGGAGGGGGCTTCCAGGACATCCAGGGAATACATCTGCGTCATTTTTGTCAGCTTCTTTGTCATTTGTATGCATGCTCATGTTAAGTAGTCTAACATTATAATGAATATATGGGTTTATTTCCACAGTAAAATTGCCAATACGACAATTTTGTGTTTGTTTGCTAGTGTTTAATTTTCACAAGTTTGGGATCTAGTACATTATACATTTATGTAGCCTCACTGTGCCTGGTGATTTCCTCAGCGCTCCATATCACCCTCTGCAGGGCTCTGTGGTTCTCAGTCCTGCAGCTGCCATAGCAGGCAGTGATGCTTCCGGAAAGCACAGACCCCACACAAATGCTGCAGAAGGTCTTTTGCGGTGCAGAGCAGATCTTCAGTTTTTTCAGCTGCCTCAGGTGATGGTTGCTGCCTAACTTTCTGCACCAGAGTGGATGTGTAGGTTGTCCTTGTCAGGACTTCAAAGATGTGTACTTATTACCAGACGGTGTCTAGCCAGCTAGATAGCTATCACTAAATTATGATGTTAATCAAATTTTAACTGGACACTCGCCTCTTGACAAATCGACTTCGCTAGCATTACGTACTTGTCTTTTTCTTTGTAGATGTCAGTAGAATTTGAAAGTCATGTAAACCACCTCAGTAAAGGATCCTTTGCATTATGTGTATATGTGTACTCTGGCAGTGTGCAGCTTTCTATTAGGTATCTCGCCCAATATCGTTTATATATGCAAAGCAGGTGATTCCTGACTTTACAGACATGATGAGCATATGAAAAAATGGTGCGGGTATGTGTACAACGTTGAAAAACATTTAAGCTAATATAAGAAATGGGGGGGGGGCGGCACTAAAACTGCATACAGGGTGTGGACATGCACTGTGGGCGAGGGAATGTCCATCTCCTTGGTCTTACTGCTATTCGGTGAGAGGCACCATAGTGCCAAACTGTCCCCCTCATGAAAATGGGCCTTCTCATCATGGGTGGAGATCGGTCCAATCAGAGCAGTGTCGTCTGCAAGTTTTTTTTTTTTTTTTGCATATGACTCAACTCCGAAGTTTTATTTGAGCTGTGTCGCACAATCGTGCCTGTAGAAAGATTACGGCAGCAATTACCGCAACAACCGGGGGTCCAAGAAAGTTTAGGACCCAGTCCCGGAGGGGTGCATTCAGACCCAGGTTTCTGAGCTTGGAGAACAGTGTAATAGGGACTGGTCTTGAAAGCTAAACTATAATCTATGAACAGCATTCTCATGTAGTTCCCCTTATCGCTGTCCGAATGAGTGAGTGTAGCATGCAGGATGTAGGAGATGGCATCGTCGGTGGACCTATTTGGGCGATGGACAAACTGTAGCCTCAGTGGTCACAGAAAGTGTGGAACATAAATATAACCTTTAACCAGCCAATCAAAGCACTACATGACAAGGGCTGTCAAGGCAACAGGGCAGTAATCATTTGGGGCTGAATGTTTTTGGAATAGGGACATTGGTGGATTTTTTACTTCAATCCAAGGTAGACTTTTAACTTAATTAAAGGACCCCAGTCACAGCTGTGTGTACAGGTGCCCGGGAATTATGCTGCTACAACCTTAGCGACCTCCTGCATCGGCTGCTCTGGTGAGATTTCGACCAGCCAGAATTTGTGGTTTTATTTTGGAATGTTTTGCTCCCTGGGATGGGTAGAGGTTGTATAATTAAAATAAAAATGTGAAAAAACTCCATAAACCTTCTTACATAGAATCACAGGTTTAATTTTCTCGGTATTTTATACAGTCTCGTAGTTGCACTCGCCCTTTGGCATGAGCTGTGACCTTGACACATGCATGCGTTAGGAGCAGCAATGTCACTCTTCTGCCAGCAGCATCCGTATCTCTGTTGGTAATTCTGTGGCTCTGCTAGTGATGATCTGACTGTTGCCGTCTTATTACTCCATTCTTGATATCAGTAATAACCAGACAGTCTGAGACATGTGAATTAGTTTTTACAGTGAATACATATGTGAAATACTTACATTTTACAGTGTGACTGATTCCTTTGGAGCGTTTCAGAAGGAGTTGGGAAGACCTGTCGTCGTAAGTTACTGACATCGTCATCACAGTGGCCGATTATTTCTGGAAGGAGTGCTTCAGGGGTCACAAACAGCGTTCATTTAGTGTGCAGGAGCACACAGCACTCACTGGTAATTCCTGGATGACCGGAAGGTATCACTGAAGTGTGTGTGTCTGTTTTGACAGCGCAGATTAGTCTTTCTCAGGCAATGGCATTAACAGAATTTACTCTGTGGTGTTAATCTCCTAACCGGTTTATTATTCTGAGTTCTGACCAAACTCATCCTGCCTTCTGTGTAGCTGAGACCAGCAAACCTCATAGGCTAGCAATTCTGGGCACCTTCATGTAAATGGGAATGAGGTTACTTCCTATTGATGACTCAGGTCACCTCACTAAAGAGCCTATAAGCCAGCAGCATCACAACATTCCGAAATGTCGGAAGAAGAGGCGTCCTTCTTCTCTGGCACGCCCCGGTCACTTGCTGGGAAGTTCCAAAGGTGGAATTTTGATCTGGGGTACGAGAGCTGTAGCTGCAAGCTGTTTGCACTCTGTCTCTTCTGGAATCTGGGCTAGAAATAACTTTCCCACAGCGTTCACTGTGGCTTTACTCGCTGAGGCTATGGAGGGGGGTGGGCACTGGCCCCCGGGCCCTGTGCGATGGAACTGATGTTAAAGCCAGCACAGAAAAAGAATTAGCTACCAAAATACCCTTCAGTCACCTCAGTGTATAAAGTGGGTTTAGGGGTGTGGTTCTCCAACTCTGATCTTTCACCTTTGGCGGTGATTAAGGATATAGTTGAATGTAATTTATGCACTTTTGCGAACTGGCCAGTTCACACATATGGTCACATGCCACTAGTGTGGCGGCTTTTTTCTGTTAAACAAAAATTCCTTGTAGCACTGAGAAATAACAACACACCTTCAGTATCCCATTCTTTTAAAATATTTTTTCAGCCTTTTTCTTTTGTTATAGTTATTGGTTTTGTTGTTATTGATTTTTTTTAATGTTGACATCTCGTAATTTTGAAATTCAGTGACCCATGAATACCAATTTGCCTTTCTTAAGAATGACCCCACCCCACCGGGTAACAGCAGATATGTTATAAGAGGCCTCTGTGTGGTCCCTGTCAGCTGACGCTGTTTGCATTACTGCATGTGACAGGGAGCAGCATCTCTGTCATTACGGAGAGCTGGCAGCTTATACACAGACACCTGGCATGTCCTGGAGAGGAGGATACAGGGACTACGCTATTAAAGTTTCAGCCCTCATGGAAATTCCAGGTCAGAATGTGCAGACTGATACGAAAACATGCCTCAGACTCTCCCTATTCCAGTCTCCAAGGGAACTTCTTTAGCAGCTAGAAGATACTTGCATGAAACACATCTCTGTATTGGCCTTTATTAATACCCATCTGGGCTGTCTGGTGTCATAGCTGTCAGATTTTTAGTTTGATTGTCATTCCAGGATTAAAGCATCCAGGTACGTTCTAAAAGCATGAGTATAGAGATGTATTTGAGCACAGATAATGCATATTGAAAGCCAGGGAATGTACTTTGTTGTAGTAAATAGATTATTCACTGGCAAAAATGAAGTGCGATGTGGACCTGTGTAAGCAGATCCGCCTTCTGTTTTGTTGGGGATTTTATGGCCCCTTTGTAAACCTGAGATGATTTTAAATGTGTTCCGTAGATAAACTTTGCCATTGTCATTAATGAGGATGGGTAATACTGACTGACATGTGCATTACAGGGGGAAAAGAGCTGCTAAATTTGTCAAAGCCGATCATTTCAAGCAGCAAAGTGAAAGGGCCCCTTCAGTGTATTTTTATACTGGTAAAAATGTTGCCTGAAACCATCTAGGAAATACAAGCAGTATCTGGAGATGGGCAGTGTCTGAAGGAAGAGTTTGCAGAAATGTCACAACCGAACTCACTGCCCTGGATAGGCAGCAAATAGGCATCCTTACTTTGGGATGGATCTAGAGAACAGCCTTTGTGAAAAGTTGAATACATTAATAGAAGCAGATGACATACAGTGTTTTATAAGTGTTTCACAAATAATGTCTTGCTTTTTAAAATTGTCTATTGTTGTTTTTAGTTTATTGGCAATGGCCAGTCTGTTTGTTGGTGCTTATAATGCAAATGAACGTTTCTCCACCAAAGTTCAGGAACCTGGTTCCAAGTTCCTGGGTCATCTTGATCAGGAACTTCTGTAGTTCCTGCCCACTGTCATGTGTCGCTTTCCTACTGTACAACAGGTAGGACCTTTATGCTAAATAAGCATAGGAGACACAAAAAGTTTGTAGGTAAATTTTTTACGTGACAGAATACTCCAATACCGTGGAGAATTAATAAGTTTTCTTATTGTTAGTTATTGAGGGGGAACGATCACACAAATCACATTCCGTATTAGTTTTAAAACCAACATTTTGCAATACTGGGTGACCCTGCAATGGGAATGTGACAAAAGTTCCTCAGTCCCAAAAAAGTTCCTGGTCCCTGAAAATCTTCCTTTGATGTTATGGGCCTTTCATTATTGTTATTTTATTGTTGGTCAGGATCAGTAGGCCAATGATTTGCACGCCTGTATCCGTTCCACTACCCTCTCAATGCCACAGTTTGCTATTTACAAATTTTGCTAGGTTTTCCAAACAAGGCTATGTAGTCTCGCAGATTCGCTGCTGCTCACCTTTTTTTGGGCAGGTTCATCTCGCCCGACCCCCTGCTCTCTGCACTCTAAACCCACTGGGTGGCTCATGCATGGCCTGGGATAAACCCTCCTTCACAATGGCTGAAGCTAATCCACCTCCTCGAACCGGCCCGCCTGATGCAGATCGGCTCTGACAGACGCCCCCCCCCCCCCGGTGAGCCTGTACTCCCAGCGGCTGCAGACCATCGCTGAGAGTTTGGGCGTCTCGTTCCTGTGCTGCAGAGGTCTCTTTAAGTTGACCTTAGCAGAGGATGGGCAGGGTCACCAGAAGTGACACATTTTTACTTATTTACTTGTGTTATATTACTGCAGCAAACTCCGTTCTTCTAAGCCTTTGGTGCAGTAGCCCTTCACATGTAGGTTGATGGTCCAATGAAAACAAGATTTGTTGAAATGTGCCCTGTGGTGGCATCGCCTGGTAGTGTTTCAGGAGAGGCAAAGCTGGGGGAGGGGAGCCCATGTCACATGTCATATATCGCTCAATGGAGCAGGCTGTGTGCTGCTCTGGTCTGGCACCACTGACCAGGATGGTAAGTGCCACTTGGAAGAGGATCTTTCTCCCTGCTCTCCTTTGCTTTATCAGATAGTCATCATGGATCCTTTAATTATTGTCCAAAACTTTAAAAATCCTTGAGGCTTTTGAGAATTGCATGATGCTGATCGCTCAAAGCATTAACGTTTTAGGCAGCCTTTAATATTCAGTGTCTTAAAATGGTATTCTTATCTTATTTTTTCAAGAAAGGTGCATGTGAAGTTGTGATTGTATAGAGTGTATATGTTTTGTTTTTATTTTTCAGGTTTATGAATAAGGAGTATGATTAAATTAAATTGAATTTGTTTATAGCTAGCAGAAACTATAGAGTATTCGAATATGAAATTTGCTAAAACCTAAAATTATAATATACTCCCAATTATAGCAGACAACAGTGTAGAGCAATGCATATTATATTTAGTACATGAACTGTAAGCCTGTAAGAAAAAGTAATGTACTTTTGATGTGCAGAAGTCTGACTTGCAGGGAAATCTTTATATTTAAGTGCATGATGACTAGCTGCTGTGGATTGGGGGAGTTTCATTCCACACTCACCACTGTAACACAATAACAATAATTACAGTGCATTTTTAGTGTACTTTTCATACACAGCTCAACAACTCTACTGATAAATGTTCTATGCTGATTACTATATTATTTACTTTGGATAATGAAACTAATATTGATCATTGCTAGAGTACCTTTTTCCTCAGTAGATAATCTTATACAGCTATACATAAGTTAGTTTTGACTCCTTACTTCAACAGCAGCAATGTTTGGCACAGTGCTATAGCCTACTGTGTAAGTTCCTTAATCACTTGCCAAGTTAAAAAATATGGTTCAATAACTTTGAAGTATCCTTCAAGGTGGCATTTGTGCAGTTTCCGAGGATGTGCTATTGCTGCTCGTTAAATGTCATCATTGATTCTGATTGGCTCTCTGTCACGTGACGTGCTTACACTGAAAAAATAAATGTGCAAAATAAATAGTAATTCTGAAACAATGCTGCACTGTAACAATCATAATGAACTAAATCCCGTGTTGGGTATGGTTGCACATCTGTAGCGATAAACACCCCTGTAACTTTAGTCTTTTTTATTATTATTATTCTGAATGTCCTGGCAAAAGTGCCTTAAATGCTATGGGGAGGCTAAATTGCAAACACTTTTTCTGTTTTGTTCTGGTCGTATAAACACACGAATAATCATCTCTGATAAGACAGAATGACATTCCAGCGATATGTCCGAGTTCAATTTGACAGACGTCTTGGTCTTATCAACTACTCTCTCCAATGTTTGTGTAATTTATTTGGAGTTGTTCTCAAACTATTGATTCCAGTGATGTGGGAGGCTCTTTGAGCTCTTCAGCACTGGCTGTAACATCTCACACCCACAGTTACAATGTTTTCAGTGTTGAACATCTACTTGTGAATTTAGGTTCTGCCCGTGTCAGGACATGTATTCGTTTCACTGTGCATTCCATCCCGAAAATGATGTACCGATCAAATACGTGTACCGTTAAACCCTTGTCTTTACTTTAAATGTAGACCCAAACTGCTCTTCAGCAAAAAGTATTTAATATCAAATATCAAATCGGCAAACAAATATCAATATAATATTGATTCAGGAGGGCTCTGCCAGTTCCCACCCCTAACATCCACAATGTGCATAAGTGACACTGGGAGTAAACCGAATCCTCAAGTCCCTAAACACTGGCTCCTGTAGAAACGCCCTCTGCTCTTCCCTCACTCTCCTTCCTTTTCTTTTCTCTGCACCCCCATCCTCCCTTCAATGGCCTGCAGTGCCCCCCAGGACTGTCCTGCCGGATTCCCCCCGATACGCTGCACTGCCACCTGAGAAGACATCCCCCGCCCCGTGTGGTCACTCCGCCTCCCTGCCCGCTCCGCCTGCCACTTTCCATGGCACACTCTCCGCTCTTCTTCCTTTGCCCCGTTCGGCCTCTATGCTCTGGCCTTCACTCATTTGCTCATGTCGTCCCTCCCTAGCAGTTGTCAGAGCCAAAGCTGTATGGCATGTGACTGATGGCATACGTGACAGGCAGAACATGCTGAAGGCAGCTCTGGATGCCAGAGTGGGGAGGGGGGGCATCCTGGAGTGTTACTCCAGCCGCGGGTGCCAAGGGGAGCAGCTCTGGCTCCCTCCCGAAAGGCACGGGGTTGTTTCAACGAGCCATGGCCCTGCCTGCTGACTAATCACCCGCCGTTCCACCGCGTCGGCCTGTCATGCTGCTCCCTCCTCCAGCTCCCTCCCGCCCTCTCTCCTCTTCACCACCCCATCAGCGCTCCATGGCCATGGTTGCCGGCGACTGAGCATACTTCTGGTCTGCGTCACTCGCACCCCTCCCAGGGAGCGGAGGCAGCCCGTTCCCTGTCCTCCCTGGCCATCCGGCAGAGCCAGTGGACAAGCCCATATGGATCCTGAACGCAAGTCCTGTTCTCCCTCCCGTTTGAACTCTGCGGCCTTCATATAGCACGGAAACCAAAGCACCGTAAGTCTGCCATGGTATCTGAAGTGAACAGTCATGGTCGTGCAAAATCGTGCAACTGTGACAACCTCATTTCCCCTCACCTTCCCTGTAACATTGATTAAACCTAGACCAGTTGTGTCAGTCTTCCTAATGATGGAACCCTTTACATTTTTGTAGTTGAGTGCAATTGTAGAGGGTTATCAGAGTAGCTTTGTGGAGAGCTTGAGATGGTGATGATGCAGTTTGACTTTCACTGGAGACTGATGGAGCATCAAAGCCTCCTGGTCATGTAGTGCCATGGTACTGAGCCTGCTGGAGAGAACACTGGCAAGACGTCACATGACGTAATGGGCCAAAAGCTTGACAAAAGCAGACAAGTGCTGCCCAGTTCTTCACCGAAGGCTATGTTGTCTGTAAAGAACAGTGCCAGTGTTCCCTCATTTCCTGTTGTACTTATGACTACATAAAGTGCCTGAATTATCTCAGAATTATTTATTCAATATCATCCCCTGGCTGGGGAAAATTGGTCCCCGCTTTAGGCAACACACCAAACTTCTTAATGGACACATTTGAAGAAAATATGATGTGTCTTAATTATCAGTAATGAAGCAGGAATAAGCTGCTCACTTAGATATAATATATTAAATGACCTTTTTGGCTTGCCTAAGTGATAAAAGGTATCAGTTTCATGAATTATGCCTCATTTAGCTTCTGGTCTTTGTGTTGGATAATGTTTGGAGGACGAGTTTTAAAGCTGTTCCGTGTATTAACCTGATTTACAGTTTCAGTGTCGCTACATCGTTCTGCTCTGCTGAATGAGTCTCTGCTCCCTTTTATCTCGGGCTTCTTATTAGGGCAGATAACACTGTGCTGAGGCCTCTTCCCCTCATTTCCCCGGACTGTTTAATCACCAAAGCCAAGGCTGGCTGCCGAGGGTGCCTGCTCTGACGGATGCTCTGCCGTCCGGCCCCTTATAGCTTCCCCGTCTATCGTTGTTTTTGACGCGCTGATGCTGGTCTGTGGCGGGCAGGTGGGGGCTTCCTGTTGGCTCTAGCCTTCCTCATATCTCCCTCTGGCTGCAATCTGCATCCTGCTTTTCTCAACGTTTGACCTCCAGTCCTACTTTCTGTGTTGTACGAGGGGATGTGGGATGCCATCGCTAGGCAGGGGCCTCGAGACAGAAGACTGTGGAAGGAGGCAGTGGTGCAAGGTGCCCCGCTGCCTTAGGAACTGCAGTGACTCTCCTGGCCCCTTATTAATATAAATATTAATATTAATTGAGGACTCAGTAATATCCACTTTGCCTGTAGAGCCACTTCATTATCCCTGATTGTTTATTTTCAGTGTTGTTGTTCCTCCTCAACATCTCTGTAACACCCCATCATGAAATGAGACAGGTCTCCTCAGTACCCCTGGCTACCAGCCACCTCAGTCCTGCTCACTACCAGCCTCCCTGATTATCCCAGCTACTCGCTGCCTCAGTGCCCCTAGCTACCTACCTCCTCAGTCCTCCTTACTACCCACCTCCTCATAACTCCTCGCCACCGGCTTCCCCGGTTGCCTCGGCTTCCTCAATGCCTCTTGTTACCAGCCTCCTCATTCCTCCTTACTACCCACCTTCTCGCTAACCGCCACCTCGTTACTTCTCACTACCTACTTCCCTGGTTGCCCCAGCTGCCTCACTACCCCTCGTTGCCAGCCTCCCCATTCCTCCTCAGTAGCCACTTCCTCGTTCCTCCTCACTACTGGCTTTCCTGGTTGTCCCAGTTGCCTCACTACCCCTCGTTGCCAGCTTCCTCATTCGTCCTCACTACCCACTTCCTCATTCCTCCTCGCTACTGGCTTTCCTGGTTGTCCCAGTTGGTTGCCTCAATATCCCTCATTGCCAGCCTCCTCATTCCTCCTCACAACCCACTTCCTCATTCCTCCTCACAACCCACCTCCTCATTCCTCCTAACTGCTGGGCTCCTCAGCCATCCTTGCTACAGGCCACTTTGGTGACTGTTTTGCAGGAGTCCATCTTGTCTGCAGTTTTCCCCTACAGGACCATTTATCTTCACAATGTTTAGGTAGGAATTTGAAATATTATCAGATCATATTCATAAAGGCCCCTGTAGCACCACAGTGGGCTGTCTGTTCAGTTTCTGGTTGAAAAAGCACAGCAGTGCTTGAGTTCATTACAGCAGGAAAATGCGAAATGGGACAATACAGACCACGGTGATTAAGATGTAAATTCTTTCTAATTAGAATGTAAATTCTTACATTCATATGAAGACGTCAGCTGTCAGGTTGCCATATGATATCTCTTTTCCCCATCCCCCGCCTGAATGAAGCCTTCATCGTTCATTTGTGGCATTCAAACAGTTTTGCCATCCTTTTGTTCTTTGATTCTTGTAATATTCTCCCTCCGTGTTCCCTTTTCACATGACTTTTGTTTGTTTTGCCACATGCGTCCAGAATTGTTGTGTCTGGGGATTTCCTAGAAATTTGGAATGAGAATTGGGTTCATTCGGTGCCAGTATTTGCGTGTGCATCAATTACTTCTGCTGAATTTTCCTCAATGCAAATAGGTCCTCTCTCATCAAAGGAGTGCATGTATTTGAAATAATTAATTTTCCCTTAAAAGCCAATGGAAGTAATTTAATATAAAAAGGAGAAAAAATCTGCCTGGAGCAGAAACTGCGTGGATCCAATCACTTTGGAGAAATATTAATAGTGCAGCCACAGTCGTTATGGTGGGATGGGGATGCATGTTTTCCTCTCCATTTCAATAGGAAGTGACCCCAGTGGACTCGTAATCAGCTAAGCGTGGTAGCTTTAACACGCCAAGCATGCTAATGCCTTCCTGTATGTAGAGCGCGGCAGCTCAATTGGCTCAGCTCGCGCTCAGTGTCCACAGAGCAAGTGTTAGAGAGATCGCTCCCTGTCATCTCGTCTTTTCAAGTGTTTGTAAGGCTGTAATGTAAAGCTGTGTTTTCCTGTCCTTTCTTTGAAACCCCACTTCTGTTAGAGGCAGTCAGCTCTTGGGAGACCTGGTCAGCCAAAGTGTGGTTCTTGCGAAGATGTGAATAGCTGCTGTGGATCGGACTCTCTGCTGTAGAGAGCAGAGTCACTGTTTACTCACCCTGCCCCTGGTGCTTGTTAGAAACGGAGTGATCACTGTAGATAGGATTCTAAGCTGTAGAGAGCAGAGTCACTGTTTACTCACCCTGCCCCTGGTGCTTGTTAGAAACGGAGTGATCACTGTAGATAGGATTCTCGGCCGTAGAGAGCAGAGTCACTGTTTGCTCTGTGGTACTTGTTAGAATTGGCCTGAGTGTGATGTCCAGCAGAGGACACACTGGGGTTAACTTTGGTGCTGCTGCTATGCTCTGGAAACTGGAGTTGACATGGGGGGCAGTGCAGGGTGAAAAAGAGGGCGGGGCATTAAAAAAAAAAAATCACTTTGGTGCATTTAAAATATAATAGATAATTGGTATTTTTTGGTCCCTGTGGCATAACAGTTACCTTATTACAGGGTTTAAAAATGTTATTGTGTTTATCTGGATAGGTGCCCCTTCTGCAGATTAATATTAGTCTTGGTGTCAACCACATTTTTTTAGGCAAGGCAGCAAAATATTTTTAAGCGACCTTATGATTGTCCAATCATTGCATTTTATTATTACATGCAGTATATGTTGCATCTTGCATGTAAACCCTCTCACCCTTCAGGAAAATGGGTTTGACGACTATAATGATGATAATTTGGTTGGCAGAACACTGGGGCCATGTAGTTTACCAGCGTGGGAAGAGCTTACAGCTGCTTTAAAGGGGATCTTCTACAATATGGCCCACAGGTGCTGAATTAGGTAACCAATAACCACACATAGTTCATGTGTAGGAAAAGGAAAGATTTAGAGCTCATTTACAGTAATATCCAAAGAAAGGATCTTTATTAATAACAAAATGATATCTTTTTCCTTTGCATGTTATTTGGGCTTTTCCAGGCAAGTCTGGTGAAGTTCTTTGTTGGTATAATCCTGTCTGGTTACAAATTCAGAGCCATTAAAAAATATATAATATATACATATGCACAATACTTAGAAAACGTCTTGTGCAGTCAAAGGAAATGATGTTTTTGATCTGTTGGTGTTAAACTATGATATGTCTGTAAATGTGTGTTAGCTTAACCAGTGGTATTCATCTTGTCATCCAACAAGTAACTTTTTAGAGAAGTAGCTTTTTACTTGTATGCAATATGGTTACATTTTCACCCACAATAACCAGAATTAATGTATATTAAATAGATTCAGAGGATGAAATGTCAGTCACTGCAGGCTGCAGTGAACTTAAATCTCTGTATGTTACCACTGTGCATAAAAAACAATGAAGATCTGCTGTGAGGTAAGCAGCCTCAGTGCAGTTTTACCGAAAATGGACTTGCCAGGATTACACAGCTGGAGTAACTCAACGCAAGTTCTCCCAGGGCTTTAAGCACATGGATCTAAATCGCCTTACTCTCCCCTTTATCGTGCAAGTGTGAATCCAAAAAAATGAACAGCCAATAGGTAACCTCCTTAACTTTAGTGAACTATACACACTTTTTTATGTACACTAACTGATTTCCTTCCAGAGATCAGCAGCTGTGCTGTGAGAACTCACTGTCAATCTCATTTGATCTTACCCATCATATGACCTGTGCACAATTGTTTCAGGCTTATGTCTATCAAACAATTTTTAATTCGCTTTCCAACATATTTTTCTAGACTGTCAGAGAGGTTTCACTGTGAACAAAATGTGCCCTTGTGTGTCGTTCCCCCACTGCTGAAGGGGGTTGAGGCCCCACTCTGGCATCACTTTGGGACCAGCAGAGGAGGGAGGGAGGGCTGAGTGTGAGTGTGCTGTGTACACACCTTGCTCCATCCCCCACAAGGAATTCCAGGTTGGCACACTGGACGCAGCATGCAGAAATGGCCAAAGGTGCCACAGTGCATTCCTAAAATGTTTCTCATTGCATGTTTTTACTGTTTGAGGGGAACAAAAGCCAGTTATTACTAGTTGAATGATGGTAGTTTTTCCACTTCATCTCTCATGGGAATTTTAATTTCTTGGCCTTTTTGAAGGTGCTGTTAGAGTGTGAATCAGCGGCGGTGCTTTGCGCCTATGGGGCTTGCGAGCCTGTGGATGGTTTATCACACCAGCCCAAGGTATGCAGCTCCTCATGCTTCCGCCAATTTCATATTTTACCGTCACGCTCTCCTGTCCATCGGTCTGATGGCCCCAGAAAGAGCACCATCTGACACCATTAAGCTGCCCACTGGTCCTCCAGGGCCTGGAGGAGGACATCTCTAGCCCCTCCCACCAGGCTGGCCCCTCCCACCGAGCTGGCCCCTCCCACCTGGCCGGCCCCCCTCACTGGGGCAACCTCATGGGATGATACGGGGAACACCCACTTTCTCCATTGTTCTGAAGCTTTCTGGTAGAGAATCCATTCAGGGTGAACTTGCCTCTAAACATCAAGCCAGTGCAGTTAAGTCATTTACACCAGTAAGGCCTCAATGGAGCCGTAGCTGCCTCTCTCCTCCTTCCTCCTGTGCCCCACTCCATTCCGTCAGAGATGCTGCTGCGGCTGTGTGTGTGTGTGTGTAGGGTTGGGGGGGGGGGGGGGGGTT
>JAODJU010000007.1:22566822-22582652 GCA_026776725.1 Gnathonemus echidnorhynchus | reverse complement strand
TGGAATACGCTCTTCAGTGTACCTCGAGTACGTAGTAGTCCTGCAGCCCCTTGAAATTCACTTCAGGGCTGACCTTCATTGTCATGCATTGTCACTGTGGCATTTAAGTTTGGTGGTTTATCCACCTCTGTATTCGTAGCTATTGATTCCTCTCCTCTCTTGAGACGAGTTGGGGCTCCCAGGAGCCTCGTGCACACTGGGATAGTCTTTTGCTTATAGGTAATCCTACTTGATTCACACTTCGTACCCTTTGATACAGTTACACTGTATGTCCTGGTGTGATTTTTTTTCTAAGAACTTACTCTTCTGGTATTGATTCTTGCATTCAGATGACAGTGCACTGTTTTCCTTTAATTACACCTGAGTCGCTTGGAGCCAATGTGTTGACAGGAGGGTGAGTGGCAGAGTTGGGTGCCGTCAGGCCCCGGACCCCTCAGGCCACAGGCCATGGACATCCAGTAGGGGTGTAAAGATGCATCGATGCATTGCAGTGAATTAATGATTAAGGCGGCAATTCTATCTAACGGTCTGTAATGTTAAAATTGTCTTTTGGAGGATAAAATAAAGAGACTCCTACGTGCAGGTTTCACATACTCATTCACACGCAAAGCATGCAAATTTCCGAAATGTCGAATGGGAGGCTAAGGCTCGTTAATATTCATAAAGGAAGCACTACTTGATGATCTTTGAAACTTTTGGGAAACTTTTGTAGTGCAAAGCACTCTCTCTTGTTAAAATAATATTTGTGCTTCAATGCTTTTGGGAAATGCCTCTGTTTTGTAGCGCAACAGAAGTTGTTCTTTTTGTAGAGTAGCAATTGTGCAGACCCCGAAGTAGAAAACTAGTAAAAATGAATGTTAGTGATGCATGACATATTGAGTAACATATTGGTACTGGCCAATAATTGTTCAAAATGAAGATATACATTTTCCCTGTTCTTGTGAAAGGCACTATATAAAATATAAATTGGATTGAATTGAATATTGGCATCAGTCTGTTGTGCTAGTGTTGTTCGATATTGCTGGCTGATATTTAATATCATTATTCAAAGTTACAGTACCAGAGCTAAAGACACAACTTTTAAAGTAATTGAGATGACTGCATTGGACCATCAGCCATTTTCTGCAGTGGAGGACCAGGGATTTCACTGGCTCATTCGCCACTTAGAAGAGGTGTCAAAATACCGGCCCACATCCTATTTATAATGCATTATTTAATCTGGCTCACGATCAATGTTTCATTTTCCATAGGATAAAAAAACAATGTAACTTTTGCTAATCTGCGCTGGCAAACTCCCCCCATCAAGTAGTGCTTCCTTTATTGTTTTTATTTTTTTCTCTTGTAGTTCAGTAGTTGGCCTTTTGACAATTTCACGTTGGTTTGCTCTCCCTGTTTAATAATAACGATATGAATTAATCTTCTTAGATTCTGCTTTCTTTGTATTCCATTAATTGTGTGTAATTTCCCATGTTAATATCTTTAAAAAAAAATTTTGTGAAGTTAAAAAACGGTTTTAATAATTGATTCATTTTCCTTGAATCATGATAGGAATGGAAGATTTTTGATGCATTGAGTCATTCCCTCAATAATCGTAATCAAATCAAAATCGCCTTGGGCCCAACGGTTTGCACCCCTAATACCCAGGCGCCCGTCAGCCCCATGGGCTGTGAATAGGGAGGTGCCTGGGAGTCATCCCATCAAATACCACAGTTTGCACTGCCAGTAGCTGCGCCTGTGTGATTGGCCTTCAGATTAATGAGGTCATCATGATGCTGCCTTTACTCTTTTTCATTTTGCCTTCTTAACTTAAGTTGGAGTCACAGCCTGACAATCCACTGAAAAGCGCTGCACAAACAATTAAACGGTCCAATTGCACATGAAGTGGTGTCCGTGCTGCCAACAAGCCGGCAGCCCGAGTGCTGAAGGCTTTGCGGAAACAGGCAGCCACTCGAAGCTCCTCCAGATCCACTTGTAGCTGCACTGTTCACTTGTGTCCATGTAAACACTTACGGGAGCCTGGCGAGCACCTTTGTTAGGGGCCAGATAAGCATCTACGTGTGGACAGGACCCCTTCCCCCCCATCTGTATGGCCAGAGGGGAGGAGGCGGTGGCTTGAAGGGTCCTGCTTCATTCAGCGGCTCCTGCTGCAAATTAAAGGCCCTTCACAAACCCCAGGAAGGAAAAGCCCTCAACACATTGTTTCGTCAAGTGCCAAGGGCCACAAACCTGATACTGGCTCAGAAAGAAACCCTCTTAACCCCTTTTAATGCTTTGTACATTACCTTCTCTGGATTTATGCAGAGGGCACTTATTAAATGTCCTTTTGTTGCCAGTCTTGGCACTAGCCTGCTCAGGAAAATTAGTGCTGGTGCGCAGCAGCTTATCAAGAGTGCAGTAAACCTCTTCATTCTAATGACTCTGGTATTAGCCAGAGACTGCGGTCTTCAGGCAGTGAGAGCACAGAGCATTTAAGGTCCACCAACGAGCTAATAGGTTTCCCACACATAGATACAGTGGATCCAGATAGAAATTTGAAGTGAATTAATGTTAATTGTTTCTGTCTGGTTTTTAAGTTTATTATTTAATTGGCTTATTGTATAATTTCTCAAATTAGTCTTTAAATGATAAACCTCTACAACATCCTGCCATGTTTAGAAATAAATTTCAAATTATAATGTTATTTTTATTGTTTTCCCAGTTCACTTTTAAAGGTTTATAATGCAGAATATAATGCTTTTACGCATTTGTCTGAAATTATTGTGTCTCCCCACAACAGTTAGTTAATGTGCAGTGTTATCTGTAGGTTTAAACTCCAGCTGATTTGTCTTTGTTTAATATCCTGGCTGCAGCTGCGAGACCGATATAGCAGCCGTGTGTCATGTGCTTTGTTAAGGACTGAATTCTCACCCAAGCCCATGTAGAACGATGAGGAGCTCGGCGTTCAGGCAGTGGCAGCACATCTGCAGCCGTCGCTATGCTGAGTATAATTGTGTCCTGTCATATTTAAATGCTCCTTCAAAGCAAAAATTGTGACAATTTGTCTCTCTCTTCTTGTCCTTCCATTCCTCCCTCTCTTTCTCTGTCCTTCTCTCCCTCCCTGCCCTCTCTCTTCACAGAGACTACATTTGCCTCCAGACTTGTCAGACACGGTGAGCCGTTTGAGCAAAGCCGACGTGGCAGAATCCGCCAGGCGGCTGAGCTCGGCCTGTGGCGGTCTGGCCACAAGCAACAAGCACCTGGACTTCTAATCAGGGCCGTGCCACGCTCAGCAGGAGTAACTATGCCAGGACATTCTCACCAAAAGCAAGCAGAAGTCGGCCAGTACCCTGCCATCCCCGCATAACGCGTATCTCCCCCGTGAAGCTGCTACATTCTTTGTCGCTTTGTCATCTTAACGACATCTGAATCTGCTCATGGATCTGCTGCGCGGTGTCCGAAGAGAGATCATGGTTCACACAATAACTGAAAAGGCGGTGGCTATTCCAGAAAACAGCTTTTTGAATCGTTTTCATCATGTCATGTGACTTGGGGGAGGGGAATGGCTGTAATTGCTGCTTTCCTTGTGCTAGCACAATTATATCCAATGTAAGCATGCAGTTGTGCAGATTGTTTAAATACCTGTTGATTTAAACATGATGTACTCCTGTATGTTGTTTTTTGGCTTAAAGATTAAATGTTACCAGTATAAAAAAATTTCTGTGGCTCACAATCACTGTGTATTAGTGGTCGGGTTGGTGAGATGCAGCCAGTGTGAGGCTGAGACGGCCCCTCCTGCACTGATGTGGACTATAATCAGTCATTCTGGCTTCTTGAAGTTGAGCCCCTTCGTTCCGTTCATCTCTTCCTTGGCCTCTCCCACATGGCAGAGATGGTAAGGAGGCTCTCGCTTATCTGTTTCTCTCACTTCCTGTGCTTTGTCAGCCATTCTCAGGCCTGTAAAGAGGACAGTGAGTCATACCTGTAGGAGAGCTGGCAAGAGGCTCCCAGAACCTTCAAGGAGCTGCGCCTTCACTCCTGTGCGTGCCTCAGCGAGTGCTGGCGTCCAGTGACACACACGACACATTTATGTCAGGCTGTCCGCTACTGACAGCTTACATCTTTGCATTTAACCATACCGTTGCACAGGTTGCAGTACGAGCCCCTTTGCGCTAACATTGTAAGGGGTCATTTTCAGACCCTTTAAGATTCCGAGTTATCTACCCTCAATTTCACCAAATTATTTTGTGATATTCTTGTTCGTTTCAGGCAGTCTAGTTAATCATGCTTATGTGGGCGCTTTATTATAAAGGCAGTATTAGTCAAAACTTTGGACACACCTACCCATAGAAAAGTTGATTTGTACTATTCTCCACATTTTAGAATAACTATGAAGATGTAAAAACTATAAAATAGCATGGAATTATGCACTAATTAAAAAAATATTTAAGAAATTTTAATTTGTTGGTGTGGGGGGCAGCTATGTGGGTAGGAACTCAGAAGGTTGCCGGATCAAGTCTCGTGGTCGGCAGAGTGATCCTACCATTGGCCCTTAACGCCAGTTCCTCCTGGGACTGGCTGACCGCGCTTTCTCCCCTATGCCAGTTTCACATGAGGTGGCCTCCTGGGATGCTTTTCTAGCCATGTATGCTGAGCATTCATTGGCTGCTTTTCGTTCACTTTCAGGTCAAACCATTTCTGCTGTGTTTAGGGTAGGTGGCCGGGTCATGTGATGCAATCCCTCTGATCTACACTTTGTAGGCCGCTTGTCGTGTCCAATCTTTTGACTGGTATTGTATATCCAGCAGTTTTGAATGTTTCTTTGCATGTGGCACCATTTTCTACTTTTAGGGTTGGGTGTCTGTTTGTAGCACTGAGTGCTAGTTATCAGGCCTTGTTAGGGGCCTCTGTGGTGAGGAGAGGTGATCTCATTGTTTTTTCCTAAGTATTTCCTGATGAGCCAGCATAACCAGCTTCATTACTACATCGCCGATCATGCCTTTGTAATGTCATTTTTATCAAATGTCAGACAACACAGTTTTATTGTGTCTCCGTTTACTGCTTTCAAGGCTGTCATTTTTTTTAAAATAAGGTTTATCTTGTCTACTTTGAGTCTCCTTTGCATTTCACTGTCACATTTGTGGGGCAGCATTTGTGCATAGCTCCTTGGCCCCTGAAGCTCATCTGTGTATCTGCCCAGTTTCAGGAAAAGAAGGATAAAGAGGCTTCATGCTGCATCATTCTGTCTCTATTCCCTGTTTTGGGGACACGGTGCTGGGGTCTCCTCAGGGGTGTTTAGGGAACACTGGAAGAGGGAACCAGTTGTAGTATCAGACCTACATTAGTGTTTTTCTCATTTGTGGAACATTTTTCAATTCATCCTTAATAATTACAAACCAATACAGTATGTGCATTTCTTGAAACAATTAGTATAAATGGCACCACAATGGATTATTTACAGGAGGCCATAACTTGCTCAAAATCCTGAGTAAATGTTTATGTCAAAGAACATGTCAGTTACATCAGAATGACAAGTCCTTGTGTTATTGCTAACAAATAAGATGGTCAAAATGCTTAGCCACGTTGTGGATATAACAGTGTACTCGGTAAGTATTTGCCAATGTAAGCTATGGCTATGGTTTTGAGATGGTGACTGAAAATGCACAAGACTGCACTTTTTCTGCATGACATATATCAATTTCAGCAGTACAAAGTTGCACATTACTGTATGTGTACAGTTTATTCACAGTATTTGTGTAAAGTATATTTACTGTATACTAAAATAGGAAGCATTGCAGTAAGTATAAAATATTACGGTACAGTACATAGTGTTGGATTACATACCTGTTGTCTCTACGAAATATTAGAATGATTGAGGACATGGTTGTTCTCCCAAAATTCAGCTGCACCCCTCGACCAACCACAGCCATTGTAAGACCATGTCTGAGAACATGATCCACCATTGTGGCCTTTATTCCATCAGGAACATGCCTCTGTCCTTGGCCTTACTCTGTTTGACTCCTACCCTTCTACCATGCAGCCTTACTCCTCCTTTTTTCCAGCTGCTGACCCTGTTCATTTTCCCTGTCATTCTATATTGGCAGAAAATGAAACACTGTGTCATGCTCTGTCAATATGTACTTGCCAATTGAAGGTTCATGAGAAACACCTCTGAGCTATTTTAGAGGACGGGTTGATCATTGGTTGATCTCACGCGTCAAACATTCCCCTCCATTGGTGAAAGTCAACGTTCACCTGAGGGCAATTTATCAATTTAGGACACGTTTTCAAAAAAAAGTCAAATAGGAATGTAAAGAAAGTATGCTTGACAGATTATGACAACTGGTTCAACCATTTTGCATATAATGACTTATGCAATGAACCAATGGCTGGATGTTTTGCTGGGTTACACTATTCAACAGAGAACCAGTAAAATACATTTTGATCGACATGGCATAAGCAACTGATGATTCAGGAAATGGCAGACAATTGTACATAATCATGTGGATGACTGCTGTTGTATTTACAATTTATCCAAAAGGATGAGACATTGCTTTTGTGATGTGCACAAGTGATTCAGTGTTGTGGAGATTGAACAAGTATTTTTGTAACTCTTCTGTCACAAGCCCCTACATTTCTTACTCAGATGAAGAATTTAATGCAGTATATCAGACTGGATCCAGTTTAAAGCTGAGTTTGAACCAGGACCTAAAAACATTGCCCGTTTACGGTAATCAGATTGTGTTGCATAAACCAGCAGTTCTCAACTGGTTTAACCTCAGGAACATTTGTCGCAACCCAAAAGATGGAAAAACAAGATGATATACATATACTCCTTAAATATACTGGGGAAGGGGATTCTGATCCGCACTGTTAAAAAATAACATGAGATTTTTTTTTTATTTTTTTTTTTACTACACACACTTCACAAGCCACTGAAATGGTCCTGTGTCTTTGGGGTTGCAACCCACCAGCTGAGAAACAATGGCTCAGCAGCTCTAGGTGCCATGATATTGCTGGACTTGCTAAAGCTAGACTGTGATCACTTCGACTTACTCCTGTTACTCACATGAAAGACCATAAAGTTGGCATTACTACACTGTACAGTATGGCTCTTATATTCATGAGATACTTAAGTAGTACTGAAAGGTAACATGAAACAACTCACAAGATCTTTTAGAAAACACTAGTGTTTCTGCATGGTCAGGTTGTTTAAGCAGGAATCTGGACAGATGTCTCTCAAATGCTGCCTACTGAAATTGGCAGATGAACTACACATTTCCAGTGAATGCTCTGTGATTCTAGTCATTTGGGGAATGTGCGTATTGAGATCACATACACCCCCATACATCACGTTAGGCTTTGTTTGGTTTTACATTTTGGTTTTTTGGATGTTTGGATTTGCTGGATATTGTGGCACTGGGGACTGAAGCCCGAGAGATTTGTTTAGCTCAAATATTTTATCAACCATGGTCTCAGTCTTGGAACTGGGGCTAAGCGCCAGGTAATAGCTATGCTGAAATGATATTAGATAGGAAAGACTGATAGAAATAATCACAATGCACCTTCTTTATAGTGATCGTGTTTGTCTACTGTAATTTAATTCCTACAGCTACATCGTCTGGATGAGTTTTCATTCATTTGAATAATGGTTTTACATTTATTTGAGCAACTGGTTGTTTAACAGGTTGTAGTACATGGCTCAAATTGCATTATAAGTGCAGATACAGGAAGTCACGTGCAGGGGCCTCATCCGTGGCTGCCGTAAAACAGATTAAGGATTAAGGGTCCAAGACAGTTCAAGTGTCATGCACCAAGCACCACTGGCTGTGCATTGCAAACCCATTACATCCTTATTCTGGGGTAAAAGTACCATTTTTTATGGTTTGGGGTGCATTTAATTAAATCATGGAGATTTCCGAAGAATGCAGGGAAAATTTGTGTTTTCTGGGATTTTTCTGTAATAATAGATGGCATCTATTCACATTTCTTAAACACAGAATATTTGGTAAATATTTGGTAAGTGGTAAAAGCCATCAGATACAAAAGACGTTAAAGAGACTGGACTTGCAAGAAAGGTGTGGAAGTCACCAATCTACCATGGATATGAATTCTAAGAACTCAAAAAGGTTCCCTGACCTCAAGAGATGCTACTCCCAGGGTTGGTCCAACAAATGTAAATAAGTGCATAGTTGCAATCAAAGAAGCCCTTTAACAAGGCCTGGCCAGCCTTTGCCTGTGTTCAGTTCAGAGTGGGTGGCTGGGGGACACTGGTACACGGACCTTGTGGACAGTTATGGAGAAATGGTAGTAGAGGTTTTCACAGGGGTTGGTGATGCATTTCTTAGCACCAATGAGGGTGTGGCAAATGCAGGATATGTAGAATCAGGCGTGAGCATGAGGCCTATTTCAGCCAGGGAAGGCCAAGAGCAGCCTTCAACAATTCTTCTATTTGCTCCCTCAGAGTAACTCTCTAAGTTAGGTGTTCTGGCCTGCACCTTCTATGTTTCAGGTGGTTTCTCTTATTTTCTATCTCCATTCATTACTGATCATTTCATACTATCATGCTCATATCAGAATAGCTCAATTGTTTGAAGTTTGCTGTTATTCAAGCACAGGCCCGTTCCGCGGTTTGGCGGATACCATGACTGTCTGATCAGAAGGTCACTGGCAAGGCCCTTAACCCCCAATTGCTCCAGGGACTGTCTGATTTTGTATATGTATAAATGCTCCCCACAACATAAAAAACATCTAATATAAACCTAATCCACACACACACATAGGTTTGTAATTATATCTTTGTGGGGACTCTTCCTTCATTTCTATGGGGAATACTCTAATCCCAACATGACGACTGTAACCCCTACCCAGCCCTAACCTTAACCATAAGTAACCCAACAAAATACGAGACTTTTGGCCTTTTTACTTTTTTGATTGCATTCACAGATCTTGGTGTGAGGACCTGACGCATGGTCCCCACAACGTCAAAATAACAGGTTTTTATTACATTGTGGGGGGACATTTGGTCCCCACAATGTAATATAAACATAATCCACACACACATCTTTGGATTAAAATCTCTGCTAAATAAATAAAGTTTGCTCCGCATCGTTACATGAGGACCGGTGTCTCTCCCTGAGTTCAGCCAGCCCTCCTACCCGTGATTCACCCCGACGACCTCGTCCACTATGATTTCTCAACATAAAGGATTTATAACATTCTATTGTTAGTGGCTTCTCTGCCTTCGCCTACAATTATACTTTATGCGGTTAGTTTTGATTTTTTTTTAAAAATGATAAAAAAAATGTATTTTTAACCAAAAGCAAATTACAAGATGTATATGCAATACTGGAGTGTTTTAAAGAAACAAATATATTTTATAATTGGTAGTTCAATAATAATAAAAAAAACATACAAAACATTTGTTTTGCAATAACTACGCCGTGATGGGCTGGAACTCTCCAGGGGTATACCCCAGCATTGGGCCCTATGCAGTGCAGGGTCCAGCCACCAGGCCTCAGTCCCCCAGCAGAGTAGAATAAATGGTTAGAAGATGGATGAATGGAAACAAGCATATGACACCTGCAGTTTCAAAGGTTAGGAGTCTTACTGTAACTGATCAAATGTAGCTGTTTTAATCTCAGCTTTCGATATAACCTGCAAGAAGATGATTAAAACGAGTTGCTAAATATCCCTGTTTAATGAAAATTATACATTTGTAGTCAGTGCACAGTTTAAAAGAGCAGGTGAATTAGAAACACTGTCCTCTTAGAAGACCAGCTTTGCTTACAAAGCTGCACTTATTCTGTGTGTGAGACAGTTGGGCATCACAATGGGATTGTTTCTTTATTTTTGTAAATGGATGAAAAATTCTGAATGGACTTAACGGCATGTATAGAAGACTGTCTCTGGCACGGTGCTCAGTAATCCAGAAGGGTCAAGTATTTTGCTTTAAGAGGTACATTTTTCTTATTGTGTTGTATAGCTCAGTATATTATTGGCTCAAGCTTGAATTGTTATGAATTACATTGCCTAATCACTGCTTATTTCAAGTGAAATGCCCACAAGTGTGAAAGAAAGAGCTGAACAATCGCAAGCGCCAATACCTGACCCTGCTCAATGGGACTTCCCTTTCTGCCGCCCTCCCTGCTGAGCCAGCAAGCGAAGCAAAATAACTCATTCTGCTACACAATCACTCCTTTAACTCGTTTTGGCTACAGGCGACTTTATTGTTTATCGCTCGTCTGCCTCATCTTTTTCAACAGGGATTTTTCTGCTCAAGCGGTTCTCATTATCGTGAATTCATACCAAGGTGTCTAAAAGGTTTGTGGTTGATGTTCTGCACGGGCCTTCGGCTCACAGTTTAACAGGTGTGTGGAGGTTTCTTGGTGTTCTGCCACTATTGCAATTTTAGGGTATTTTTGAAGGGCATTTTCTGCATTTTGATAGTTGTAATTGTTGCTTTATATATACTCAACTACCATTAGCAAGCAACTGAAAATACTTCTTCTGTATGTCCTTTGTTAATGAATAACTTTTATAAACAGTATTAGTAAGATCAATCTCTCACCGGGCAGTAGCATACTGTACAAAATACATTTTATACTTTTCACAAAATACATTTAGAAAGCTCCATTTTAAATAAAATTAAACTGAAATATTTAAGAGACAGTAGTAAAGATTTTTCATTGAAAACATAACGCACTGTTGCGAAAACCCTTGAGTCGCGTTGCAGGCAGACACCAAAATATAATCCTAGGTATTGTAGATGATATTAGTAACGGTCGTAGATTTCAATCATAAATATATGATTGATTGATTACCCTACAATATACTGAAAAACTAATGTAAAATAACGATACTGTTTACAAAATTTGAAACACAAGGCTAGCATTAAAAAGAAAGTTGTGTTAGAAATGAAATACAACGGCTTTGGTCTGTTTTACAATCGGTAATGGTTAATTCTGATATGTAGCTGTAAACAACTTCCAAACACTTACGTTTAAATCTCCGGCAAGCATTTTTAATCAGTTATAGGAATGAAATATTTCTACTTGCACAAAAAATGATTTGACTGTAAAACACTAACGTACATCTATACCTAAGAACAATTAACTTGCCTAAAGAAATGTATTTATGATGCATGGAAATGTGTATAAAACATCTATAGAATATTCTGGGAAATATAAATGAAATTAACTTTATTATAGAAATCATTCTGGGAGATTTCTAGGGAAGACAAATACTTACATTTTGACATAAACAAATTGGATTATATCGAAGACACAATCTACCATTTAGCTACCAAGTTTTTTTTCCACTTCCTTTTCAGCAGGTATTTCGCTTTCCACATACTTACACTGTATCTGCCGACAACTTTGTTGTGGGGGAACAACAGATCAAAAGGGCTTACACTTTTCTTCCAGCTCTGCATTGGAATGATACAAGGCTTGCTTCATCAGAGTCCACAATCTGTACAAAGACTGGTAGATGGACTCGATATAAGCTGATAAAATCTACGCACCGCAGAATCTCTGACTCATACGTTCCCCAACTTCAGCTCGATAGTCAATCCATGGTTGTTCTTGTGTTTCATCATGACATACAAACGGCCATATACAAATACAACAAAAATGACTTTGTTTTTTGTTCCATTTAGGATATAACACCGGGCACTTTACAGGAGTCCAGTTCCTTCCTTTTTTTTCAAGTCTTCGTGTGCCAGGATAAGGATAGGGCACAATCCCAGTACAAAAGACGTCTCTTTCAGAGTTTGTCTTTCCTTTTTCTTTGTTGTTGTTGTTTTTTTTTTTTTTATACAATACTGCTGAACAGACAACTTCCAGTGGAAAGTCACAAAGTGAAGCATCTTTTTACTGTAGTCTTGGCCAGTACTGAGACATGTCAGGCTCGCTGCCTGGAACTTGGACAGGGACAGATACTCCAGGGGAGATGAGACCTGAGGAGGACAACAAATGACGTGTGAGTCCACGTGCACCATGTGGAGTCTGCCAGGAGGGAGGTGCTACTGCTGCACCCCCCCTACACTGGACATCATCCAGTAAATAAAAGATGTACCAAAGGGTATTTTATTTCAATAATTTCCCTTGGGATGAATGAAGATTTACCTGATCTTATCTTATCTTACCACAGAGGTGGAGCAGGAAATGGATGCAATGTATGCATGACCTTAGAGGTTATGGAATTATTTATTCAGTTAAAGCAAAGTGTAGTAAAGGAATGAACATGATAACACGGTCAGAAAGACGAGATATAGCAAGGAGGTGATTCTTTTTTTTGTAATCTACTATGATCAAACAAGTGCCTACCTGTTGATGTGGTACCAGAGGTGGCCATTGATTGGCTGTTCATATGCGCCTGCATATGAGGAGGAGTGTATGTGTCGTAGCTCCGCCCATTCACTGATGGACTCGTGGGCAACATGCAAGAGTAGGAGGATGTCTGGCTAGGCACTGGGGGCTGCAAGGAGAACATACATATATATATATATATGTTAGCTGGGGACCTATATGACTTCCACTCTAAATATAGCAGTTGTATGTTGTCTTTGTTATTGTTTTCAGGGCATACATTATACATATTTCATCAGTCATTAAAACAGATTGTTTACGACCTTCAGTGAATGGATCAGCTTCGGAGTCTAGAAAATTAAGGTCTGTTTGCTGTGCCCCTCACCTGCATGGGTAAGTTGTTTGCCATGGTAAAGCTTGGCATAGGTGGCAGGGCACTGTACGTATTAGTGAGGGCAGTGTCTGATCTTCCCAGCATGGACCCTGATGTGAAAGACACTGTGGTGAGAAACAAACAACAACAAGAAAACATTAAAATCATCACATTTTATAGAACAATGAGATATTAACAATTGCCATTAGAACTCTAGTATCAGAATATATAATTTCCTGAGATGAAATACTGCAAGACCTGTGTGTATATTTTTACATCATTATCTTTTGTTCTACAACAGTGTACGCCTAACATTTACAATCTGCAGAAGTTATATTTATTGTGACGGCTGAACGTTATAACATTGACCACTGTGGAGATCAGCCACTGACCTGGCGTGGTCGGCTGTGGGATCGGCTGGTAGACGCTCGTACTGAAGCTGCTGCTGATGGGAATGTGACTGGAGGAGTTGCTGGCTTGTCTTCGTTGATTTCGGAGTTTTTCCTCTCTCCTCCACTTCGCTCTTCTATTTGAAAACCACACCTGCATGCCCAAGGATATCGTTGATCGCGAGTCATCTGGCTACATTGCTGTTATCATATATTCTACCAGTGCTGTACAATTAGGAAAAGGCCGAACTGGGGAATCCTAGTTCACCTGTATTCTAGCCTCTGGGAGGTCAATTTTGGCAGCGAGTCTTTCCCTTGCAAAAACATCTGGGTAGTGAGTTCTTTCAAATTCTGCGGAAAAACACATCTGCATTAAATCGGCAATATGGAATAAATAATATATAATTACATGTGTCAACGTATATTTATAATATTTTGCTTATAATGTAAGTAGATGGGATTCAGATTCAAAGTAGTAAGTTATAAATTTCTGCCTGAGTATTACACTGGCTGACTACACAAGTGTAAGCAGATTAACCGAGTACTTACCCTTTTCCAGAGCTTCTATCTGCTCTTGCGTGAATGACGTGCGATTCCTTTGCAACTTTCTTTTCAATTGTAGCCTCATTTGGGTCTCGTCCGAATCCTCGCCATTGGAGCTAATTGAGTTGGTGTTTTCACCTCCCCCATCCTGCTGCTGGCAGCCATCTGTAAAATAAGCAAAACATTGACGTAAGCTCAAGTGTATTTTCTACTGTTATAAGCATATTAGCACAAGAAATCCATGTTATTTGGGAGGTAATCTTTTCTAGACTCATCTAACCGAATATAAGGTAAATACGACGCGTGAAAGTAGTCGCCGCTGTCTTTCCTTCAATAGGCTATTGCGCAAAAAAAAAAAAAAAAACTTTCGAGAGCTACATTGAATAAGCGGTATTTGTTTTCAAGTGATCTTTTTGTTTTGTTCAATGTTGATTAGATTTCGATGATAAGTGCTAGTCAGAAGATCTCTAATTTGAGGCAACAATGCAAACATGCAAATTCTCCACTTTTGACTAGGGTTGGAATTAGAATACGAAGCAACCTTGGGCATTTTTGTCCTGTGGAAAAAAAAATTAGGAAAAAAAACTTGACACTCATTACCTCGTAGGTTATAATTAAATACTCACTGAAAGCAGGCTATAATTATCTTCAAATGTGTATTTGGATTTAAGGAAAGTGCTCATTTATTGTTGCCGCCGTTAGGTGAAAGCTTTTTTATTCTTTCATTTTGTGCGCGATATCAGAGTGCGATATTAACGGTGCCGTTATGTGCGCTTTCGCTAGATGTTTTTAACTGGCTGGTAGACGCTTCTACGGGAATGCATTAACGTGTGGTGTTATTATAATATTCGACGCTTGTACAGCGGCAATATTAACGAACATGACCCTCTACTAGACTGTGAAATACTTTGTGATATATACTTTGGTTAGGCCGTTGCTTCAGTATAAATTCTTTTATCATTGATCAACAATGGCCAAGCGCTCAAATGGTTAAGGGAAATGTGACAAAATGTGGTAAAACCTTTTCAGGCCAACTGAAATGTTTTAAAACCCAAACTTTCCCCTTTTCAAATACTGTGATTCTTCAATGGTAGTCACCATATGGGCGTTTGTAGACCTATTGAGGTGACCACCAACACTTGAATAGAAGGAGCTGCTTTTCACAATGACACAATGCCAGTGGAGTAAGAGAAACTATTAAACTCTCGGGACAGGGTGGGTTGGCAAACTTTCGTGGGCAGAATTTTTTTAAAAACACAATTGGAGGAGGAAACAAAAGGATTCTCTCGAGGCGTGCAGCGCTCCGCATTGTAGCACGAGGATCCCAGTCAACAGACTTTTCAGTTCAGTGTGTTAACCTTTATGCACTACTATCATTAATCACTGTCCCCTGGGCTGGCCCGTTCAACGCCAGTTAGGATTTATACTTTCTATAGGCAATGGGAGAGAAACACTCCGGACACCGTGAATAGGACATCTCTATACTCTTTCCCTGTTTGTACAACAAAGGAGATCGGGAAGACTACTACCATGAGTTGATAAGCTTCGACCTACTGCGCTGTAAGCATTTATCGTACCAAGGAGCCGAAATGCAGCCCAGCGAAACGGATCCTGCATGGGAAGTTTAATATGATATTATTGATATTATTCGTGTGTTGTTGCGCTACATATTGTTTTAAATAATCAAATTTTATGTACCATTCCATTGAAAAGGCTATTTACTATTTGTTGAAATGTTCATGAATAAAATGTCGACATGTTTATTTGGTGGATTACCGTACAAAAGCAATTAATCATCGCAAGTCGAAAGATTTTATCCCTGTAAAGGAATGTGGACACGTTTGACGTTGCATAACAATTTCGAAGTGGGGAGGGTCAGCCATGGAATAACTTAAACATGTATCATTAAATGAATACGAAATTTAATTTACAGTAATGTAGAACTTGTCAGTAATATAAAACACTTTTAACCAATTAAACTATACAATCGTCATTCTCATCGTTATTTTGTGTTTAATGTCGTACCTAAAACGATTAATATTTATTAACAACAACAATGATACGTATTATTATTATTAGCAATAATAATTAATATATTAATAAGATAATTTATAATAATAATGTAGAGTATCATTAAGGTACAGGGTACTATATTATAACGTAAATGCCAGATATAAATAAGATGCGATTGACAATTAAGCTATCTTCTTTTAATGTATCTCGATCTGAACCCCCCCC
>JAODJU010000007.1:22535968-22548243 GCA_026776725.1 Gnathonemus echidnorhynchus | reverse complement strand
GCTGGCATTTTGCGCTACCATAGAAGTAAGAAAAAGCTAAAAGATTTATATCTAAATAGTAATTGATAAAAATTAAATATTTAACGACTCTGACAATATTTTAGATGTGTAAATGTATTTACTACCAATTGCCTAAAAGCTCGTATTAGTACAATACCAACAGTAGGAAATTAATCAATTTTCATATAATTATGTATGTTACAATTAAAACATAAATTGTTTTAAACTGACAATGAATATGGTGCATCAGAAACACAGTCTTGTGTTAATTCAGAATGAAATAAATGAAAACGAACAGTATGATGATCAGTCATAATTCACTAGCTTTGCAGAAGCCCTGCAATAATAAGCACATCACGAGCCACTTGTTTACTGTGGTTACAGTAATAAAAAGTGAATCTCAAGACGACGTTGCTGAATAATACCGGCAACCAGGAAGCTAAACTGCGTGAATGCGTTGGTTATGAGGTATGTGTGAACACCAGTGAGCCCTAATATGAAACACATATGATGTTCTGGGTCGAAATGTCTAATTTGTTGCACATTTTATATAACAACGTGTCAAACTGGCAACAACTTCCAACATACCAACGCAAGATTTTGGACCTTAATCACTCCAACCAACAACGACAAGACAAAGTTACAGACAATTGGTACATTTAAACACCGCATGCACCACAACTGCACGTTTTTTTCTGTATTTAAACCATTGCAATGTACGCTGTAAAGTCACATGGCGATGGTAATTATTCCTAAGAAACTGTGCAAGTTATTTTATCATCTCTTCCCAAAACCTCTTTTTTTTCTGTTAAGTATCTTAATAATCCTCGATCTCTCCAGAGATCCTCCCCCCCCACACACCCCAGCTTTGGACGGAGACATTAGCTGAATTCCCCCGGGGTGATTGGATGCAATTTGTTCAAAGTAGACAGGCACGTCCTGGATGTTAGAAATCCACTTTTGCTCGACGTGACAAGCCGGGGTTCGATCCACAATTGTATTTGAAAGCGCAGCGGGCGGAAATTTATTCCATCATTAAGCTTTTTCCATTTGTAAAATATAAAAAAAATGTACATGGATTCATACTTCAGTTCGAGACACCCATTTTAATAATTAAGAACGCTTCTTCTGAAAGATCTCGAGACTTTAAACGAGTCCTAAAGTTGTATATTGTGCAGAGAGTACGGCGACTATGCATTAAAAATCAAGAATACAAACTGAGTTGCAACAGGGGGATTTGATCTTATTCCCTGACCCTTGTAATTGGATTAAATATAGGCGAGGACGGATAAAAATGCCAGGATTGACACCTGCCAACTGCATTTCCCTGTGATTGATTCTGATGTTCTGTGCTGGCAACAATAACGAAATAAATTGTATGGATAAAACAGCACATTTGTCATTTTGAGAGGAGGAAGTCAGTGTATGTAGCACGCTGTGAGCTGACAGGAGGAAAATGGGAGCTAACGAGGATATCAGACATCCTGACAAGACAAATGAGAACTCCTCACCCTTTACGAATTAATAACGTTTAATAGAAACGTATTGCGCCACTCAAAACAGGAGCGTGTTAAAAGGGCACATGATATACGCACGGCGCAGTCTAACGTGGATGGCCGTAACGCTGTTAGTTTCACAAAGCCAAATCAATTAAACGCCTTAACTGGTGTGCTTTAAATATTACGGTAACAAAACGTTAATTGGTAAATGTAATTTTTCTACGTTGGTCTGTTTAGAATCTTCATTTCAAAACCAGATTTTCATCTATTGTTTTAAACGTGTTACCTCCACTCATTTAAAATTAGCATCTTCCATTTCTACATGTTAAAAATACTGCACATACAATAAACATTGGCATAACGTGCATTGACAGAATTCACGAGAAATGTCAGATTGTGAAATGCACTTTAATCTAAAGTCCGTTTCATCAGCTATATATTTTGAAATACATCTGGAATGATGATCTGCCTCTTCAATCACAACTGTCTTTATTCAGAAATTGTATATATCTTCTCTCCCTGAGGTCACAATAGACTTGGCACTAACCTGTATGGTTTACATCCTCATGTTAAAGCTGATTAATCCATTAATGTGATCATCACATATCAGAAGGTGATGCTTTAAGATGGACTTTATATAATCGGTGGTCTTGGGTATAATTTATTTATTTTTATTAACTGCTAACATTGCATAAGCGGCAGTCCTTTCATTGATCTGTTAATTTTAACAACACATACGTTGTTCAAACAGTTATAAAGCTACTATATAAAATAAAGAATTCAGATCCAATGATCCCACAGTGAACCTTTAGGTTTGACTTGCAGACATCTTATTCCTTGGCCATACAACTCAGCAAGAAGCACAGTTAATTTTTGATCTATTCAGTTACACTTTCTCTTGTTAAATAACATGAAGTGTACAGACAGGCACAGCTTAAACTGGCTTTTAATTAATTATGGGTTTTATTTGTTGATTTATGGCTCCCTGGTAGAACAAAAGAGATTAGCATTGTTTCCCTATACCGCTGGGAAACAACCATATGCTAAAGAGAGTAAACACTCTACGTAAACAAGCCTGCTCACTCAATAAGGTGTAAAACAGAATGTTTTGGTTTATTCAGTATAATTCCAGAATTTGGGCAAATATTGCTTTTAAAATTCTTATCTGGCGTGATCAATTTGGCTGTCAGCTTTTATGACAATGATAAGTTTTATATACTAGAACTGATTTTATTTTAGTTTCACAAGTCAAAGAAAAAGATATTCAGAAGGCGGTTGTCCTAAGAACGGTGACTCATACATTTGTTTTAAAGGGAACATGTCATTTTGCCTGGGCAGAGCCGCCCTTTAGGCGACAAAGGCAATCGTAGAGGCCCCATTTCATTAGGGGGCGCAAAAGAGCAAGTGAAAAAAATTCTGAATACCTCTGGTTCCATTCTGTGATATTACAGCTAGTTACACTGTAACTTAAATATTTCACTACTTCTCTTGTGAAACAAACGTGAGCTAACTAATTAGCAGCCAGATACCCCAAGCTGCTGAAATGTTTTTAATATAAAGGAATTGACAAAATTTGTTTTCTGTTTCTCTGGGGGGTGGGGGGGGGGGGGCGCTCAGCAGAATCTTGCCTAGGGTGCCAGAATACTCAGGCCCAGCCCTGCATGTTGTGTTAAGGGGATCCTGTCATGGGAAGCCAGTGGCAAATGTCACAATTCTGTCAGGTCTACAGAAACACATCATCGCTCACCTGACTACAGATAAATTTATTTAAACATTCAAAATGGGCATGTTCATAGAACCCGTGTCTCCAGGCAAAGGAGTCTCAGGCATATGAAATTGACAGCATCATACTCTTTTCAAAAGACTGTTATTCCTATAATGCACAAGCGAGCAGCTATGGGAGAGGCGTGAGCCCATAGTAAACTGAAAAACAGCTCTGGGTCATCAGCAACTTAATGACGTGTTGCGTTTTTAGACAATGCAATAGTTGATGTGCAGTAAACCTCCAAAGGCATTAGTAAGGCTGTTTTTCTAGCTGTCCCTTCTCCAGCCAAGAAGAGGACAGACTTCGGAGATGGAAGACCCTGGGGTTTTAAAGGGTGTGCTTTGTCCCCAAACTTGGAAGACACCCAAATTCTTCAGCACCTGAATACCGTTCAATTTACACACCAGTGGGCATGCTTCTAATTCAGTTATAACACATTGCTTGTATTGGTGTGATTGCTCTCCTGCAGATTTGAAACATATGTGTGACATAATGTATGTGGCATGTGCACCTCCTCTTAAAATCTGCGGTAAGCATTAGTTGAATATAAATGAGTAGAAACAAAGTATTAGATTAGTTATTAGATGATGTAACATTGTTAGATTTTCTGAAACTGCCAAGTGTTTTTTTTTTCCCAAACAAAGGCCTTGCTTTTGGTAAACTTACACAGAAACAACCATTTCATCCAAGTCAGCTAAGGCCTGCATTGCGTTTTCAAAGCTAATGTATTGTGTTCTACTCTGATTGCTTTCTAGCTGACTAGGAACAAATCAACTGTTCATATATAATTTCAAAATGGAGAGCAGCAAGCAGGCTACTGTAAAATATCTAAGCACATCTCTTTCCTTTGCCTTTGTTGTAATTACATGTGAACCAGTCCCCCCAAATTGGGTGTGCAGATAATGTGAGGCAGAGTGAGAGGAACCAGCGCGTAGCACTGAATTAGCTTCTGCCTGTTCCCGCTCCCCAGCGACTGCCTCCATTAACATTATAATCTGAGAAGCAGCTTTCTTCCATGTACACACCATTGTTAGTGAATCAACTTCTTGGGTCCTCAGAGAGGCTGACCCCTGGCAATTCGCTGAAAGTGTAATTATCTGCCCGTATCGTGCAAAGATTTAAAGAATTGTATTCCAACTAAATCTATATCAATGCTAATTCGCCATCTCCAGGTGCCGCTGCTCGGGAGACGGGTGCTTGCTGTGTGCCAGAGCAGGGCGAACAGCAAATGGTCATGAAATTAAAATAGTATTTTTGTCATGAAATCAGGTTTATGGTCAAACATATTAAACACAGAGCCCTACTGCACTGAAGTAATTAAATCAATGTCATTTTGAGAAATTATTAATAGTGATCTTGTTATGTATACTAACTAGAAGCTGCTGACAGCGCACATGTGGAAATAAATATATTTTCTTGAATTATAATGGATCAGTAAAATTCCAAGATATACAGCTTCTGCTGAGAAGCGCTTAATTTGGGGGCTCTGTGGTCTGTTGGCCCTATGTAGATGATACAACTACAGATTTTCATGTAAATTCACATACACCATCATATATGTTGATTACTGTGTATTGTACCAGATGACAAAACACGTTCACGTCCATTTTCTTTCAAAATTCACGTAAATCAAAATTTATTCTATATATTTCTAAAAATGTATCTAAAATGTAGAATATGAGGGGTTGACGTCCTGGGGCAGTAGAGGGCATGCTTTTTTACATGTCCACAGCTTTCTTGTGTATAAAGTTGCACACAGTTGCAGGAAACAAAACTTGTCAGGTTCTGTTTCATAGTTAAAAGTCAAAAATGGAATCTCAAAAATTGCTAATGCAAGCACTTAAGCCATTGTTACATGTGAATGAATATAGCAGCGGAGTTTGTGTGAACGTGCAGAGATAACTCAGTACGTAAAGCAACACACACTAAATTAAGCAATAAAAACGACAAGCCGTCTGGAAAATGAACTCATGGAGCTTCGAGAATTTACGTTTTCATCAAGACGACACATTTTATCCTGAAGTAAATATTTTGGAGATGACTGAACTGATTATAAAGCACAAAGTTTGCTCTCCGGCATATTAAGGGGAATCAGGAGTACAGGGAAGGTTCTTGAACGACGTACACTTTTAATTTTAATCAGTCGCAGAGGTGTTAGGTGTTAAGACAGGGAAATGTATATTAATACAAACCCCACGCTTATAACATGATACATTATTTATGAAGGTCTTGACAAATAACATCTCAGAAATATGAAATGGTAGATATGGAAACTTTGGCCTCGTGTCAAAGTTCATTATGGAGTTTATTGTAATGGATAATTCTGTGGATAATTTGTTGATGTTTGGTTTCTTATATTGCGTTTCTGTCTGACGTAGTGGGGATAATATTGACATTTTAATATTAATAATATAATTTTGTAAAAACTAAAACGAAGAAGCATGTAGTTATGATCAATATAAATGTACGCAGTGTCATATTTTTAATGTAGATGTGTATCTGTTTGGAACACATAGGCTTACCTATCAGTGCAACTAGTGTAAAGTTTTAAAATATAATTCCGAAGATTTAAAGTTTTGCGGGCAGTCAAATTCAATTCCTTGCTTAGTCTTATTTGCGGTACATCCATGGAGGCATTCACACAGTTTTTTTACTTTGTTTTAAGATATAGAAACTTGAGTTTAAATACTCAATGACCAAGTATGCCATTACTGACAGTGGATTATTGCCATGCTGTTTTTTGTGGTGCTGTTCTTTGATGATGTTTTTCTCAGACAGTTCTTGCAAATAAGTTACATTTTTGTAATGATTTTGGGTGATTGCTGATTACAGGCAGTCATTTCAAAGTTGTCACTTTTCAAAAACGTGTTCGCTTAACATTTTGAAAGTTGTCAAACCCACAGAAGTCAATTTACTTTTAAAGTGTGTGTCACGCATCTATATTTATAATTTAAAAATGAAAGGACATAAAGCACATTGTTTTTTATGTTTTATCCTTCTCCCATGACTTTTGCTTTTATATACAATAATGTGAGCAGTATCACATAACAGCCAATGAAGTCTTCAGCGTTTATTGTTGATAGAAAACCATCTGGTTATATTCTTGCTTAAGATCTTCCCTTAATTATGCTTTTAATTAAAGACGGTTCAAGGCAGTAGACCCCATGAAGGGCAGTAATTACAAATTACACTACAAACCCAACAGATGTAGCTAGCTTTATCTGCTGGGAAAAGCGACCAAAATAAAATCTGACAAAAGTTTGAGATTAATTAATCCCCCGTCTTGAGAATTGAAGCACATTTTTTCATTATATAGACTCGGAGGCAGGATTTAAGTTCTCTGTCAGGATTGTTTTCATATTTCTTTGACATCTATTGATTTGGAGGCAGATGTAAGGCTTTGTCACAAGAGAGAGGAGCAGTCACAATATATTAGCGTAAGGGCATAGCTCGAGCATTGTAGGCTCGAGACAGGTCGGGAGAGCACGTGACGAGCACTTGCACGACTTCATTAAGATCGAAAGCACCGGTCCTATTTAAGCTTTTTTCAGTGTTTTGTGACGTTATGCGCAATAGCATTAAAAATAACAATATTAGAAGTAAACAAATTCTAACTGAAATTAAGTTGGGAATTTGTAATTCATTGGTCTTTTAAAGTTTTGCAAGTGTTTATGTCGTCTAGAATCATAAATGTGTGCATGTAGTCATATGTCCGTTTATTTTTGTGTTTGGATACGTGAAACTGACGGAGGAATAATTCCTTAGTTTAACTGACATTTGTAAAAATCTTGAAACCAGCGGGAACTATCTTATTCGGATTAAAACACGTTTAGTCTATTGATGAAATGGACGATGAATGCTTAACAAAAGTTAAATCTTTGTTCTTGGTTTCTTATTTCTTTTAGGATGCTAATCTTTTAAAACTTCAAAGGAATCAAATTAAGTCTTCATGAAGACTTCTTGGTGACTGTATTTATTTGTTGTCATCATAATATTCGCAGTGATAGGCCAATCATGTTAATATTTTTTCTGGAGAAAAATACTGGAAAAGCACAATAAATGTAGGTTAATTAGTATATTGAAGTAATGATTAAATATATCGCTATATTAAATCATTCTATATCAAACTCATATTAGTTCGACTAACTACGCCCATTGATTACCAAATTAGTTATGTGGTCCGTTTAATACTGTCCCATTAATGTGGACATCAGTGCAGATGTGTACTTCACTACCGAAATACCTTCGTTTTTCCACAGAAGCGGCTCGCGTTATATAGACACACCTTATTTTATTTGTTGTACTATGGCAGTATGTAGCCTACAAATCACTCCTGACTCTGAAATTATGCAGGTTTAATGACTGTACAAACTGCGCCGCCGCCACATAAAATCAGAAACGTGCTCCAGATGTTTGAGAAATGTCTTCTGCATGTGTCTAGTATTATGTTTTTGCGCTAGACGGAGTCTTTGAGCTTTAACCGTGTACCGAAAAACCTGCCCTCCCTGTATTACATAAAATGTTATATTATTTGAGATTCCGCGGGGTTTTTTAGTGGTACAGTTTAACTCCCTTTTGTCCATCTTAATTGGCCTATTTTTTTTTAATCAACAGGACTAAAAGAAAAAAAATGTTCTGACATGTTGCTGAAATGTACTAAAATATCGACACATTGTATAGAGGAATTAATTTAAGAGAACTTTAGAGAAATATATACGTAACGTTTAGTTGTTCATCTAGCCTACCTTTTTCCAATTTATCCACTGAATGGGGAGCGCATACTTTATCAACGGTTAGGTTTTTTTCTCACAATGTATGCCTCGTTTATTCACTTCCATAAATGTGTCTTTCAGATGTAAACATATTCACTTGCCACTTTGGGTTATACGTTTGTTAAATTCAATCAGTTGTAGCATATAAGCTTCCATTTTATTATGACGTTCGAAAATAGGTTACATCCCGGAACTGCAGTTTCATTGGGCAGAAATTTGAATCTAGATACATTAATTTACAGTAAATGCTCCTACGTTCATGCAGTTGGTCAGGATCGGTATAATTTATAGTTGGATCTTGGCGTAAGCTCAGCGCGTGGATAGCAAATAACTCTAATTGCGACTAGAATTCTGCCAGCTAATTAACAGTCTAGTGCCGCATTCCTATAGCGTTTATTCAGCGTAGAGCTGTACTTTAATTTTCACGGCATACCCTTTAGGCCTAATGCAAATACAGTTTTTTTCCAGATTTTTGGGCAAGTCAGGGAACACGTGGAAGGGTTTAACTTGTTTTAATAAATAACAGAGTATCAGTGTGCTCATAAAACAGAGCTGTAGATCAGGACTGCTTTAGTCACGATTTCGACAAGCGACGCGTTCAGCTTCAGCACCGAGCTATATAAGGTCGCCTCGCCAGAATTTATGTTGTATTCAGCAACATTTATTTCGACCTTAGTTTTCAGAAATAACCATTTCATTCATCATTTCACTCAAAGTAAACTTTCGGGAATAAGCTTTCTCTTCTTCTGGTGCGAAGAAAATCTATTGCACCCTTTGTACAATCGATCTGCATACACACACATATTAAACATCTGTACTGACCGAAACGTACTGGCTCCATTTCAAGTGTCGCGTCTTAGCGCAAAGTTGACGTTGGGCTCTATGCGGTCCCTAAACGCGGATGTTACCAAAATCTATAAAACAGAGAACAGGCCTATTAACATTTGGTCCGAGTGTAAATCAACCCTTGCTACAAGCAATGATTTCTGGTACAGTTTTGTCAAACCGTTATTGAAATAGTTTTTTTGTGTGTGTTTTATCCGTGTTCTACAGTGTTTTCCTTTATTGCCTGTAAAAACGGGTTATTACTACTAAAAGCCAAATAAACTCTTTGCTGGTTAGTGTTGGGTAAATCACAACCACAACCTTTGATTCCTTAAAGTGACTGAAATCTAGGGAGTTTTAAAATGTAGCGCTAAAATGAATTAGCCATTGAATAGAAATTGTACAGGTCAGTTGTTAGTTATTTGTTTTTAATTATTCATATATTTAGTAAATGCCAAAGATTTCTTCCTGCTTTTTTGCTTCTTTTTCTTCTTCTTCTTCTTCTTCTTCTTATTATTATTATTATTATTATTATTATTATTATTATTACTATTCCTGCCTCTGTTCGATTTTTGCTGGTATTATCTTTACCGCCCGCAGTTTGTCCAGTTGTCATACTCATCCCCTTTGCTTCACAGTGCGTGATCGCCCTCTAGCGTCAGGTTTATCTATCTATCTATCTATCTATCTATCTATCTATCTATCTATCTATCTATCTATCTATCTATCTATCTATCTATTTTTTTTTTACAGTAATTGAGGTTTATTGGATAAATCAATGTTTTCGAACAGTACTGTTCCTGCACGTTTTACGACATGATTCATTCTGCACCTTAGACTTGTCGCCTTGTTCTTTTTTTTTTAATTCTCTTGACCCAAATATTTATCTGTCTCCCACCGTCACACAGAAAGTTCGTAAGCGTACTAATCTGAATTGATCAGATCCAATGGATCTTACTGTTGATGCACAATAATTTTTCTAGTGCGACATGTGCTTTTAGGAAGCATCACTGAATGCGCGTATTTATTATACGCGCCCCGCAGTTTGTTTGATGTAACTGTTGTAATGAAAAGAGAAGCGGTTAAAGGTAAGACGTGAAGTAAACACAAATACTTTTTTGTGTTGTAGGGAATCTGTGGTGCTGAAGGGACAGCTCCATGCTTTTGCTGGAAAGGCATCAGTAAACGCCGGGAAGCACAAAGACGGGGGAAAAAATTCTGTAGCATTACAAAAAGTGCACCCTTTATAAGAAGTTCGATTTCAATTTTGGATTTAACAACAAGACCCCACGTTTTGTGGATAATTTGATTCTTTTGAAATAGACTGTGTGTTAATTTATACAGCATATCAGTCTTTTTTAGGGGGGGGGGGGGGGGGGGGGTGGGACCACTCTGTTACATGTGTCTAAAATTTCAGCATTTCAAAGTATAAAAGCTGTCAGCACTGTCAGAGAGACCAGTACAGTGATCTCATTCATATAAATCATTGTACATTTTATTCTTTGTTTGTGTGCTTATTGGAAAGTTTAAGAAGAACGATGAGAACTAATTTAATGAGAAATGTGTTATGTACTATTTCTAGCCTGATTCCACTGCGCTTCACTGGATAGAGGCCAGCTTCTCACTTCTATTTTATTATAGGTACAGCATAGGGGCCAAAAATATGTAATTGTGAAATTTGTGTATCACATGAGTTGCAAGTCATAAAACAGAATGAAGCCTTGGATTTCTAATGAAAAAATTGCAGTGAATCCCAGGACATTAAGGGCTACCTGCTAAAGAGAGCAGCACTGCTGTGTCTGACATCTTTACTGTAGGACGCAGGCGTGTAAGCGACTGGCAGTCTCACCCTGGTGATCCTCACACCCCCGGGGCCAGCTGATCTGCACTCAGCCTTGCGCAGTGAGGGCCCAGTGCAGGTTGCCTTACATAATCGCAGTGAATACGCCTATGCTGTTTACCTTAGACTGGACACCGTGTGCTGTAGATGTAATTGTAGTAGATATCATGCCAATGCCTGTCACTGTGTTTCAATTGAGCTACTTACTTCACCTATCAAAAATGCTGCCTTTTTTCAGCCTGTATAATATATACAATCAATTGACATCTAATTGTAGCTTTGTTTGATGTAAGACGGTGTAACAGAGTGACCTGTGACTTGTAACAATCCCCCCTCTCCCATCCAAAATTCACGCTGCCTGTTCAGCTGTGTAGACAGGCATCTGTCCCTTGTTGTTGTTAACTGTGAATGCTGTGTTTCTGCGGGTTACCCAGTGAAACAACTGTCTACACACAGTGGCAGTGCTTACCGTCACTCACAAAGCGCAAACCTGAGGTTACCCGCCTCAGGATGTGAACATTTCATTTTGTATGAGAGATGGCTTCATGATGATCAGAGGGAGAATGTGGATTTAGAGGTTAAAATAGATCATTTCAAGTTTAGAGCAACCCATAGAGATCAGCAATGTTGCTGAGAGTACAGGACCATGGTGAAGGACATCCCTCAGTGCAGGAAACCTCTCATTTGACAGAGTTTAGAAGCAAGCATTTTCTTTTGTTCAATGGGTAGTATGCTAATATGAGTCAAGTTAATTTAATCCTCACTCTTTCACTAACCTGCCATTGCGTTGCTACCTGATAGCTACTAATTGCTGTGAGTATATTTCTGAATTGCAAATTTTCTGCACTGATAAAAACTTTGATTGCCTGTCAAGCACACATAAGGAAAAGATCACCATCGCTAAATGAGGTGTTCCACGCTTGGGTAATAATGCTTAATGAATTATTCAGAAAAGAATGCTTGGATGAAGCAAACAATTTGAAGGGTTAGTAATGTCCGTAACAGTTCAACAGCCAAAAGAACAAAAGTATCATCCTGGAAATTACACTAATGACTAAAAAATGTGCATTAATTCTACATTTGAGGGTACAGAGGAAAATGCTACTCGAATTTGAAAGGTTAATCTTTATTTTCCCCACTAATGAACGCATTCAAGAAAAAAATAGAAATGCAATTAAAATATCTCATTTTTTGTAGGAGACAGTTAATGATTTATGTATTAATTTCTCTCAATTTCATGTCCGAGTTCAGTTTTCCCTTATTTGCTTATTAAAGGCCAGTTATTGTACAACCCAGCTGAAGCACATGCTGTGTCCACAGGAGAGAGAATGGCGGCTTTGCTTAACACCCTCCTCATTACTCTGTATGCCAGCATCTCACAGATTTGGTTAGTAAGTTGGTGTCTAGGAACAGTATCCATGTATCAATACTTCACTGTGAAGAGAAACTTTCCTCAAACACCAAATGAAGATAGACACAGCAAACAGGTTCACTTCCTCCTATTATCCATGTTACAGACTGACCCCTCCAGGGCACTCTCCAGCCATGCTGCTGTCATTTAGTCTCCATGCCAT
>JAODJU010000007.1:22499343-22529474 GCA_026776725.1 Gnathonemus echidnorhynchus | reverse complement strand
GAGGGCCACCCCCCCCCCGGTGTGAGGCAGTCCCCCAGCCTGGCACCGATGCTGTATGGCGGGGGCCCAGGGTACGGCCCCGTGCATGATTACACGGCTAATTGTAGATCCTGCTCACCTGGCTTTTCAGCACAGGCGGCCAGGCTCCGCAAAGCTGCCATTTAAGCCACACATACGCGCCGGCTGTAATTACAGCCTCATCCAAGGACTTCCAGCCAAAATGTTTAAAGCTTTCTGCAAGGAAAGGCCAGCCGATGTGCATTTCACTGCATGCATGGACGGGACAATATGCTGCAGATCAAACTCATTTCTATGCTGTCCGTGTCCGTCCTTTAATAGTGGTAAACAGCAAGTACCCACTATATTTACACTATAAAATATGTGTTTGTGTGACAGAGAGGAATGCCAAAGTGGATTATCTGAGAGTAAACAAACAAATCTGGACCAGTCCAGATCGGCGACAATATCGGACCCAACGTAAATAATATTTAACATAGCACTTTCACACATGAAAGGAAAGAGGCAAAGGGCTATTATCCCAACTATGGGACGGCAGCCTGATGCAGATACAAGCCTGCAATTAACACCAGGCATCACAAACACATCTTGAATTCTTCTAATGAAGGTGTCGGAAAAATGTCATGTTTTATTGCAGATACTCACAGTGGAAACATCTTCATTCATTTTAATGAATGTCACATTCCCAGAGGCTACTGATACGTAAGGCTAACAGTCCTCCAAGTGGACAATTATGCTGGCCCTAAATCACAGCAGAAGGCCTGAGGAAGACTTTGAAAAAATTTGCCTGAGGTCACATAATCATGTTGTAATACAGATCACAGAGGTTAGCTAAATAATGTACGAGTGCTGTTTTAAACGAATCCCCACTGTTGTCCAAAACTACTTTTAATCTCTTTTTCATGGGCTATGCTGCTCAGCTGTGGAGGAATAAATAATAAACAAAACAATATCATATGTTTATAAACACCCTCACATTAGCATTTCACGTCCACATAAATCTGTAGGCAACAAGAATGGAGGAGCTGAAACCCCACCCCCAATGAGGAACGATCTTGCCCACACCATGTTCTTCAAACATTATTTCCTCTTTTGATGCCCCTCATTTAAAATCCATTGTAATTTAAAGATGCTTGACGTGCTGGTACATTGACTGATCTGTGGTCATACATCTCAAGTTGGGGTGTGTGTGTGTGTGTGTGTGTGTGTGTGTGGCAGGGGGTTTAATCTGGAGGTTTCAGCATGGTCACTGCTGAACGGCAGAGTAATTACCAGATCAGCTCTACTAAAAATGCACTCAGGGTGTTCCATGACCTACCAGCCGCTAATCTGCATAGTGAAGTATGGCTGCAGAACTATAAATTGCTGACTTAATTAAAACCAGGACCTTTCTGTCATTTAATTACGGGGAGAAAGGTTACTGCTTAAATGCAATTTTCCAAATGTGATTTCTTAACAGTTATTAACTGCTTCGCCATCATTTATTGTTTCCGATTTTTCAATTTGGAAATGGTCCCAGTGACAGAAGTAATGACTTTATGAAAAACTCAATCTCGATTGCAGGGCCCTGGTCATTGCCATCCTGCAGGCAGAAATGCGGGACGGCAAAATGTCAGAGGAGGATCCTGTGATTGCTTCCATTTTACAGTAGTAATTAAAAAAGAAGAGAGCGTCCCCCCTCCCACCCCATAGAGGAGCTGATGGGAAGTTTATTAACAGCTCCGAGAGGGGTCGTATGAAGAGGAATCTACCCATTTGTGGGGTTGTGATGAGGCGATGGGTGCCCCCTAATCAAGCAGGCGATAGGGCATGGGGTTACAGTGAGGGTTAGGGAGTAGGGGAGGGGCATCGCCAGGGCAGAGGTGGGCGATTGGCCATGGGGTTACAGTGAGGGTTAGGGAGTAGGGTTGGGGCATCGCCTGGGCAGAGGTGGGCGATTGGCCATGGGGTTATGGTTATGGTTAGGGCATAGGAGTTGCATCACCTGGACAGAGCTTATCAAGAGCTCTAGCCCACTGGCTCGGCCTGAATTTATGATGGTCATAAACATGACAGGCCAGGCTGACCTTTACATCCTGCTGCATACCTTAACATGCCTTATTAATACTTTTATTACACAGATTACATAGAATTTATTCAATTTAATCATCACACTCTACACTCCATGGAAAATATGACCACATGAGGTCAAATATGATTAATCTGACTGTGGGGGAGCGGCATAGTGGTGCAGTGGTGAGCCCTGTCACCTCACACCTCTGGGACCTGGGTTAAAGTCTCCACCAGGTTTCCGTGTGTGGAGTACGTATGTTCTCCCCATGTCGTCGTGGGGTTTCCTCCGGGTACTCTAGTTTCCCCCCACAGTCCAAAAACGTGCTGAGGCTAATTGGAGTTGCCAGATTGCCCATAGGTTTGCATGTATGAGTACATGGTGTGTGAGTGTACCCAGTAATGGGTTGGCACCCAATCCTGGGTTGTTCCTGCCTTGCGTCCATAGCCTCCACACCCCCTAGACCCTGAGTAGGACAAGCAGTTTCAGAAACTGTGGGGTAAATTAGCTGATGATAGAGCTACAAGTTAGTTACCTTCACTGCACTCCCTATGGAAATGGGCATGGTCAAAAAGATGCAGGGGTCATGATAGGTCAAAAAGAAGCAGGGGTCATGATAGGTCAAAAAGAAGCAGGGGTTATGATAGGTCAAAAAGAAGCAAGGGTCATGATAGGTCAAAAGGAAGCAGGGGTTATGATAGGTCAAAAAGAAGCAGGGGTCATGATAGGTCAAAAAGAAGCAGGAGTTATTAAAGGTGCTGGTGTGAACTATGCAGCTCTGGGTTGGGCTTGCAAGTCGTATGTTTTTATGTAAATGCACGATTCAGCATTTCATGTGAGGCTCTGAGGCGGCTTCCCTGACTACACAGGCCACACATCACATTTATATTTAGCAGTCATTTCTTAAGCAATTAATGAACAATTGTGCATATCTAACAGCACATTACTGGGCCTCCCAGGGGACGGGAGTGACACTGTTTATTTCATTTCCATTAATTACAAGCTGTTATGTAAAAGCATGAGTGTCATTAGGGATTTCCTGCTTTATGGCTAAAGTTAAACACAAGGAAAGCAACGGCTGTGTGACTGGACACAGGGATTCCTCTTTTATATTATTCACTATATATATTTGGTATAAATAATACTAAATATTTAATTTTCATTTGAAGATTTTCACAATCAGACACGATACACTGGACAGACCTATTGCCGTACTGCTCAGTCAGATATAACAAATTATTGAACTACTTTTTCACTGTTATTCTATTCTACTGTCAGATTTAACACTGTTACTATGTGTCATTCTGGAACATTTTGTTGTACATGCACACAATGACAATAAAGTTAATTTAGATTTGATCCCACAGAGACCTGCATGCTTTGTACCGTCAGAGAATCTTGTTGTTTCAGGACTGTTGCCATCAAATGCATACATGTAATTTGGTCTGTTAAGCCACCACAGCTTCAGCTGTCACATCTTCCTGTCTCTGTAAACGTCCAGTAAATATATGTCTTTGTCTGCTGCTGTGCTTGACAAACTGTCAGTGAAACAATTTATCCATTTTGAAAAAAATCTAGCAAAGTGCTTACTGAAGAAAAAATATACCATAGCCATTTCCTGGTCTTGTTCAGTTGCAATTTTAGGGGCCGCTTGACCCTTTATGATAAAGATCTTATTAAGAAGGCCAGATATCTAAGCAGCACAAAAACCACAAACAAAGCTGTATGTAGCTTCTTTACATCAGTGAAGACTGTACTGTTCTTATAGCTGTATGCATGTGACATGGACTCCAAAGTCAGCACTAACACTGAGCAATGTTGGAACCAACCAGATAGAAGCTGCATGAAGTGCATGAAAGAAAATGAAATCTGCATTAAAAAGGCGTTCAGTGTCAGCCAGGCTTCAGGCCAGAACAGCATCTGCATGGAGGTCCAGCACCTGCATGGAAGTCCAGCATCTGCATGGGGGTCCAGCACTAGCACAGGGGTCCACACTTGCACGGAGGTCCACACCTGCATGGAGGTCCAGCACCTGCATGGGGGTCCACTCCTGTACGGAGTTCCACACCTGCATGAGGGTCCAGCACCAGCACGGGGGTCCAGCACCTGCACAGAGGTCCAGCACCAGCACGGGGGTCCAGCACGTACACAGGGGTCCAGCACCTGCACAGAGGTCCAGCACCTGCACAGAGGTCCAGCACCAGCACAGGGGTCCAGCACCTGCATGGACAGGAGCAGATTAACTTTTCTGGGGTCCCTAAGGTGACATGATTGGAGACACCCCAAACAGGCCACATTAGCTATTTTATGAGCCTAAAGAGAGACGAGAGAGAATTAAAGACATGTAACGTCAATAATCCGCTAGCACTGTGATAGTACACTATGTAGCAGCTCTGCAACACCAAGAGTTCTGCTCCTAATATTAACAATTTATGTCTTTAACATAAGTTTGCCTTAATTAAATTATCCATGTGCATTTTGCTATAGCCTCCCCCCCACACTCCCAGCCCCCCAGCACTTCTCCCTCCCTGCTCCTTAAATATTCATGCTGAAAAGAACACATTTATCCTGTGCACTAACATAATGTCAGTGCTGCTATTGTCTCCTGTCAAACTCTTAATCACAGGCTCTGATGGTGATATTTCCCTCATCTCTGCTCATTGCTCACTGCAGTTTTGAAGCTCTGTCATCCGTTGAAGCGATTAGTGACATTTTATGTCGTATCATTTGTCTACTTGACAGCAAGAGTGTGTGAGCTGATTTAGAAAGCAGAAAAGTGACTGGTTCGAATAAGACTATTCATATATACAATGTCATCATTATTGGAAGCTCTACAGAGAATCCAGAGGTATAAATTGGAAAAACCGCCTGTATGTACTGCTCCATCCTACTTTGGTGCACAGATTCAAATTGACTACCTAGACCTCATTTAAATACATGAACAATCTATTAATGAATTGTACTGCCGGTTGCTTCAGGGACATTTCGTAATCAGAGCGCAGTACAATACACAGAGAAAAACCAAGCGATGTGCTATAATGCTACTTGACAAAGTACATTCTTATTGCATATTTGATATTTAAAAGGATCCTGCATATTACTACATATGTAAATTTGTACTTTTAAATGCATGGATAAATAACATGGGTATGTTTATTCTATCGAAAAGCAAGCAGCAGTTATGTTTCATATTCTTCATCAGCAGCTCCCAGCTGCATCCTTTCTGTAATATGCTAATCTGCTCATTGTCCTGGGCTCTATAAACATGTATAGCCTACATAGTCACTCTCCGTAAATATGGAGAATCTGTATGCAGAATGTCTGTTGGACATGGCTAAAGTATGAGGTGTGTGTATCACAGTGGATACAGTTTTTATTGTGAAAACCTGGTCCTCTTCATTTAGTTTACATACATTTGTAACATGAACTATGTACTTTGGGAAGCAAAGTTGTACAATGTGTTGTACTAACAGTAAAATATAAATAGCAACACAGCTGCCTCACAAGTGGCACAGTGGTGCAGAGGCTAGCATGGCTGAGTCACACTTCTAGAGACCCAGGTTTGAGTCTTTGCCCTGCTTCTATATGTGGGGTGTTTGCATGTTCTGGTCATGGGGTTCCCCCTCATGGTCCAAATGTTTAGATAAACTAGAGTTTCTGAGTAAGGTGGTGCTTTGTCCGGTGTTATTACAGCTTTGAATTTTTTAAATTTAGCTTTTTATTTTTGTATTATTTTCAACTTTTCAAATATTATTTTCGCTTTTCATTTGAAATCTGGTTCAGTTTTAATTCAGCATCCATGGGATGGTTTATGCCAGAGTGCTGGAGAGGTGGATCTGTCCGTTGGTCAGACCTCAGATCCAGGAGGATCAATACGGATTCCGTCCTGGTCGTGGAACGCTGGACCAGCTCTTCACCTTGACAGGATCCTGGAGGGTTCTTGGACGTTTGCTAAACTGGTTTACATGTGCTTTATGGACTTGGAAAAGGCATATGATTATGTCCCAGGGAGGGGGTTCTGTGAGGGATGTTTCGGGAGTATGGGGTACAGGGTCCACTGTAATGGGTCTTCAGGTACCTTTTTAAATGGAGCAGGAGTTTTTGCTTGCATTGGTAGTAGTAAGTCAGACTCATTCCTGGTGGATGTTAGACTCCGCCAGGGCTGCCCTTTGCCATTGATTCTATATATAACATTTGTGGACAGAATTTCTAGGTGTAGCCAAAGGGGTGGAGGGGGTCCGGTTTGGTGACATCAGGATCTTTGCTTTTTATTTATGATATGGTTCTGCTGGCTTTATTGAACAGTGACCACCAGCGTGTGACACAGTCAGGATGAGGATCAGCACCTCGAATTATTAGGCCAAGGCTCTCAACTAGAAAAGTATGGATTGCCCCCTCCAGGTTGGGGATGAGTCCTCAAGAGGAGGAGTTCAAGTATCTACAGATCTTGTTCACAAGTGAGGGAAGAATGGAGATTGACGGGCGGATTGGTGCAGCTTCAGCAGTTTTACAGACCTTGCACAGTGTCAGATGGGTAACCGAGAGCTGAGCCAAAAGTCAAAGCTGTCGATTTACCAGTCAGTCTCTCAGCTCCTACCCTTACCTGTGATCACGAGTGACTGAAAGAACGAGATCATAGATACATTTGGTGGAAATGAGCTTCCATCACAGGGTGGCTGGGCTCAGCCTTGGAGATTGAGGAGCTGAGAGTTACTGGTGTTCCCCATTGAATGGAACCAGCTGAGGTGCAACATCGGCAGGTTTGAGCATCTGGCTTGGATGCATCTTGGACATCCTCCTAAGGAGCTGCATCAGGGGTGTCTAACTGGGAGGAGACCCTGAGACCATAGGACATGCTGGAGATAGATCTCTTGGCTAGCTTAGATACCCGCCTGGAGGAGCTGGCTGGGATGATACTGTATTACTCCCAATTAATGTTTGCCAACCCCACCTTATGCTCTATGAGACACACACTTGGGGGGGGGGGGGGGGGGCACAGTGAAGGGTTGGCCAGCATGCAGCACCCCTGGAACTGGGGGTTAAGGACCTCGCACGGGGGCCCATAGACATCTAACTATTCTGGTGAGCCTGGGCCTCGAACCTGCAGCCTTTTGATCAGAGACACAGAGGCTTAGCCTGTTGACAGGGAGTCTGAGCATCTCTGTTCAGAATATTTCACCTCATAACCATCACACCAATAAGGAGTAGACAATGGATGGATGGATGCATGTATCATGACCTGTAGGACAAAGGACTCTAAGGCAGACATTTCAATAAAACAAAAGAGGGTTTCTTGAACTCAAAGAACAGAGACTAGAAATAAAAAGGATCATGAGCGATCATAAACCAGTAGGCATGGACCAAGGACGGGCAACGGGCAACAGAGGGTTTGATATCAATGACCGGACTGGGGAAAACAGGACTGGGAAGCACATATATATGGGACTAATGAGGGAAATAACGAGAGGCAGCAAGGAGTGATTTCCACACGAGGGTTATCAACAAGAGGCAAGAAGAGAGGGATACACTTTACAGAAAAAAGGGTAAAAATGTGAACCTTTCCTTGTTATTGGGGCTGTATCCTCAAGGGTCTGTCAATTGTACCCTTAGCTGTAGGTAACTATACCTTTTAAGGTACAGAAATGGACTCTGAGGAACATTTCTGTACCATTGATGATACATTTCTGAGAGAGTAGGTGCGGCTTGTTTGGGCCATGAGAGGGAGAAGACAGGCAGGGATATGGCATGGATATTTATATAGGGCATGGATATTTTAGTTTCAGTTTAAGCTTTACTAATTTTATTTCTAGGGATTTTATGTGTCTGATCTTTATTGAATTCTGCATGAATACACAGTGTACATTGTGTACTAATGTTCTGAAAACATGCAAAACGTTCTGGGTATTATTAATGGTAATTAAACATAAATAAATCATTACTTCAGCTAAACAGTATTTAAAAACGATAACGGAAGGTATTTGACATTTGTATTTAATTTCAGTCAGTTTCAGAAGCAATATGTATAGTTTTCGTTTATTTCGAAAATGTTTTATTATAGTTTTATATTTCATTAATGATAATAACCCTGGGTTATTTCCTGTCTTACTCTCATAGACTGTTTAGGGCACAGGTTCACATCTAAACATAACGTAACTTAAAAAAAAAACTGATCCATATGACTACAACCATCGTTAGATATATCTTTATTCGTGAATTGCCGCCATTGTAACACGCTCTCGTTTGGGAAGGAAGGGGGTACCTATGCGTATAATTCCGACGCCCTATTTGTCCGGGTCCCTGAATGTCTCCCCCTTTCACCCCATTTATGGGGAGCCCATCTTGTCTGGTAATAGTTTATAGATAATAATATATTTTTTTTAATTACCAGGTAAAAAAAAATATCGGTATTTCAACGCTGGAATCGATTCTCAAAATGAAACACTCAGATCAAAAAAATTGGTGTTTCACTACCGATCCGTACATCCTTATTGCATAGGACAAGCGGGTACGGAATAAAGATGGATGCATGGTTATTTGTCTCACGCAACTCTGGCTACATCGCTTTTCTTAATATTGCTGCTCCTGATTCCCCTAGGAAACATTTTATCTGGTCTATCTGGCTTCTTTTTAGGGGGTCTTGATTGCTGTTGTTCGTAGTGGAAACACTTGCCTGTTCATAGCACCGGGCAGCCCAAAGTACCACCCAGCCACAGATTAGCGCTGCCGTTTAATGTTGATATAGTTTCACATGCACCTCCACAGCAAAAAGCATGTCGTACCCATATAAAGCACGTAATTAAAAGTCAGTTTGTAGAGCCAGTGCGTAGCTTTCACTTATCTACATGATGCCAAATAAAAGATACATTAATGCAACGGTTCAGATAAATAACAGGTTTCGCTAGTTTATTTTCGGAAGTTTTCATTATAGGTACACGTGACCACTATCGGACCCCAGCAACGCCCCAAACTCGCATAGCGCTGCACGAACTATAATGCGTGTCAGGCTGCAACGTGGCGCCTATGGCCGGCTCGCATTACAGGCATGACGGCAACCAATAGCAGAGAGTTTTACATGAAATCAGAGAGACGTGTCGTGTTACCTGAAACCTGAATGGCTGTATGTGAAACGCACGAAATCTGTACTTGGTTGTGTCTGCTAGCGAATGATAGGAATTAACCGGGCACGTTTGAAATGTAAATACAAGTATTAGCTAGGATTTCCAGTAACTAAATGCATGCACCTCAAAAGTAGTACAGTACATTTTTATATTGTGGGAGTAGAGCACAGTATAGTTTTCTGTAAGTTTTTGGAGGAGTTCTGATTTGTGCATAGGACATAGCCTTTCCTCCAGAGTGACTCTCATTCTGGTTTGTGCACTGGACCCAGTTTGCATTTGCTGGCGATGGACGCGTGTGGTTTCGCCTCCTTCATGCTGCTCTGCTCCTGCCTGGTGTCCGGCAAACCCACGCTAAGGAAGGAGCGCGTCCACCACGAAGCCGAGCTCAGCAGACAGCTGCATGAGGACAACCAGAGCTACCAGTACGATCATGAGGCCTTTCTGGGCAAGGAGGAGGCCACTACTTTCGACCAGCTGACACCAGAGGAAAGCAAGGAGAGGCTTGGGTAAGATTACTTTAAAAGAAAGGTTACAGGGTTTTTACACATGTGACATTTACGTCAAATCTTGATAGCACCCGCTTTTGAAAGTGGCGACTATCTTGAAAGTTTACAAAATACACAACTTAAAATAGTAAGCAAGTCCAATGAATGGAGATAAGGTATCCTCTGTTAAAATTTAACGACTGATTAATATGTGTCGTGTGAGAGAACAGATCGATCGGTAAATGAAGGCGAGCTCCCACGCTGCCCTGGCCTCCGGGGACTTACGGTGGGAGGATCGCGACGTGGCGATGAGGATATAAATAATGTTCACATGGTATTACGCGTATCAGGTGTTAGCAAACTCCACGATCAAACTCCCATGTGTGTCGAGTTTTTCTAATGTGTCATGTTTTCCTGTGCTGCAGCAAAATTGTGGAGAAGATAGACAGCGATAATGACAGATATGTTACAACCAGTGAGCTGAAGACCTGGATCAAAAGGGTGCAGAAACGCTACGTCTACGAGAACGTGGCAAAAGTCTGGTCAGACTACGATCTCAACAAAGACAACCAGATTTCCTGGGAGGAGTACAAGCAGGCTACATACGGCTATTATCTTGGTAGGATATTGGAAACAGAGAGTGCTCTGCATGAGGAATATGCAGTAATGCCTTATGCATTTGTGTGTAGTGACAGCTTTAAAATGATCTGAAGCTACTCTTTCTAGCTCCAGTGGATAATCTGACAAGCTTTCCCCTATTTATAAGTGTGCCAAATTATATTATTGACGGTAATATTTTGTTAGTATAATCAAGAAATGCAGTGTGTTTTTATAATGATTTGTATGAGGTGGAATGTGTGAACCAGGGGTTATGTTTTGATCTGGTGAGTTGTTAGGTAGAGCTACAGTGTCTGCTTTGTCCACAGCCAACCCAGAGGAGTTTGATGATGCCACTGATCAGTTCAGCTTCAAGAAGATGCTGCCCCGTGACCAGAGGCGTTTCAAAGCGGCCGACCTTGACGGTGACATGAACGCCAGTCGTGAGGAGTTCACAGCCTTCTTGCACCCAGAGGAGTTTGAGCACATGAAGGACATTGTGGTCCTGGTGAGTCAGATCATTTACGGATTCTGCCCAGCCGTTCTGTAGGGGGCCTCACAGGCCAAGGGTAACAGTGTGGGTATGGTGCCCACGCCAACGAAAGTGATCCACCCCAGTTCCTCAGAATATACACCACCTTTACTCGACCTAGGCAAATGGGCAAGTTGTATTCCTCTCTGTTCTTCAAGTGGGGCGTTCTGTGGTCCCAGACCCCTTCTTTTCCATAAAATGTGTAAAATCCCATGGCAAACGCAAAACCTAATGCACCAGGTTTCTAAAATCATAACATTCATAACACTCATGTTAAGTATTCACGATTACAAAAATGTTACTGTTAAATCTCAGCTTTTTCTCTTTTAGGATTTCTTACTATGATGATCTACATTTCCTGTTTAAAATTGATATTCCATCTTCCCAGGAATGAAACTTTGTAAACTTAATGCAATGCAAAACATTTTGAGCATATTGTGTGCTAACCGGGGAGTTGTGTCCTAGATGTTTCATTTCCAATTTTTTTTTTTAAGTGAAGTGTTTTCCATTTGGATTTGGGAATATGGCTCTGGACATTTACATGCACAAACTCTCACTTCCCTGACTATGTGACTCTAAGGAGCTTTCCTTGTGCACGGCCAGTGTGTGTATATGCAAAGGGTAATGTGCTGAAAAGATCAATTTATGTCACAGTAAGTGAAACTGCAAAACAACATTGTGAAAGAGGAGGGGTTTCGATTTGAAATGACCATGGGAGGAGAACCTAAACTACCATGGGCCAGGAGAACCGTGGGTCTCTCAGTTCTCTAGTGAAAGTTTCAATGATTTGTTTTGTGACTCTGAGTTGTTCTGTCTCAGGCTGCATTTTAGTAATTTTTTTGTGACTCCTAGCTCCTCTGCCTCAGGATGTGTTTTGGTCATTCGTTTGTGACTCTGAGCTGCTCTGGCTCAGGCTGTGTTTTGGTCATTTGTGACTCTCAGCTCCTCTGGCTCAGGCTGTGTTTTGGTCATGTGTTTGTGACTCTGAGCTACTCTATGTTTAATTTGCACCTGCTTGCTTAACTTTCTTTGCATTTGTTGTAGGCTGATATTTCACCTTTAAATGAGGTTTTTCATTATATTCAAAGTACATTTTCTTGAAGATAGAGGTAGTCTGTTTTGAACAGAGTGATTCAATACCAAAGTGAGTACAAAATATGGCAATGTAACTGACATAGCAACGAAAATAAATATTTTTCCTTGTTCATTTTTGACAGGTGAAATGGAAATTAAATAGTAGCACAAACAAGCAATTCAGTCAGGTGACATAGTATTACATTGTTTGAAATTATCAAATTGCACTGGAATTGCAAATTGCAACTGAACCAAAGTGGATGGATATTGTTGCCACCTCAGAAAACATAATATGGATGAAGATCTACACCTTCATTTCATTTAGAGAAACTTGCACCAAAAATGAAGCAGCGGCGCTATGTGGTAACAAAGGAATGAAATGGTGGCTGTAGAGGACACTTGATCTTGTGAACACAGTAACCCTAAAAGTATTTGATGGACCTTTTTCAAACTTTCCAAGCCTTTATTGTGAAACAAATTGCACCGAAATTGAAAAGACAGCCACAGATGCAGATCTGGTGAACTTGATTACATTAAGAAAAGTCATTCAAAGTTTGGCTTTTACAGAAATTTTTTTGGAGAGGTGGGAAGAGTATGTAGGAGGGCTAGAGACTGGGGAGTGTAGGAGGAGTAAGGATTAGATGGCAAGTGGGGTTGACGGGGCTGTCTGGGGAATACATTGATGTCATTGCCCCATATATCTCTGAAGGGGATCTGATGGCATTTAACTGCATCTTACTACCAAAATATTTAACAGGTCAGTGTTCATGGTCACTGATATTTATCACATAATAAAAAAATAGTCCCCTAGTACTGTATTGTCATTAATTCAAATAATTTGATGCGCATTCCTTGGCTGGTTCTCTGTCTGATGCGTCTTTGAACTAAAAGGTATTTAACTGACTTCATAGAGGAGTGTGGCTCTGAGCCTTTGTCTTCTAGTTACATTTTGGTAACTGGCTTTATTTGCGCCTGTTTAATGTTGCACTTGGTTCTATCTCACTGTCTACCTTTCAACCTCCTTTGATTGTCACACTGTCCTGCTCTGTCACACAGGCACCCACCCACACACATAGCAGCCTTATCCTGCACTGAAAGCAACCGTTATGGTTTATACCTATCTTTTTTTTGGCAGAGATGGTGTGGGTGGAAAAAAAAAAAGGAAAGAGCGATCAATTTCTGTAGTTTCCTTTATTAAAAATCTCTGATTACCCTTGTTGTGTGTAAATTGTGGGCAAGCTGTTGGCTTCTGGATAAATTGACACATTAAAAAAAGCTTAACGCACTGTCCTGGGAGCTGTACGCTGATCCCTGGCATGGCTGTGCTTATATTAAATGCAAACACACAGATTTATCACAATGCATGTTCAAGCGTGAAATGTTAGCACCATCAAATGGCTTTGCTAAAACGCACTCGCAGATTGCATCTGTCATGTAGCCACGTAATTGCCGTGTTCGACCGGCTTCTGCGGAGACCGCATCCCTGTGTGCTCCGCGTCAGGGTCACACCCCAGGGATGGCATCCTCACAGCGTCTCTCTCCGTCTTTGCAGGAAACACTCGAGGACATAGACAAGAACGGGGATGGCTACGTGGATGAAGACGAGTACATCGGTATGTTTGCGTGTTCCAGCTAAGCCCATGAAAGGCGATGGGGCCGGTTACTTTGTGCTGGCTGCTTTTGGAATGACGGTAATGGCCATAAAGGCCTATCAGCTTCTTCTGCCTTTGAGCCTGAGTTATTGTGTTAATGACCCTTTGCGGAGTAAATCTGCGACAGAGGCAGTTGTGCTTATCTGTGGTGTCCCTCACTTTGTGTTATCGGGGACAATGTCTGCACTCTATGGCTGGGCTCTAAGCCACCTTCTCTGTCTCCCGAACCACAAATGCAAGACTTATTCCTTTACTGCGAGCTAATTAGAATTATCTTAATGCACAGGAAGACAATTAATAGCTTACTGCAGGTCAGTGATTAAAAATTACCTGATAATGACCCTTAGCAGTTAACGGCGGAAGGAGGAAAAAATGATGACAGCTCTCATCTGCTGGCTGATGCCTATTTAGGAGGCCCAATTGGAACGCACGCCATGTGCCGGCAACACAATGGACAAGTACCATTTCCACTGTAATTAAAGTCCATTCAGGGAAATTACCTCCATATAATTACTAGCTGGTTGTCAGCATTTGTTATAGCCTGAACAAGTGTTGTCTCCTGGCTGGAAGCCTGGACACAGTGGATGTGCCTTTGCAGAGGCCCCGTGTTGAGGGTCTGCCACCAGGTCGGGGGCACGCCGGTGCCCAAGCCACGCCTCCACCGGGAAACTGGTCCGGCCTTGATGGGGAAGCGGATTTTAACTTTTGTCGGGTGGATGTTGTTAGTTTTCCTAATGTGCTGTGTGGAGCAGTAAGCAACTAATATTTTAAAAATGCGATTCACATCATCTCAGACATGACGTCATTGTAATGCAGACTGTGTCAACGGCCGCATTAGCAGAATGGCTAACATGGGCGTCTGTGTTACGTGTTACAGCTGATATGTTTGCTCATGAAGAAGGAGGACCGGAACCAGATTGGGTAAAGACGGAGCGAGACCAGTTTTCAGACTTCAGGGACATCAACAAGGACGGGAAGATGGACAAAGAGGAGATCCGGCACTGGATTCTGCCCCAGGATTACGACCACGCCCTGGCTGAGGCACGGCATCTGGTTTATGAGTCGGATCAGGACAAGGTGCGGACAAATGCGTTGGGGGGTTGGGAGGCGTCCTACAGGCTGCTTGGTCTGCTCTAGCAGACTCAGGTACTGTGCTTTCGGAATGCGTTGCAGTGTGTAGAATGCTTATAGACAGACGTGTCACCTGTCTGTTTACAGGATCAAATGCTGACCAAAGAGGAGATCCTGGAGAACTGGAACATGTTTGTAGGCAGCCAGGCTACCAACTATGGGGAGGATCTTACTAAGAACCACGACGAACTGTGATGTTTGCGGTGGCACCCCCTGCTGCCAGCTGCTCCACACTACAGGCAGAAGAAATGACAGCGGTGCTGATTTTGGGCAGCCCGTGCGGCCATGAGCTTGCTGCAGTGCTACCTCATGCGTCAAAGGGTCTATGTGGCCCATCGGCGCCTCCTGTAGGTCACAGCGACCTTTTCCTATCTGAGATTGACTAGCGTCTCCAAGGACTAAGCAGCAATCATTTTACATGTTCCAGGTTGACACCCTCAGGATTTCTGGGGTGTTGCAAAGGATATTTGTAGATATTTCATATTTGTTACATATTTTTATATTTTAATTCTGAAAGGTTATGTGAAATATCTCTGGTAGGAATGCAGAGGGGTCTTTTGATATTTGTGCCATGCTGCCAGTAAACACTAATTTATTTAGTGCTTTAATCTTGAGGTTACATATGAGCTGATGATCTAAAGTCATTACTGATGTGCAGTATTTTACTAATGTTTGTTTTTCACACTTCCATGTATTTTCTTCCACAGTTAAGTATTATTAATAACATTGAAACTCTTCCAGAGTTAAAATTTAAGTGTAACATTGGATCCCCAGCATGCTGTTGCATTGGTTTCATTTTATCACAGAAAAAAGTCCTACTTTGTTCTTCTCTACTCTTTGCTGTTTTTCATGTTTGGTGCTGAAGCAGAGTGTTTTGTTTCCTGGGCGCCGCATGTGGCAGCTGGCTCTCTGAGGATGAGTGTCCTGAGAAGGGCTGCCCCCCCCCCCCACATTACCCTGCCATTTACCTTTCATGTTAATGTCTGTTTTTCCCTGTACAGGCGATAACCCTTTGCTCACAGAAAGTCCTGGGATGCTTGCTTAATTCAGTAAAAACATTACAAATTTATTGGTTTTATAACAATTTTTTTATTTTTCATTTCTTACAAAAATATATATCACATTAGGAACAACAGTAGTTTTAAGTAAAATATTCATTTCAAATAATAAATTGAAAAAATTAGAGTTCTAAAAGAGTTGTTCTGAGATAAAAAGTTTATTGACAAGCAGTCTCATCGATTGCTTTTTAATTAGTAACACCTTCGCAATTACATAGAACACCAAACATTTGTGTTCAGTATCTCTTTGGGAGCCAGTGACTACAATTGCTATTAATAGCAAAATGGCAAGAACAGAATTATATGACTTGGTAAAAACACCTGACACTTAATAAAAAGAAAATGTCCGTGCAGAAGATATGTGCAGATCTGTTAATCATTGCTTGTCAATGGATTGTTGTTATGAAACCAATAAATTTTAACATAATTAAGCAAGTGTCCCAGTTCTTTATATGAGCACTCTATGTAAATAATAACATAAGGCCAGATTATAGAGACAATGTGCCCACAGTAATGGGTTTCCCTCAAACTGTGCTGCTGTACAGTGGCTCTGACTCGTAAGCCTTGTGTCATCCAGCATTGCTGCTGTACGGTGGCTCTGACTCGTAGCCTTGTGTCATCCAGCATTGCTGCTGTACGGTGGCTCTGACTCGTAAGCCTTGTGTCATCCAACATTGCTGCTGTACGGTGGCTCTGACTCGTAGCTTTGTGTCATCCAGCATTGCTGCTGTACAGTGGCTCTGACTCGTAGCCTTGTGTCATCCAGCATTGCTGCTGTGGTGCTGGTCGCAGTGAGAAGCTCTGGGAAGGTGGAAGCAGCAGGTGCCACCATAACCAGTGTGGGGCAAGGGGTCCCCATCGGGCTCGGGGATTATAAGTTAAGTGCTCCGCAGGCATACAGAGTATCCCCTCACACCCGTGTGCATGCGAGCACACGGTTGCTGGATGGCCTAAACGTCACCTGAGAGCTGCCTGCTTGGTGGTGCCCGTCGTTACCCTGTGGCAGCGATCATACGATCCAGGGTAGTCACCATGCTATGAAAAATCCACAAACCAACATGTCGAAGTTGCTGGATCTCCCCGGTGCCTGTTCTGACTTGCAGCTGACTGCTCATTTGTGATGGGAGGTTGTGGGCTGGATCCTCTTGGGATCCGTCTCTGCTCTCTGTGTCAGTCCACTGCAATTAATCAGTCGCCAACAAAATGAAAAGACCTAAATTCGGCCTGTCCTTTTCAAAATAAACGGGAATAATGCAGAGGTCTAAATTCACAGGCAAACGCAAATTAATTTTTGAGCCCAAGACGCACTGTGGTTTCATGGACAGTAATGCTTCAGACAGGCAGCTTTTTAAAATTCAGATGAAAACAGAACGACTTTGCCCTACCTCACAAAATGACAGCCAAGACATGGACAGGGCTTGCTGTCCTCTGCGTATTAATGTAAATGTCACAGCATGTAGTGTGAAATCTTTCATTATTATTACAATTTCCCTTGCACAGAAGTAAGACTCTTATTTCACAAACAAGTGTTCTCTGTTTAAATGAATTACCCAGAAATATAATTTTATTATATTTTTAAGCTTAAGGGCTTACACAATAATGAAAGGTCATGTCTCACTGTTTGGTACAAAGCATCTCATCCGCGTGTGTCACATGTGACATATATGTGACATAGACGCTCAGCGTGTAGTGATAAGCTTTGAAAGCCAGGGCTCACTAACGCAGGTTAAACTGCACAGTGGGATCCGGGCTTCACGCTCCCATCCAGTTTGCTTATTTCCCTGAGAATTCAAGCATTTAAATAATTTGACTGCCGGATGGCAGTGTTTCTTAATGGGTCCTGACAGGGAACACAGCTTATCGCTTTCCGCAGAGTGTCCTGATTGTGTGGGACGCAGCAGCCGGCTGAAAATGAGCAACTTTACCGTGCTGTTATTTTTAAATGTGACTCAATTTAAGATGAGTATCAAATAATTCAGGCTGGGCTAATTTAATGACTGCGGACAGGTCTTGTATGAATGTCTTTGTAAATCACGCCGTTGCTCCCATAAAAATTAAGGAGTCTGTCTGAGGAGCATGATAATGTAATAAATTATATTTTAATTTGAATATTAATATTTGAATGCAGCGTCCTCCATATGGGCCATTTCTGTTGTAATCAGGATATTGGGATAATTTTGTTGATGGGATTTAAACTGGGATGAGGTCAGGGTGGCCTCGCTTCGGCTCTGCGTGGGCTGTCAATCCACTAAAGCAGAAAAGGAGTAAACACACAAAGCCAGTTTGCAGGGGTCCAGAACGAGCTGGATTTAAATTTAGATGGCTGACGTCTTGAAGGATCACAAGAGATCAGTCTGTAGGATGTATGACAGGGGTGATGTACAGAGATTCACTGCTGCAAGTGAAACTGACTGAACAGGAAAAGGGCAGAACAAAAAGGGAAAAGCATTTGTAGCAGCTACAGCAAAACATGCTAAAGATCCCAATCAATTTTTAGACCAGTTTGCATTTAGGAGCTGATCTGAAGGATGGAGAGAGGGAGATGAATGTGGCAGGTTCATGCTGATGTCCTGTTTCTGGAATCATCTAAAAGTTTAGTGGTGCACCAGATCTCCATGAAATCACAGGCTGCATTCCTCTACTCAATCCTGCAGCTCCAGAAGATGCTCAGGTTGGTGGCCTTCCTTCCTGGGTTCCTTCTGCCTGTCACAGTTGTCACATTTAAGGGCACACCCCCACACCCGCGTGAGTTAAGCACATTCCATGAATCCTCACACTGTTCCTACTGCAACAACGACCTTCTTTGGGGGGATGGAACTATGCCAGTCAATCTTCTGCATCCCTGCTTCCTGGGTGAATAATTCCCCAGAAAGTGGAGAAATTGTGAGTTTGGTAGGTGGGGGGGGTCCATTTGTGTCTGGTTATTTTTAAAGACAGCATGATTCCAGCAGGGCCACGTTCACCCTGCGCAGAGCGACGGTTCAGACCAGGGAAATCACTACAGCGGACCCCCCCCCAACCCCCTCCCCTATACTGCCACCTTATTTACATGTGTATCAGATGAAGCTGGTAATTTGCTTCTTAAATCAAAGCAAGAATAGCCTAAATAAATTCAAGGGGAGATATTGCAGTATTACAGACTATATATTAAGACATTAATAACCTTAATAGAAATCTAGGGTTATTAAAGCATAAATTTAATATAGGGAGGACATGATAATACATTAACTTATGGTGTAGATTTGCATTAGCTCAAGGTGAAAAATGACCAGTTAGGACTGCAATTTTATGTTACAGAGATCCCTTGTAAAATATTACCACATACATGGGCTGCACGTATATTAATGCTTTTTATGAAGCATTTGCATACTGTGAAGCTCCCCCTTCTGTGAGGTCACCGAAAATGAGCCTTAAGAAACAGACACTAATAATCACACGTGGGAAGCCGAGGCGACCGTGAGGAAATTGGAAGTTTCACAGCAAATCCCCACCGTGCAGGAGGCTGATTTCTAGAGGGTGGCAATATGATCTGCATGCGGACGGAAGGGCGCTCACCCACATGGCCGGCGATTACTGTCTGCTGAATGGAGGATTAGTGTTATTCTATCGGGTCTGACAGCTGCATAAATGCAGCATAGACAAAGTAAAACACTGCAAAAAAAACAATAAACAGTTAAATTCTGGAGCCACTTCCAAATATGAAAATAACAATAGAATGATAGTTTATTGATCGCTGTGGGGAAATTCCGGTTTTGCCTACCGCATCCTGCTCTCCATGAGACCCACAGAAGAGAGTAAGCTTGTGGGTGACAGTGAAGGGCAGCCACCTGCAGCACGAGTGGAGCTGGGGGTTAAGGGCCTTGCTCAGGGGCCCATGGATGTATGACTATACTACCAAGACCAAGCTCAAGTCAGTAAGCTTCTGATCACTGGTTTAAAGGCTTAGGCCACTGTGGCACACACTGAAAATGCTATATTACAGTATCTTAAAGACATTTTTCAATAAAGGTCTCAGTGAACACAACCTGTTAATGACAACTGAAAACAAAGAAAGAGATGTGTCCACTTCAGAAACACGACAGCTGGTTCGGTTATATAAAAAGCCCAACCTGAGAAGATACCATGAATTCCTTTCTATTCTTCTAGATCCACTTTCTAAGGTGCCCACCTGCTTCTTTTTAGGACACATATGACGTATCTGCCTCTATGACAATTAAGCTGGAACTTTCTGGAAGGTGTGTTGACAGAGACATGGATGCCTGGCAAAATAGCTCTTCACTGAAGCGTCTAAATTTCAGGGCAATCAGAAGGCTTGGACCAAGCTTCTCTGTCACAGGCTTCAACTCCCCCTGGTGGTAAACTGAGTGACATGCGCAGCCGTACTTTGAATGACAGGGTTCAAAGTAGTGCTTGTCTGCCACAGCAAAGCTTTCCTTTTACATCATGAATTTTTATATGCCCATTAGCCAGTCCAGCAGCAAGGAGGCGAATGCTTCTCTCCCTTGATGACTACACAATGAGGGGCAATAAATTTTAATTTAAACACCATAAACCTATTGAGTGCTTAATTAACTTTAACCGTCTTTGGGGGAATGAAGCCAATTTGGAGAGGGTCATGAGGACTTCATTCAATATCAAACAATTTTACATAGTTGATCCATTGATTGGGCCTTCAGCAGCTGATTAACACACAGAATTAACATGTTGGTAAAATTCATATTGCTTTCTCCTGGGACATTAATATGCACATGCACAGAGCATGATTAGCACACCCATTGTCTTACTTCAACAATATCATTTAATGACGTTTACAGAGACAAAATGGGGCAGATGAGGTTGGATTCATCAGACTGTAATTTTCTGGAGGTTCTGGAAACTGCAAACAATGCAGCCAATATGAAGACCCTACAACATTCCTGTTCATGCTGGAGTGTCCAAGGACATATTGTGGTGCAGCGCGCTGTCATTTCCTGTCTGCAGTTAGAATGCATGCATTAACATAACTGCAAATATGGCATCATGTGAGGTATCTAAAGTGACTTAAAGGAATCTGCCCCCTTGACCTGGGAATTTGTGTGGTCCCGGGAAAACATGCCTCCATTTTCAAACGAGGTCCCTTCCTGCCCTTCTTTACAGTCTTCCTCTTAGTCTTCCTCTTGATCTTCCTCTCGCTCTTGCACTTCCTCTCACTCTTGCTACCCATCTCACTCTTCCTCTCGGTCTTCCTTGATCTTTCTCTTGCTCTTTCCTGCTACCCTTCTTGCTCCTCCTCCCAGTCTTCCTCCTGCTTTTCCTCCCACTCTTCCTCTTGCTGTTCCTCTCACTTTTGCTCTTACTACCTTTCTCACTCTTCTTTCCGCATTTCTTCCACTCTTCCTCCCACGCTTCTTCCTGCTCGTCTTCCTGCTCTTTCTCTCACTCTTCCTCCTGCTCATCTTCCCACTCTTCCTCCTCTCACTGTTCTTCCTGCTCTTCTTCTTTCTTCCATCTGTTTTTCCTCCTACTCTTCTTCCTGCTTTTCCTCTCACTGTTCCTCTCACTCTTCCAGCTGCTCTTCCTCTTCTTCTTCCTGTGCTTCCTCCTGTTCTTACTCCTGCTCTTCCTTTCTTTCTTCTTCCCACTCCTTCTCCTGCTTTTCCTCTCTTTCTTCCTCCCAATCTTCCTTCCACTCTTCCTCCTGCTCTTGCTTTCACTACCTTTCTCACTCTTCTTCCCACTTTTTTTTTGTTCCTCCTCCTGTGCTCCCTCCTGCTGTTTCTCTCGCTCTTCCTCCTGCTCTTCTTCCCACTCTTTCTCCTCTTGCGTTTCTCCTGCTCTTCCTCTCTTTCTTCTTTTCCTCCCACTCTTCTTCCTTCTTTTTCTCCCGTTCTTCCTCCCACTCTTCCTCCTGATCTTCCCCCTGCTCCCCTCCCTGCTCTTCATTCGACTCCTTCTCTCGCTCCCCTTCCTGCTCTTCCTCCTACTCTTCCTCTCTTTCTTCCTCCCACTCTTCCCCCTGCTTTTCCTCTCTTACTTCCTCTTACTCTTCCTCTTGCCCTTCCTCTTGTTCTTCCTCCAACTCTTCTTCTTGCTACCTTTACTGCTCTTCATCCCACTCTCCCTCTCACTCTTCCTCCCACTCCTCCTCCCACTCCTCCCCTCTCACTCTTTCTCTCGCTCCCTTCCCAATCCCATCCCCAGGAGGTCTAGTGAGGCAAGATCTCCCACCTCTCACGTGACGCTGTCCTCTCTGCCAGTCCGACCTCATGCCTGACCAGAGAAAACGGACCCATGCCCTGGGCCTGATGCACCCCCTGAGAGCCTGGCTCCAGCTCAGTAGTGGCTAGCAGTGCCCCTCCCCCTGCCTCCTGGCCAGAAATAATATGGGTCACAGTGGAGGGTGTGGGGGAAGCAGAGACAGCAGCTGGCTGAAGGGCTTCTATATGCCGGGGGCACATTCAAGTAACATACCCCCCTCGACTGTGAACACGGTGGATGTCGGCTTCACAAATAAAGCATATTGTAACATAAATTATAATCGCATATTGAAACAAATCATGGAAGACATTTTAGTCTTGAAACATGAAAATTGTCATGAAACTGTAATATAGAATTTCCCATCCATCCATCCATCCATTTATGCATCTACTAACTGCATTTCCCGGTCAGGATCACTGGGACTTCCTGTAGCTTATACCAACGAGCCTGAGCAAAATAAGCAGTTAGATCAAAGGATGGCTGGAATAAACCATCCTCCTTCTTTTGTTGTTTCTAGGGAGGTTACAGACTGCGAGGCTCCATCATCCATCCTGCCCTCTCAGATGCTCCTCTCATCTCCAGGAGCTCCAGCCTTTCATCCTGCCACTCTCCTTGGATGGGATGGGTTAGCCTGAGCAAGTCAGTCTGAGCCCTCTCCATCCTCCCAGGGAGAGGGTCAAAACCCATTTCTTGTAGGAGGCAGCAGTACAGCAGTTTTGCATTTCGGATCTGTGTGGTGACCAGTATCTGTGCTGGATTAAACTTGTCTTCCATAGAGATGTCATGCTATTTTGCTCTGTTACTGAGAACACAATAGTACAGATCAATAGAGGTCACATGATCCTGCACCAAGCATGATGGGAAGTTTATTTTTAGGCCTAAAGGTCAGAGGTTCACCTTCCCCCATTTAACAGAGCACACTGCCCACTTCCCCCTAGTGGCCGTGTAACATCCTTGCACTCACAGGCATCTATTTGGGGGCAAACAGGAAGGGCTCGGCATTTACCCCTCATTAGGTAATGAGAAGACAGACAGCGCTAATAGTCACCGTGGGGGGCATCCCAATTGAAGATGCCAATTATGCGTTTGATGCCCTGCAAAGACAAGCTGAAAAACCTCTCGCTCATTAGCTTTTCACTGGGGATAATACAGCAAGCAGCGTTTATACTCGTCTCTGGATTTTTCCATACTGTGGCAACATTTCAAGTAAACAATCACCATCTGTGAGCACATATGAATAGACCTGACTAAATAGAAACTCTACAGATAATTTGTGTGACTTCAAATGAAACACACACAAAAATGAGCACATACATAGATACAATTTAGGCTGCATTCACACAGCAAGCGGTGAAATTTTTGCACCATTGTATGTCAATGGGCAGAGTGCCGTCCCTCTCCAGCTACGCAGCGCCACCTTGGGCCCCATGCGCCACCAGGCCTTTGCCGCTTTACCGTACCTCTCAAAGGTCAAATCGATTGAACTTTCACTTAGTTCGCTGACTTCTAGCAAAGTGGCATCCAATCAGATGGAATCTTCAATTTCTAATGTGTAGGTTCAGCAACCGCTTAGCAACATGGAGGAGAAACTAATAATGTCAGTGTCCCAGTAGCCTGAATTATGTAACATCACCTTAAAGTCATATCGAGACTTCATTCCGAAAAAATCTGCTTGGAGGTGTAAATCAGCAATGAAACTCATTTTGTTTCAAGCCGAAAAACACTTTACAATCTCTCTTATTTTTATGGGAAGCGCTCTTTCGTGACGTAATATTCACCTGTCTAGTGCCTTTTGCAAACACTGGGTGGTTCATTTCTGGCAGTGTGAACACATAAGCAAATTTTTTTACCTGCGCCAAACAGTTCATCGCTTGCCGTGTGGATGCAGCCTTACTGGTCTAACATACAGTAAAAACTGAAGCACTGCTGTGCCCCATTCCTACGCAGCCCACATGTGCCTGATGTTATGCCGTCATGTAAAGCGCATTATTACGTAGGAAGTGTGCTCACCAAACAGGCCCTGATGGACACAGTGATGAGGCTCACTGGCCTGTTAAGCAACGCCTGATAGTGTGATAGCAAACTGACCCCTACTGGGGAAATACCAACACAGGCACAAAACTTCTGCATATAAGGTCCTATTAAAGGCACTATTAAAATACATGACTAAATATAGGCGTTTTGATAAATATCACCATAATATGAACAGAACGGAGCACCAGGCCAGAAGCAGCAAGGGGAAGGAGTTGAAACAGAGTATATATGGGTAAACAGAGTATATATGAGTAAACAGAGTATGTTAGGGTACATGCTGGGACACACTCAGCATAGATGTCCATAGGATCTGTGTGGACCACTCCGAATAAATCCAATTGTAGATAATACAAGCTATTTGCTAACCACCAAGTCTAAGTCATATACATGTATTAACAGGTAGTATTTTTAATTTACAACAACTCCAACCTTACATTGTGACAAAGTAGCCCATCAAATAAGTTACACGGACACCCACATGCACACCGACGCATTATAATTAACATTTCCAGTTAGTTGTAATACCTAGTATTGTGTCAAGAGTGCACATTTGACAAATATCTGTATTACATATATATTGCAGGATAGATAATATACTGGTTTCCCAGGTAGCAAGGGATGAAAAGCGTGTTGTGTTTTATTGTATTGGTAAACTTGTAGTGTGTGTTCTGTAAAGTATTGGAAATTGCATTTGTGAATGGTAGTGTTTGTGTGGTGGAGTTTTTATTTATTTGTACTGGGATAGAAGTGCAGGAGAGCGGTGAGAGGTCAGCTATGTGATGACATCAGCAGGTTGCATTGGAACTAAGTTTTTCAAGTTCGTAGCAGGACATTGGGGGATTTGCCGGGAAGTACATGACCTAGAGAAGTGGTCAGGTTGCTTTGCTGTTGCTGTGTCCATGGATTGTCTCCATGGAATTTTTCTACAGCTATTTTTCATTTGTCTGGACTTGTTTGTGGAAACCACAGCTAGCTGGTGTGCTACCCAGCTGAAGTGGACTGTAGTGCTAATGACAAGGTAAGTCCTGTGAAATGAGCATAAAACTGTATTGAACACTGGCAGTGCAAATATTGTTGCACTTTTTTTCTCATTCCACAACTGTGGAGTTGTGGGAATAAAATCACTGTCACCATCAGCAAGGAGGCCTGTGTGTTTTGGTTAAAAGAACCCCTGCGAGAATTATTTGAAAAGAATTTGATATAAGCCTATAAAAGAGCACATGGGGATAACATGAAGTTTTTAGGTTGAGAGGTAACCTGACTTTAACACCTGCAGAATGTCATTATCCAGTGGGGAAAGTGGAAATGCCTGAAACCTGGTGTACATGAGTACTTGTCAAGTCACAGTAAGAACTTGTCACACAGCACCCTCATTCACAGGGGAAGATGTTAGGTAGCACCTTCACTGGCAGGAGAATCTATCAGACAGCACTTATTCACAGGAGAACCTGCCTGACAGCACCCTCACTCAAAGGAATATCTGTCAGACAGCACCCTCACTCACAGGAGAACCTGAAAGACAGCACCCACACTCACTGAAGAAGGTGTCAGACGGTAGCTTCACTTGAAGGAGAAGCTGTCAGGCAGCACACTTACTCACAAGAGAACCTGTCAGGTAGCAACTTCACTCACAGGAGAATCTGTCAGACAACACCCTCACTCACAGGAGAAGCTGTCAGGTAGCACCATCACTCACAGGAGAACCTGTCAATGAGCACTCACAGGAGAAGCTATCAGGTAGTACCCTTACTCACAAAGAAACCTGTCAGGCAGCACCCTCATTCACAGGGATGCCTGTCAGGGAGCAGCCACACTCACAGGAGAACCTGTCAGGTAGCATCCTCACTGACAGAAGAAGCTGTCAGGTAGCACCGTTATTCACAGGAGAACCTGTCAGAAGAGAACCTGTCAGGTAGAACCTTCATTTACAGGGGAGCATGTCAGCACCTGCACTCACAGAAGAACCTATCAGGCAGCACTTTCACTCACAGGAGAACCTGTTAGGCAGCACTCACACTCACAGGAGAACCTATCAGACAGTACCTTCACTCACCGGAGGACCTATTAGGCCGCACCCTCACTCACTGGAGAACCAGAATGAGGCAGTACCTTCACTCATGGGAGGGACTCTCATTCACGCCTGCCTCTCTTTGGATGGGCGCTGCTGCCTGTCATTTTTCTCTTGGTTCATTTCACCTTTCCATTCTCACATTCTCACAGTAATGCAGGCATCTACTTTGACTGACTGTTCTCCTTTCAGTCAGGCAAGTGTGCACCCTGATGGCCCCTCAGCACATCTCGGAGTACCAAGCTTCTCATGCAGTGCCCTGGTGGTCCTCACCAGTGAGGATGAGTACAACAGAGCCATGTGTTGAGGATCCTTCCTCACCCCGTCAATGGGAGTGAAATATGTTGGCACATTAAAGCGGGGCCCACCAGGCCAGAGCTGTCTTCTCAGACACACACAGCACCGCTCCAGGGAGCTGCCGCTTTTAGCTGACGGCGGCGTAGGTGGAATCGCATTTCAGAGCCTGTCACCTGTCACCTATGAGCCCCATTTCACTTCCCCGCACCGCCTGCCTGCCTATCACTTCAGGGTTGCACGGTCTCTAAAGAGACAGGTGAAAATACACACAGAGAAACCAGAACACAAGCGGGCCTGAGCACAGATCTGCAGCAAATGTAATTAAAAGTGTATTTTCCATATTCCAGTAATTGAATTGTGTACAAGCTGCAAGTTAATGAGGTCACCTGCCCTCCAGTGCTGACAGGAGAGCAAAAATAATTATCTCTCAGTTTTTCCTTATGTAGCAATTAATTCGAACCATTGGCGCGCGGCCCCCTCTTCCCCCTCGGTTCCCAGTCTGCCACAGTCCGACCTGAGCGGAATTGACACGCAATTGATACTGGCCGAGGTGCCGGATGGTGGAGGCAGACGACACAATCAAGGGGCTGCAGCTGTCGTCGGCTAAGCGCTTCCAGGTGACTGTCACCTGAGATTTCGTGTGCCATGGCTCGGAGATGGTGCGTTGCTCGCCCACGGCTGATGGAGCATCTGGCACGAGGTGGAGGGGGTGTGGGGTGGGGAGCAGACCCCTGGTGCTGTCTTGGGGAGAAGGGGAGTCACAGCGGCCGAGGTAGGCGAGGTCGGACTGTGTGACACCCTCCTGCCAGCAGGAACAGGCTCAAAGGGCCAAGGAACAGCAGCCTGACATGAGACTGGGGACCAACGTCATTCTCCTGGGGGCCACAGCTGTCTGCAGTGTGAACAGAGGGCAGTTTTTCACTTCTGTGCTATACCACCTTTTGCCCCCAGATGGCACTATCTGCTATGGTCATTCGTAAAAGACAAGCCATCTCACACAGAGCAACCGCATCCTGAACCGAAGAAAGGTTTCATCAGAGGCTCAGATGATGCCACGCTGCCTTGGGCCTGCAGGAGTGGGATTTCAGCGGCTGGTCTCTTCTGTTAGCCTCCAGCTGTGGGTGAGCAGCAACATCATGGAGTAATGAGAGGCTACAGCGGGAGGAAGACAGTAGGGGGCGGTGGCGCACACAGCGCCCATTACGGCAGAGAAATGAGTGTCATTATGTGTCCCGTCACTCATCCCGCAGTTCTTCTTGCGCTCCGTTAATGAGGAGCTCATCTTCAGTCAGACTGGCAGGCCGCTGTCAGGGACCACCCATCTCCGCCGCAACATCCCACCAGCATCGCACACTCTTCACTGCCAAATGGCCGCGTGACAGCCAGTCTGCGTCGCAAGAGTAAGGGGTTAACGAGCAAGATTGTCTTGAGAGGCCATATAAGTGATAATTTGGTTTTAGGTAATGGGGACATAGTGTTATCTAACTAATAGCCTCAATTAAATTCCCTCCCATGAAGGAAAACCCCCTGACACAAGAGATAGCTGACCTTTGACCCTGTCCCCATTCTCATATTCAGCATCAAATGACAACCATGTTGTTCGTGCCTCTGAGTCCTTAAATTAGACCTAATACATCTCCTTTTATTCACTTTTACACTAAAAACAAAAAGTCATTCTTACCGCACGTCACCCTCTGACACGTTTGTGTCTCTGACTGTTTGCATTCACCATCCTGTGTGAATCACCTCCTGGAAAATACCATAAATTATTCAGTGGACAAACGCTGGTATTTCCATCAACCGAAAGCTAACGAAAGGAAAATGGTTCCTCACTCTGTATTACATTACAGACTAAATAGGTTTGCTGCTGTGCTTCAGCAATATTCAAATGATCCCAACCAATTTACCTACATGGTTGAAAAGAGCTGCCCACGTGTTAATAAGGAAGCAGAAATGTACTTAAGATGGCTGCAGAAGTGACTGCTTTGTTCATTCGTCTGGCTAAGTAAATGGGAATACCGTTGTATGTGTTCATTTAAGCCCCTATCAGACATGAATTGCCACGCTGAACCTTTCTAGACATTACATAGAGGGGCTGTATGTGTGAACGCAAACAACCGAATCAGTCGTACAGGACATTAAACGGACCTTACCCTGCTAGATCCCTAGACAAAGTCCGGATCATTTCCAAATGATCCCCATGCGTGAATGGAGCATGGAGAATTCCAGAGAATTCACCACAAGCAAGTGGGCATGTTGATGATGTTTCTCTCATGTGATTGGCACAAAAACTGAAGTATACAAACATCTGAGTGTGAAGAAGAAGGGTCATGTACACAAAAATCCCCAGAGAACATGGCTACCAGGAAAGATGACAAGCTTCAGGAACTTCTGCCAGTAGTGCTGTAAACAAGACACTGTAATTTCCACAGTGTACATCATGCCTCCTGCAAGCTCTGCCCAAGCGCCACCCCTCATCTAATCCAGTCGGGGTATTTTTAGCAGGTTTGAATGCATCTGACTTGGACAATCTCCAGTTGTGTGCCACATGCATGAAAAGGCAACTTCGTAAAATTTCCGGACCTGATTCTCTACATGATGTCTGGAGTTTATGCATGAGAAATGCTTTATTTACCATGAACCTGAAAGGGGAGGAATCACCTCTCTCATCCATAAAAGATACCATTTCCCAGGTAAACCCAGAGGTGGCAAGCCTATGGCACAACTCCCATCATGCATCAGGATGGTGCCTCTGCTGGCTGTGGCAATCAATGCAGATGCATCTCCCAGCTCCCCCCCCATCCAACTCAGGTCTAATTACAGTCCAGTATGCTGAGACATGCTCTCCATCCATCTGAAGGTCCCCCCTGCCTTAAATCACTCAGCATGCCGTGGTGACCCCTTGAAAAGCACCAAAAACAGAAAACAGGAATGTGCATTAGGACATGCAGTGTGATTTGTCTGTAGACACAGTCACAAAAATGTCTGTGAAATTACAAAATATTCAGGTCTCCCCAAAAAGACTGATGTGGCAGAAATACAGGAGCAGTGCCTGATGTGAGGTGGGGGGTGGGGGCCGGCCGGCGAGAGCACCACGGCGCATCAGCTCCAGGTTCAACAACTGCGGCCCCCACATAACCCAAAATGCTAATACAGGGTTAATTACCACTCATTGAGTGGGGAAATGTAATTAGTGCCCAATTAGTAGCATCCTACTGCCTCTGAGCTGCATTTACAGAAAGGCCCGGCTAGGCCAGCTTTTATCTGGGTCGAAGCCATTGCCAGGAACAAGGCAGCCCTCTCCTCCCTGCAGGATGGGCCCAGAGTGGGACGTCCCTGAGTCCAGACAGGCAGGCATCACTCATATGACAGCTGGCGGCCACTCCAATCAGTGTGCATTGGGGAACTTCTCCTCTCACAAAGGTGATAATTAGATAACAAGCTGAGATTAAGGCAATTACAGTCAGGCAGCTGGCAAGACAGAACAGGCCGCGGCTACGTCATGCACGCTGGCATGCGGCGCGGCGGGCATCACCAGCCTGCGTGGGTTTGCAGAGTGCGCTCAGAAGGCTGGGTCTGACACACTGGCTCATGGGAAGGCTGTATCTCATGCACTGACCCATGGGAAGGCTGTGTGACATATTGACTCATGGGAAGACTCAGTCTGATGCACTGGCTCATGGGAAGGCCGTGTCTGATGCACTGACTCATGGGAAGACTCAGTCTGATGCACTGGCTCATGGGAAGGCCGTGTCTGATGCACTGACTCATGGGAAGACT
>JAODJU010000007.1:22473700-22499067 GCA_026776725.1 Gnathonemus echidnorhynchus | reverse complement strand
CTGATGCACTGGCTCATGGGAAGGCCGTGTCTGATGCACTGGCTCATGGGAAGGCCGTGTCTGATGCACTGGCTCATGGGAAGGCCGTGTCTGATGCACTGGCTCATGGGAAGGCCGTGTCTGATGCACTGGCTCATGGGAAGGCCGTGTCTGATGCACTGGCTCATCGGAAGGCTGTGTCTGATGCACTGACTCATGAGAAGGCTGTGTGTGATGCACTGACTCATGGGAAGGCTGTGTCTGATGCACTGACTCATGAGAAGGCTGTGTCTGATCCACTGACTCATCGGAAGGCTGTGTCTGATGCACTGACTCATTGGAAGTTTCCCTTGGGCACATGTGAAAACACCCTGGCTTTTCTACCTCCTCTGCCTACATTTAGCAACAGATCACAACAAGAAAAGGAAGTCAGAAGCGATACATTATAACTCAGACCTCCCACCTCTCCCAGAAGTTTTGAGAGTCTCCTGCAAATTGACAGCAGCTCCCTGAGACCCAACAAATTGTGCGCGATGGCCCAGAAATCAATTGTTCCAGTATTCGTTGGTGGTAAAGTGTGCTGGCAGGACTAGGTTTGGGTAGTACCTAATTTTTAATATTGTCATAAAGTGGGGGGAGGGTCCTGCCGTAATACTGAGCAAGTCCAACCAGCCCGCTCAGCTCCTGATTTCCCCTCATCCGCCTCCCTGAAATCAATATGACTAAGTTGGGATGTCTGATAAGAGAAAACACTACATTAGGTGCACCTTCATAATGCCTTTACAATGCATTCATCGATCATTAACTGTACCTTCATAATGCCTTTAAAATGCATTCATAATACATTCATAAGCTGAGCTGCATGTAATATACTTTAACATCCTAACCAACTTTAATATACGTAACATTATATAATAACATTATATGACCATATGGTTGTAATACTCATTATTATCATATAATGTTTGTTATAATGTGTATTAAAGTTGTTGAGGTATGTTATGATGCATTACAAGGCATATTAAGGCATTATGAAGGTGCAGTTAATGTGAAGTGTTACATAGGTAGTTCTAAATGAAGGTTTTTTTCTAAATGAAAAAAAGAACTCAAAATGTGGAACTGCACCGTTTTTCTGCAAAAAAATCTTTTACTATATACAATATTTAGGAATCTTGAGAAATTCATAATGTACAGAAATATTCATAATGTACAAATCTCGTTCATGGTGCAGTATCTGTTTTTAATGTTTATTATCATGGCTGTTGTCGTTAATTCAGCCCCTTCCTTGCAGCTACCGCCCAGCTGCCTTTTCCCCACACGGCAACCGCATCCAGAGTTCAGCGGCTTCCATGCCAGAGGACCGCGGCCTGTGATGTCCGGCTCAGACGTTTCATCATAATTACCTGTTAAGCCTGGCGTCTTTATTCCGGCTGTCACTCTCCATGTTTCACCGCGTCTCTGCGTCATTATTTCTCACCGCTTTCTCGCCCGCCCGTATTTCGTTTCCTTCCCTTGTATGATTTTCCTTGCTCTTTCTTACGGTTGTTTTGCAGGGCTGGGCACTCACTGTGAGGCAGCAAATACAGCAATAAGCAGCTGTGAATGACACATCGCACCATGCGAACTGACAGAACAAGGCGATAATGGAGACAATAGTTCCTGCCCATTGTCATTCTAACACAGCGACTCTGCTCGGTAAACCAAAATCGGTGTCCGCAGCCACATAGAACAAAAAGCGATTATTAAGTAGAATATGTACAGAGAAATTGCCTTATTATAATGCTCCAATCTGGTATAATTGTTCTCAGACAGATTCACTGAATATGATTTTTCTGTTCAGCTCAATAGAAATAGCTGACATATGCGGGCTTAGACTCAGTCTGAACTATGATGTTCTGGAGACCCAAGTATCCAAAAACATCATTACAGCATAGAATGCCGTGATTACTTCATTACTACAAAGAATACAAAGAATTTGCATGATCAATAAGTTGCTGGTTTTAGTCACTGGTACACTTCAGTGCATAAATATAAGCATTTGGGGGGGCGGATTCACAGATATTTTTATATTTTAAGTGCAGTGAAGGGGCATTTTATAGAATATAAATTTGTTTAATAATAATGAACGATAATGAGTTGTAATTAAAGTAAGCTCATTTCCAGCACAGGCAGGCCAACATGCAAACCCTACATAATAAAACTGTGACAGAGAAAAGAAGAACATAAAAAACCAGACTATAAGCAACTTGCTCAGAGAAATGAGTCTCCACTGACCTGGACATAAAAGGTGAGGTTTAATCTTCAATTACTCTGGCTTGTGCAGAGTTTGGAGTCAGGTGGTTAAGCTTGAGTGGACCAGGACAGATGGACAGATGTTTCTGGCGTAACCAACATTCCTGTGTGATTTTTGTGTTGAATTTCCCCAAATACCCCAGTTCATTTGTCCAGTCATTGTTCAGTGATTTGACTTGCCACAGGTAACCCTGTTTTTGAAGGTTTTTTTAATTTATTTTTGGTCAAACTTATATCTTTGGCTTATTGGTCTTACGAACGGCAATTTAAAAATCTATTTTATGTATCTCCTTAATCCAGCCTACACCAGCAGTGTGACTTGTAAAACTACTTACCTGTCATAGTATGATCAATAAAAATAGGAAGACAGCTCACTGTGAGTACCAGTCAATGGGGGACCAGTGTTTCTATAGTCCATAATGGCTGACAGTGAACTTCAGGGTTACCTGTAACTAGCAAGTCCTTTTTCAACTTTAATTTTCTCTGGACTCGGCGTCTGAGGAACATCCTGACAATTTGAAAGAGTAATATAGCTTCAAAGGCTGCTGTCTGAATCTGTATTCATTTGAACAGGGAAAATAACCTCTCATCATTATTACTTGACAACATTAATTCAGTTAGAACTGCAAGAACGTTTCTGTGGACTATACTTAGAAATCAAATGGCGACCTGTTGGGGCTTTCTCAGGGCAGACCGTCATCTGAGAAAATTATAGCTGACATAAAACATAATTACAGTTCAATGTGAAAGAATATAGATCTGAGGTTTACTCCTAAGGACTTGGACCTCATCTTATTTCTCTTGAAATCTGCTCTTTTAAATGAAGCCATGTAGTGCAAATACAAAGAACTGAAGCTCGGCGAAAGAGATTCCCAGACATCTTAATTTGCCGGCATATCAAAGGCACTTCAAAGCTGGCTCACACTGGCTGAGGCAGCACTGAAGGAGTGTCTGGAAGAGGAAGCAGAAATGAGCAAGTTATACTTTGAAGGCTGTCTCTCTCTTGCTCGCTGTCCTGATCAACTTCAAACTTTCTCGATGGCAAATGATTTGGGCCGTCGTAGGCAAATTCAGCCGTTTCCAGAGAATGCAGGTTACTTTTGTTGAGACTGCTCAGTAGAAACTTCAGAAGACGCCCGTCTGACATCATCATGAGTCCTTGCGCCTTAGTGAAAGTTACCCTGCTTGTTCTTCCCTCCCTGGAGGAGAGCAAAGCAGTGGCCAAGGTGTTTCTTCCAGCCCCATAATCCATCACAGCTCTCCGCACTGCGTTGACTTCCAGTTGTACTACACGGTCTGTTCCAACCTGGGTGAAATATAATTACCCCATTAACCTCTGTTTCCGACCTTGGGCCTGCTCCAGCATCTTGGCAGGTTGGGGCTGCACAGCATACAGGCCACTTTTATCAATCACCCTGGGAGAGGCCTTGTCAAAGGAAGGCCCTTCAGAAACCATTCCCACTTCACAGCACCCTCAGAACCAGGGGGAGAGGGAAGGTCCTTGAAGGGAAAAGTTTGTAAACCTCCTGTAGGTACCCAGGCGAATTGGGATGGTCTATATAGATGACCTCTGATGTCATGTCATGAAGCTTTCTCCATTGGGCCTTTGTTCTGCTTTTTGAAAAGTGAATTCATTGCGTAAGTATTCAGTGAAGTATTGCATTTCTAAATAAGAGTTACGGAGTTTTATAGAAAAAAAATCCAATGGGAGCCGATCAAGGTAACCACTCAAAAGTGGTAATGTAGCCATGAGGCCTATGAATCCACTAAAATAAAGACATGAGTACCGTTATTCATCGGACAACAATTGCTCTAATAAATCTGTGTGGCAACGAGAAAATAATCCTTAAAAAACACCCATGAACTCACAGCCGGGCAGAAGAAGTTCCTTTGCAGAGTCCCGTTGGAGAGGCCGTGATAGGAGATGAGTCCCTTTCCAACTGTGAGAATGTAATTTGTGTCATTTTTCACAACATAAGAACATTTTGAGATTTATCTACTAAAACAAGGTTAATTCCTTCACGTGTGATGGAAACGTTAAAGAGAAGGAAGCAGCATGACAAAGAGCCACGCCGAAGCGGAGCTGGCCTCTCGCTGGAGCGCTGTGGCTGGCCAGGCAGAGGGGGACTCTGGAGAGGTGTAAAGTCAATGGGATTACATTTGACTAATTATCTTCTGATTGAGGTTTACAACACAGACACCGTGTGGGATCAGCTGTGACTCACTGCTCCAGAGGAATCAATCAGACTTAGGCATCACTCGGATAAACAAACGCGGCGGAGGGCAAGGGGCAGGCGGCCCCCACGTCGCCCTCTTCCCCCAGGCCCCACCCTTCCCTTCCATGCCTGCCTTTCCTCCATCCCTCCTCTTTCCTCTTTCTTTTGCCCTTCTCACTCACACTTCCTCACCCCCCCCCCCTCCATCTCTCCCTCCCCTCTTGCAGCTTGGAGAAGGGAAAGAGGAAAAAGCCTGAGGCACAGGGAAGCAGTTGGACCGCCACCAAATCTGCCCCCAAGGGACAGGAGCCCATCTGTTCTTTTCCGCTCTTGAACTTTAACTAGCGCTCCGCCGGTCCTCCGCGGAGACGCGCTCGCGCACATAGCAGATGGACCCCTGCCTCCACGCACCACTGCCACGTTTGTTTAATACATTTAATTAATATCCCAAACTGTGCTGGATGCGGCCCAGGATTCAAGCACGAGGAGCGTCTCTCTCTCTCTGCCCCTCTTCCTACGTCTGTCCCTCCTCTGCCCTTACAGTGTCTTTTTCTCCTTCTCTCTCTCTCTCTCTCTCTCTCTCTCTCTCTCTCTCTCTATCTCTCTCTCTCTCCGCCTGTCACATCAGCAATGGGCGTTTGTGCACAAAGGCCATGATAATGGTGCCCAGGAGTCCTCTGTAAATTAAAAGCTCCATGTGTTTCTCGTAGCAGAGGATGTGTTAATCACGCTGCCTCATCAGAGGGAAAAAGGATCTCAGTCTGGATGCGGGGCTGAATCTTACCCATAGTTCCTTCAGAGCAATGGCTGGATCACTCTTGTGTATGACCAAACACTCGTTGTTTGGAGGGAGATAAGGAGGCTATACAAGGCTACACTCGCCTGACAGAGGGGCACCATTTCTCAAAGATAGCAAGATCTATTTCACTTCCAATTTAGGCTGTGAATTTTCTTGGCCTAATTATGACTGCAAGTGTTGGCCTAAAGTGTAGCCAAATCATTAGCAGTGTCCTGATTTTCTTGTGGCAGTGAGACTTCTTGCTTTAACCTGCTGTGATGTCATGCAGGATGAAATGTGTATTGGGATATGTTGATGGGCAGTGACTCACATTTCACACCCGCACTGGAGTAAAACCAGAGATACACCCACATCGCACACCCTGAGGGACACGATATTTTGGCACTCGTTGGCCACCCAGTGGCATCTCTGCATGACGATGCCATGTAGTAGTGAATAGTGCTCGACCTGCAGAAGATGCAGCAGGCGGAACCACAGAGGACGTGGCAGGTCCAGCCGGCTAGTGCTGCACAGATTGTTGAGGGTCCAGTAGGCCAGAGCTGCAGAGGATGAGAGTAAGACCAGCTGGTCGAAGATGCAGAGAATGTGGCAGAACCAGCAGGCTGGAGCTGCAAAGGACGTACAGGGTCCAGCATGCCAGAGCTGCAAAGGATCCAGACACCGTCGCTCAATGCATCTGTTCAGCCTTCCTGTGGAGCCTCCATATCCTTATTTCACTATTTATCACAACGTTGTGGCTCGATGTGTCTGGAGCCTCAGTCGTCCTCTGGAGCCTCTGTATCCTCACTTCACTATTTATACTGACACTGTGGCTCAATGCGTCTGCTCAGTCATCCAGCAGAGTCTCCATATCCTCGCTTCACTATTTATCACAACGTCGTGGCTCAATGCATCTTCTCAGTCATCCACCAGAGCCTCCGTATCCTCACTTCACTATTTATTCTGACGGTGTAGCTCAATGCATCTGCTCAGCTGTCCTCTGCAGCCTCTGTGTCCTCACTTCACTATTTATCACAACGTCGTGGCTCAGTGCATCTGCTCAGCTGTCCTCCAGAAATTCCGTTTTTTGACTTCACTGTTTATACTGACGCCATAGCTCAATGCATTGGCTCAGCCGTCCTCTGGAGCCTCCATATCCTCATTTCACAATTGATCACAACATCGTGGCTCAATGCATCGGCTCAGCCATCCTCTGGAGCCTCCGTATTCTCAATTTACAACTGATCACAACGTCGTGGCTCAATGCGTCTGCTCAGCTGTCCTCTGGAGCCTCCGTATCCTAACTTCACTATTTCTTATAACGTCGTGGCTCAATGCTTCTGCTCAGCCGTCCTCCAGAGCTTCTATACCCTCACATCACAATTTATACTGACAATGTGGCTTGTGCCATTTGCTCAGCCATCCCTTGGAGCCTCTGTATCCTTGCTTCTAGTTTGCCTCCGACCTCTCAGAAATTGATGATCCTTTTATTATTTTCAGAAATCTTTTCCCAGCTATTATTTTTAGCCTCTTTCTGTGAATTATTTTGCCCTCCATAAATTTTATGGTATAACAGATTGCATAAATGACTGTAATCTGTGCTTCCTTTAGCATGTGTAAACACTGCATCCCCAGCGTGGGACCCCTTTTAAGGGATTCTCTGTATTTATTTTTTACTGTTGCTGTAGGTGGATCTCCCACAGGTCAGTTGTAGCAGCTGCCTGACTACCAGGCCCCCCACTGGCTTGAAAAATCTGTGCCTTCCTCAGCAAGTTTATTTCCATGGGTGTTTTATTGAGGCCGGGGAACCTCCATATTTCAGATTAAACCATAATTTGTAGCTGTTGCCTTGACGGAATTTCATCAACACATAACTGATTACACAAACTTCTTTTTTCTTCTTGACACAAGAAAACATTAAAACAACAATAATTTGAACCTCGTCCAAGCATAAATCCCATTGACTGCAGTCAGTAATCAGCTCTGTGTTGAAAAATCCCACAAGACGTCATGAGCCCTTTTTCATTCTGAATACTGTGAGCACAGACTCTCTAGACTCTTCCCTAGCCTCCATGATGTATGGTACCAGTCAAAAGTTTGGACACCCCAAGCCACCTACCAAGGAGAGTGATAATGTCGCATCACATGACCCAGCCAGCAACCTTCTGAATCCCATCCCACAGAGCTGCCCCCCCCAAACATATAATTTTTGTTTTTTGGTCAGTGCGTAATTCCATATATTTTATTTTATGTTTTTGTTGTCTTTATGATTATTTTTAACTGTAGACAATAGTACAAATAACCTTTCTATAGGTAGGTGGGTCTAAACCTTCAATTGGTACTGTACATGTTTGTACACAGGAAGCTGTCGGCCATGATGCTAATGATTATTAAAGCAAAACCCTCAGCTGGGGTATTAAGGGCACTGCAAGCCCCAAAGAATTCAGGTCCATCACTAGTTAAACCAAGGCGTCCCCCAGGGTTCCATATTGGGGTCTACTCTGTTCTACTTTTTTATAATCGACCTGGGTAAGGACATTCAAGCAAAAACACACCTCTATGCTGATAACATTGTCATTTATACACATGCTCCCTCTATAGTACAGCCAGTGCAAGAGCTTCAGACAGGATTTCAGTCATTACAGACTACTCTGCTGAGTTTAAAATTGGTCTTAAATGCTCAGAAAACAAAATTCATGGTTTCCCCAATAAGATCGTTCACAACTGCTTGATGATGTTAGGATTCTCGCGAATGATGGTAAATCCATTGAAAGGGTGCCCTCATACAAGTATGTGGGTATTTAGATATATGACAAGGTTTTATCTAACGCACATATAGCTAAATTAGTCAGGAAGCTGAAAGTGAAAATGGTTTTTATTTTAGAAATAAATCTTGCTTTACTGTCAGTGCCAGGAAAAAACCTGAGGAAGCTACTTTTTGCCTGTGATTGATTATGACGGCATATTGTATATGCATGCATCCTCCTCCGATTTACGGAGTCCTGATTGAGTGTATCATACATCTCTGCATTTCATTACTAATGCAAAGTCTCTTACTCATCATTGCATTCTTTATGATTGGGTGAGCTGACCAGAACAAAGAACTGGTATATTTTTATCTATAAAGCAATACTGGGTAAATTGCCAGCTTACCTCTGTAACCTACTCTGTCTCAGCTGAGGTAGTTACTAGCTATGCTGCTCCAGGTACTCTACACTGTACCCTGGGTTTTGACCAATCTGGGAAACCTGCATTTTCTTACTATGCATCATGGACGTGGAATAATCTGTGGAACAAGCTAAAATTAGCCAAATTAATTTCCATTAATGAATTAAAGGGCATCATAAAGAATTTGGCGAAGGAGACATGTAGTTGTTTTTCCTGAAAGGCCAAGTGTTTAAATAACAGTGTAATGTCTGGATTTGTTTTCCTTGGTATATGTTGTATTTTTAACATGTCATAAGTTTGTATGGCTACTACCTTGGCCAAGTCCCTCTTGTAAAAGAGAATTTTAATCTCAGTGGGACTTCCTGGTAAAATAAAGGTAAACAAATAAACAAGTGAACATTTTCAGCAACCGTTTGTCTTGTTTAGTGCCTAGACAGCATCGTGGAGGGAGACTCCCATCTAGAAACTTCAGATAGGGGAGTGGGAACAGAAGAAAGAGTGTTTCCCTGAGCTGGAGAATTATAGCTCATCACAGCCCACACTCCAACCTGTGTGTGGGCGCAAAGCAGTGCAGTTCAACATGGCTGCATTTAGCTCTGTCAGAATGTCCACTTCCTGTGGCTGATGACGTCACACCTCTGCCACTGTAATTACCCAATAATAGCATGCTATGGCTTTTGCTTTGACCCATGAGGAGAAAGGATATCTCCTCATAGTATATATGTGCTAAGACAGTGTTATCAACTGCTGGGTCCAATTTCAGTATTTCAGTATTTTTTTTTACTGACAGCACTCCCCTCTCTCACCTCCCTCCCAACCCCCTTTCAGCAAATTTTAGCAGCCGGCCTGTAAGGCCACACAAGCTACGGGACGAGTGAAGCAGCCGGCCTGTAAGGTCACACGAGCTACGGGACGAGTGAAGCAGCCGGCCTGTAAGGCCACACGAGCTACGGGACGAGTGAAGCAGCCGGCCTGTAAGGTCACACGAGCTACGGGACGAGTGAAGCAGCTGGCCTGTTACGCCACACGAGCGGCTCTTCATAAAGTCGTCCTCAGGTTTGTGTCGTTGCTAGAAGGACAGCGTCACAGACGCCGGGGGGACTATCATCCTCCTTTCTTACAATCTGTCTGGCAAATTTGCTCGAGTGCTCCGTGCTGAAAGCGTGAGGATTTTCTTGCCGCCTGTGTCTTTTGCTGCCCGTTTATTGGCATCCTGGCATGTCTCGCCCTGCGAAAAGGCAAACTGTTTATACTCAGCACGCTGAGCGGCGCAGTCCGCTACCTGGGCGGGTAAGGGGCCTGGCGCTGAGTATCGCATTGCAATAACGACGCCAAGGGCCCGAGGAGAGTGACATTCATTATTCCAATAGCATGTGCAAACTTCAAGCCACAAATTGCAGCCTCAACCAATTACTTGACATCAAGCGAAGACTGGGAGCTCACGCTGGGCCCAGATTGGGCACAACCCCACCCCCACTGCCCCATCCTGCCAGCTTAGAGAGGAATGTGCACATAGACGGGGCCTCTCACTGCCAAACAGTCTCACCCCTGTCTTTGGCATTAGAATGCAATACCACACTATTGTGGACACATACTCATGATTACACACAAATGTTTCATTTTATGTTTTACAAATTATTTCTTGACAGAAGAGACCCACAGTTTTGGTGCATGTCAGTACAGGGCAGTAAGTAGCTAAGTAATCATAACTGCTAAATTCTTCAGTGCAGTTTTGAGAGATTTGAACAACATCAGTTATCCTTGAAAGCTGATCCACAGTTTTTATATATATTTTTTCAAGTCAATATCTCTGTGGTTCCTCCAGGTACTCCAGTTTCCCTCCACAATCCACAAATATGCTGAGGAATATGCTGAGGTGAATTGGAGTTATCAAGTTGCCTGTAGGTGTGAATGGTGTGTGAGTGTTTCCTGTGATGGCTTGGCGCCCCACCCCGGGTTGTTACCTGCCTTGCGCTCTTAGCCTCTGGAATATGCTCCCGGCCCCCCACAACCCTGAACAGGGCAAGTGGTTACAGAAAATGGATGGATGGAATATCTCTGTGGACATTTTAAGGACTAGCCACTGCCCTCATCCATCCCCTAATACGCTGTTTCCTGGATTTCAATGCAGCTGAATAGGCAAGGACGTTCCCAGTGCACAATGGTTCTCATGAGGTTGTGATTTGGTCAGTTACAGATAGAGTTGGATGGCTAATGTCAAGAGACAGCAGAAAATTAAAGATCAGATCAGGGCACTCATCCTCTATCTATCTATCTATCTATCTATCTATCTATCTATCTATCTATCTATCTATCTATCATCTATCATGTATCATCTATCTATCTATCTATCTATCTATCTATCTATCTATCTATCTCTTATTGAGGTCCATGTGACGATAGCGGTGGTGTCACTTTCATAGGCTGTATTCTTCACGTCCAGACCGTAGAGATGGTTCTCCAATGTCACGAAATGCCTAAACATGTGTCATGTCTGCTTTTAACAAAAGAAGGATCATGATGCTTCATCGCTTCTGAAATAAACAGCCTGCAGCTGAAGAAAATGTACCTCAGAGCACAGCATCACACATATTTAAAGCTCACTATCCTCCTGGATTTATGTGGAGGGCCAGTTTTTTTTATTAAGCTCGTTATTTACAGTAAGTTTGAGGGTGTGAAGAGAAGCAGCAGCCTATTATATTCAGTCTCTTATAGCTTAATTATTCTTCTATTTATTGAGCTGCACACAATCTGACTGCGTCCACATAATGATTTTTAAAGCTCCTCTTTCTTGTCTCTCGCGTGTTTTATGGTCTCTCAGTTGCCCATCTTCTCCAGCTTCTGCGCTGCTCTCAATTAGCTGAACTAAAAGTTGAGAGCAAGAGAAGACAAACATCTCCCCCATGTGTCCATTGGCTATAAGTGCAACCCTGCATTTTCTCCAAGATCCTGCTGGGAGAAGTCAGGCCATTGCAGGGAATGCGAGCCGCCAGCTGTTGCAAGGAATGCAAGCTGCCGGCTGTAGCAGGGAATACAAGCTGCCTCCAGGCATGCAGCCTTCAGCAGGAAGATTCCTGAAAGAGCAGAGGGGCTGCCATTTTTGGCCAAAGAGGGACTCTTTCTGCTTGCACGCCAGACGTCTTTGGACCCTAGGGCTCCTAGCTGGCTACAAAATGGGCCAGTTGAGCACTTCCTGGTGAGACAAACAGGGCTCTGCCTGGGGTCCCATAAAAAGGAGGGCTCTGCTTGGGGTCCTGAGGAGAGGAGGGCTCTGCTTGGGACCCTATATTGAAGAGGGCTCTGCCTGGGGCCACAAAGTGGATGGATCTGCCTGGGGCCTGTAAAAAGAAGGACTCTGCTTTATTTGTTTATTGTATTTGCTTTTGTGACATGAGTTACAGTTTTTCTGATTGCTTAGATACATGTCTTTGAAACAATAGGCTATTTTTGCAAAACTCTACCAACTAACCACAAAATCTTACACCAAATTAGCAAAACATTGCAAAACTCCTGAAGCTCTTTTAAAAAATTGTGTTTTCATGTCAATACAATAACACAAACCACAAACTGAATTTGCACATACAGCACCAACTACACACTGTGGCTGTATCGGTTATAACAATACTGATTGTACACTTCATTTTGGTGGCACTGACTAATTCATTGGTGGAATTATTTGCATCTGATTTATGAGTTAATTGTTTTGGGTAAGTTACAGGCTTTTACAGCTAAACCACCGTGTTTTCAGTAATGTTCTTATAGCCTTCAGAATGTTACAGTTTTTCCCAATCAAATGCACACTGTGATTGAATGTAGGCACCAGGAATACAGTATCTCATGTTAACATTCCAGAGTGAAATACTGTTTCCCCACAATCAAAAACACAATCGCCTGGTATCTACACAGTTTGCAAATCTGGTGCATTCATATTACAAAACCCCACACACACTTCACAGCCAAATAGCTCAGATTCTAGTTTTACCACACCTCTGTAATTTGCAGAAACTCCTCAAGTCACCAATTAAGATCCAATGTGCCAGTGGGCCACACACACAGTGAATCACAATTACCTACTCCATTCTCTTTAAAACCATGCAAACACAGCACAATGACTTGGGGCAAAATGGATGAGGACAAGGCAGAAACCAAGACATTGTAAATGAAAAAGGGGCAACTGCGGTTGACAGTGTCATCAAGTACGCCGTGCACCTGTGAGAAGCTGGGCAGTGAGTCCAGCCCAATTTGAGCCGTTACACTGTAGTTGGAATCATTATGACTATATGACTATGGCACTGAGAACAGCTAACTCCGAATGCATAGCTACACAATTACGGATTTACGGGGTTGCACTTATGGATATCCAGCAGATCGCGTTGACTGCGTAATTGAACTCTGCTCGGTAGAATTCACAGAAGAATTCACGAAACTGACACTTCAGTCAGAAGCAAGATGCAGAAGTCATCAACATGGTGTTATAATAATAATAATAATAATAATAATAATACATGTAATAATAATAATGCCATCATACTCAGAGAAATACAGACATGAATCACACAAGACAATGGCATATTCCACAACATATGGACTGTCTACATCAACCATTGATCACATACTGAGAAGACATAAGATGAGTATGAAACAAATATATCGGGTTCCATCTGATCATGTGAAAGAAATGCGACATGCATATGTACAAGTACAAATTATTGTACTGTACAGCCCTCTGCTTTTTCACTGTATTGCAGTATTACAGCATATACATATTCACTGTTCTGCAGCACTGTAACCTTGTTATGTGTTGTCTTCCATAAAATACTTGAGCTTGATACAAATGCTGACCAGAATAAATACATCTACAATGACAAGGCTGGATTCTACTTGGTCAAAAGGTGCTGCAGAGGCAGGAATATCATAGGAGAAAGAGTTACAGTGGATGTCCCTGGTCAAAGAGGAGGAAATGTAGCAATGTATGCTACCTTTAGTCTACAAGAGGTGATCCATCACTGCATCACACTGCCATGCTTATGGAATTCCTCAGTGGGCTATGTGATATTGTGTTCCCACTCCACAGAGACAGCACAGTACTCCAGATAACGCTACTGACACTGTCATACGGGATAATGTTGATTTCATAATTCAGGGTTCATCCAAGGATGGTTTGATTCCCATCCACATATCCAAATGATCTTCCTTCCACCATATTTCCCCTTCCCTTTTTTTTTTTCCAGCTGGCGATCGAAGGTGTATGATAGGAACCATATGAGCAAATGAGTCATCTTGAGGCAATGCATGCAGCCTGTGATGATATCACACCAGAGTATTGTCAAAGATGATCCATCATTAAAGACGTTACTTCCCATGTTGTTTAGCCGGGGAGAACATTTGTTGTGATGTAGGTGAAAGCAGGTGGCATAATCCACATGATAAGCAGGAAGGTGGCTGAAGAGTCTTTTTGCCTAGGCTCTGTTTTCCACTACACTGTCTACATTGTATGCTATGCTAGACCACATAGGCATAATGCATTTTCTGTTTGTGTTCTTGATTATTGAAGACTATTTATTGTCACAATTCAATTGTTTATGTATATTATTGTGTATAAATGGAATGTATTTGTATTTTTGTTACATAATAAATTGTAACCATTCTTTCTAGGCATTAGATGTAATATCATTTATTTTCTATAGAATTTTCGTAGTTGCAGTAATACACTGGTTTTTGTTTTCACAACACAGTGTCCAACTAGTGCTCACTGTAACCTACGATTTTGTAGAGTCTGTATGATTTGGTTTTGAGGACTGTATGAAGGTTTTTTTCAGCAAAAAGTGATTTTATTCTTGTGTTTTTACAATTATTGGAAAGTGGTATTTCATACTGTGGTTTTTGTATATTGTTTTGGGGAAGTTGTGCAGTATTCTGGGAAATGTACATATCAGCTGGGGAAAACTGTAAATATGTTTCATGAAATGTGCCAAAGCAATCAAGAAAAACTGTAAAACACATAACAATGTGCAAAATGCACTTGTGCACAAATACAGACGTGTAAACACGCAAAAACATGCAGACATACACAAAACAACCTCTGTCACACACACACTCAATTTCTGGTGCATAGTCTCAATAGTTGTCTCTAAATCTCCTTCATTAAAATTTTCTCGAACTGTAAAATCGAACTGTTACATATTTCTTTCTGTCAAACACAGAATGCATACACTCATGACAATGAATTTAGTACTTGCTATGAATGATGGAACTATAAAAGTACATCATTGGTTATTTTGAAAATGGGTTATTTTGGCTGTTATATGTACACACATATACATTACAGGCGTATTAAAGGCCGGTCTCCAAATAGCCATAAACCGTGAAACAGAACATGTCACTGGAAAATGAACATCAGTGCTGAGTACTTAACTTGGCACTTGAGATGGGACAGAAGCATCCAGGGCCTGGACCTGGGCCTGGGGGGTGGGGAGGGGCTGTTTCCCATCAACCACATTATCCTTACCACATCAGCTTGTCGTGCTGCCCTCGTGTTCGAGCTAATCTCCTGCCTAAATGCTCCCTCCGACAATGAATAAATTATATAAACACCCCAGAGGTTGACCCTTGACCCCTGACCCCCAGGCCACTGACAAAATGGCTTCAGCCGCTGCTCTTCCTGACAGGCAGCCTGGAGGCGGGCGTGACGGATGAGGGAGAGCGGCCAGATGGCGCTGACGCTTACACTTGTCCACTTTCACTGAGCTACACAAACAATCGCAGTGCGGGGACAGCGAGGACGAGACCCCTGGGAGACGGCGAGGTGCTCAGGGATTGCCCGGCCTTTTCACGCCAAAGACGGCTGGCTCCATAACACCACATGTTATTTTTCAGTCCTCTGCCATCTTTGGATATGTATAGCTTATATACAGCTTCTCCATTACTGTTTGTGTTCTGCTGTTTTCTGCTTTCTGTTTTGTATCTTTTTATAATTATGAAAATGCCTTTAATTCACATTTATTGGAGACAGAATCCACTGCCAGTGGGGGCCGCTGTGATGGAGCTGAGCACTGGCAAGGTCTGTTGCTTTACATCATCAATCTGTGTGACCGGGCCCCTCCCAGCACATTCCACTGTGGGCCGAAACTTGACCCTTTGTATTCCTAGAGCAGGCATTGGGTGAGGGTTCATTTCACCCCTCCTCTCAGCTGCACTCACCGGGGTCAATGGTTTGGCATGTCAGCTGTCTGAGGTGCAGCTGTGATGCCTTGCCAGCAGATGGCGGTACAAGCTTGTTCCTGCTAATAAGTGTGTGCGTGTGCTTGTGTGTGTGTGTGTGTGTTTGTGTGTGCATGTAAAATTGAGAATTTCTCAAAACCGTTTATGTATATAGCACAATACGACATTGTGGTTTACCTGAAAAGGCCTGTAGCTTACCCGAAACAATTAACTTTCACTTTGGCACATCTTTCAAATGACAATTAACGTTTGCAAAACATCTAGTGTAATCCCCACACTATAACACCACTTCTGCACAGCAGAACATCATTTCTCGTAGTTTCATACAAATTTCCAAAAGTTTTAGAACATTTATCCAAATGGTCTTGTACAATTGTTACCATTTGGCATACTTTTCAGTTGCTTTAGTCTTGTTGGTCAAAATAGATTTCCCATTGTAATCATTTTACACTGAAAATTATATATGTACGCGATCATCGTGTAAGCCACCAATGCAAAACAGTTCACTGAACTTTCAAAAAGATATTCCTTAATTTGCAGTGATTCAACATTAGTGTGTTTTTGGTCCCCAGAGTATATGATTTTGTTGCCATTTTGTTATTCTTGTACAGTATTGCCAATTGCTGTTTATGCATTATACAGTGCTGTGTGACTTTTTTGTTTGCTATTGTGCTGTGTCTTGAGATTTGAAAAATGCATGTGAGTACTTTCAACAGTGAACTTTACATACTGTAATATGGAGCTTAGCAAATTTGTAACTGGTGTCTTAGACATAAGTATCAGTTTGCTAAAGAAGAATGATCGATCAGTGATAATGAGAAAGTGGGAAACGACTATCATTCAGAATTTTGGAGCTCAAGAGCATACTTATATTGACATTTTCACAATATAAGTATTTTGACTCTCATGGTTAAAACGATGCTGATTGCACTTTTCATTTTGGTGGCGCTGACTAATTTATTGAGAGAATTATTTGCTTTTGAGACATGAATTACAGTTTTTTTCTGATTGCTTAAATACTATCTTTGAAACGATAAGCTATTTTTGCAAAACTCGACACACTAACCACAAAACCTTATACCAAATCAGCAAATCATTATAAATCGCTTGAAAAGGTAAACAGTTCTTGCTTAAAGCCCTTTTAAAAAATTGTGTTTTCATGTCAATGCAGTAACATACACCATCAACTGAATTTGCACATGCAGCATTTCATTTATACTCACTGAAAGTATAAATGAAAACACTTGTGGCTTTAGCTTTATCTGTGTACAGAGCGTAGCAGTTTGCAAACAAAATGCTCTCTTACATGTAGCAAACATACATACTCACAGGTATCCTGATGTGTAAAGTACAGATGTGTATTCCCAACATTACAAATAAGGGGATATTTTTCAAAATGTTCTAATACTGTTCAAACAACAAAAGCACAGTAGAAGAAAACAAAAACATTTGTGCTAGGAAAAAAAGATCAGAAAGAAACTAGGCTAAATCTTTCATTCTTTGTTGTCAATGTGGAAAGGCAATTGGCAAAATAGTGTAGGAATATAGAGACCGATCTTTACAGTCTTGCTAGAAGCCTGCTATAAAATTACAATTATAAAATCGAGAAAAACTGTAATACCTCGTTTGCTAACCTTAAATTCTTACCACCAGGGGGAGATAATGACTAAATTTTACGGATTTTTTAATTGCTAAGATAGACGCTGCAAGACTGAGCTCACTTTCTCAAAACTACCAACACACAGTCTACAGTACCAACACACAGCTTGTCCAAATACAGTAGTTAATCTCTCCTCCAGAATGCACTACAGCCAACAAACTAGTTAACCCATGTCTCAAAAGTGACTCATACCACCAAAACAGTGGCACTTAATATCTAAATGAAAGAACACTATATCACACACAAAAGAATGGCATATAAAACACTAACAACAGACAGCATTACATAAAATATAATATGGATCATCAGTAAAGGATCATCTGTAAAGTAACTGATTTCATTTTCCATAAGCATTGTATTAAAAACAGAACACTTCTTCACTTGGGTTGCAGTGTATTTAAGTGGCCTATTGTTTTTACTGTGGTGTAATTACAAAATATTCATTATCAATTTTCAAAAAAAAAAAAAAACACACAAAACAGTTTATGCATATAGCACAACATTATGCCTTAGCTGCAAAAGCCTCAGTATGGGTTCACCTACAAAACAAAGATGTGGATTAGAAACTGCAACAGTTAGCAAGGAGCTCAGTCAACATCGTATAAGATTAGTTACATCAAAGACGTATCTGGGTGCAGTTGCTAAGGACCTGCGTTTCTGATTGAATGGAGGCCCAAATCCCAGAATGTGGATTGTTGCTATACCACTGAGCAAGAGGCCTATATATAAAAACGTCTAGCAGTTTATATTAGAAAAATGAAATCTACACAAGCTGCTGAAGTTCTGAAAAGCTACGTAGACACATGAGACATTTCATTCAGTAACTAGTCACAAGTAAATTCCACATTCCATTAAGAAATATAGCAATCCCGTTGGCAGCCAGAAAACAGCACTAATGAAATGTGTGGCATATGGCTGTATTCTTTAACAGCCAAAGCTGGTCCTTTCGTAACATCATATAGACAGTCTACATAAGACTCATGTTAAATGTTAACATTACATTATCATGCAAATATTATATATTGTTATACAACATATAATTTATGTATCATTATAGTTTTTTCAATTGCTAAGATATGTTCTGCAATACTGAAGTCACTTTCTCAAAACTCTTCATACAGTTCCCATAACATCAGTTTATGTAGGCTACACTGTGAATCTTTTCTCATTACTTTCATACAAAACTGTAGTAGTAGTACTGTGCGTATACACAAACACACACACACACACACACACACAGAAACACAGCAGGCTATTCCAGGTGATAACCTAATCAGGTGTGTATTGCCAAGAGGTACTTCCCTGCTTGTATCGCTAGAGAGGACATTAGATGTGATGCAGATGAGACCGTGTGCCTGAATCCAGAGGAGAGCATAGATTGACAGTACTACTACTGTACCAATGGCAAGTATGTGTTTATCTGTGTGTGTGTGTGTGTGTGTGTGTGTGTGTGTGTGTGTGTGCGTGTATAAACACGCCTGTATATGTGTGTATATGCACAGTGTATTTCTGTAGTATTTCATTTTTGTGTTTTTGGATTTTTAAAAATGACTGATTACACTACAATAACAAATAAAGGCCATTTAAATATACTACAACACAATTTGCTCATTCCTGGACATTTTATAGAAAAACTGTTCTGTTTTGTAATGCCAATGACAGATGACTACCTTACAAATGATCCTCAATGATGATCCATATTATACTTTATGTCATGCTGCCTGTTGTTACTGTTTTGTATGCCATTCTTGTGTGTGTGATATATTGTTCTTCTAGAAAGATATTAGGTGCTAATGTTTTATGGAATGAGTCTTTTTTGAGGCATGGATTAACTGTTTTGGTGACTGTAGAGTTTTGAGAATGTGACTTCATTATTGCAGAATGTATCTTAGGAATTGAAAAAAATGTAAGGCAGTGTGTTTTAAAAAGATTTGTATCATCAATAGGAAGTACATTTGTTTTTCATTTGATAACAAGAATTCTTGAAAAACATAAATCTATGTCAAGAACTAAGATAAAATAACATAAAATAAAATGTAGTCCCTATGCAACTGTATTACCTAGTTTTTTTCTACATAAACACACCAAAATAGCTTAGCAAATAAACTTATTTTCCTTTGCTATGGGACTCTTAAACGCCTCATAAGTTTTTACAGAGGAAAGCTTATTTTGTTCTGAACTACATGCTCTATTTTTCAATGCACCATGGTCTACATTTTTGATAAATCATTGGTATTTCATAAACAATTATTGAAGACATTATCTGGTAACAAACATGGGAAAATGTGCCAACATGATAACAGATCGGTGCCGTGATATTGAGACACTGCTACTGGCAACAAATGGAGGACTGAACATGCATGTTTGTGGTTGTTCACATGAGTACAAGTGGGGAAACCCATGGAAGATTTTCCTAGGAAATGCACAGACTGGATTTAGGCTACGTGTCATGATAAGGCTTCCTTACAGTGTCCTTTGTAGCCTCTTAACAAATTATACCTAATTGGGCCATTATAAATTGTTACTATATTATGAATTAGTTGTAATAAATAACAGAAGCTCAGACACAGAAAGACAGTTAGGTACATTTGTACAATTTGCTGTTCATTTTTCCTTTTTAATAAGTAATTTGGTTAGTTTTTACGGCAGCCATGAAGCATTTCGGAGGAAATATCTGAGCGTATCACACACTTTATTCAGAAAGATTGTGATTTCGACATTACGGGATGACTTCACATGCATTGCTGGAAGCGCCTCGGCATTGATGAAGACCAGCACCCAGGCTGAGAGGGAGAAGCTCTCGTCCACCAGAGACGGGAATGTTAAAAGGCATTTAAATCAACGGCCAGCCCAGTCACTTTGTTCCTCACTTTCCTCGGGGGGTAATTCATTAGCCCCCTGCGTGTAAAACAAATACAGCTGCAAGCTGGAGCTGTGTTCTGGGGGCTGGGGAGGGGTGTGTGAATTCGCTGGTAATACCTGCTCCTCCTTGTGAAAGCTAAAAAAGCGACACCATCCTTAAAGGGACGTGCAGTGAGATGCACAGGGAACACATCACCTCTGTGGCTTCAATGCTGCACATCTTCCTGCAAGCGTTTTTGTAATTTGTTTACCACCATTCCACCTTCCATTTAAAATCATTAATTTTGTGGCACAATCAAAAAATGCAGTTAAAATATTAGCAGAGTTTAGAACTGATGATAGGGAGGAGTAACAGGGATAGTATCTCTGCTCCTCAGTGAATCCATTTAACAACAACAGTACACACTCTCTGCGGAAGATTAATAAACTGGCAAACTGAAGCAGGTCTGAAAGTAGCATAATCATATTATGTAAAGAAGAAAATTATAATATCTGCTTATCTTCCTCGCTGTAAGTCACTTTGCACAAAAGGGCTTTCAGGTGGGCAGTGGCACCTGGTAGGACAGGCCCGAGTGGTGCCTCCTGTGTGCCAGTATGGATCCACTTTGAGTAACTTTGCCCACTCCTCCCACAGCTCTCTCTGGAGAGACATTAAGATCCACAATACCAGTCTATCAGAAAACATTCACATCGCAACAAAATCTATTGCAGCAGTTTTCATTTGACAAACTAATAATGGAATTTTTATATAGGCTGATTATAAAGTAACATGGTTAATATTGGATCTAATATCATTTCTTACCGTCTGTTTGGTTAATTTCCAGAGCCCCTCAAATACAAATAAAACCTATATAATACACCACCAGTTATAAGCTGAAAAATTCTTCATCCACCTCACAAAGGTCACCTCTTCAGAAATGCACAGGAAATACTCCCCCTAACACGTGGATCATCTTCAGCATTAAGTGAATGGATCCCAAGTCAGTTGCATTAGTGATCAGCAGTACTGCCTGGTATTGTGCGAAATTTCCTGACAACCGGGAAGTTATCTACTTCACTAATTACAAATTGTAGGTATTTGACACTTTGATTCCTCCTGCAGGGTGCACGTTCACACCGCCTGTGGTCACAGAGACGTGGCATGGATATAAATTCATTTTCAGTGGGTCCAATTCTGTGGGTTTCTGGTTTAAGTCTCAGCCGCTTCCTCCAGCATGACTGATGGGATAATTAATTACGGTCCTGGTGAATAACACCCCAAGCAGCCCAGTGCACCACGCACTCACCACAGGGACTGGTGCACACATCACCTCACACCCATGATTAGCGCGCCGGTCAGGGCAGCAGTACTGCAGCATGTCAAAGCGAAATACTGCATTTCATTTAGTCATGAGGCACAGTCACGGCATGGTACGCCACAGTAACCCCGCGCTGGGGCCTCGCCGGGTGGGAACCATGCCAGAGAAGCCAGCCTTGCGCAAGCCGGCAGGATGAAGTGGTGCTTCACTGTCAGAAACTGACAGAGTGCAGCTGCAGCAGCTCGTACCAAGGGCCTATTCACGGAGTATCACCCGTACCAGGGCCCCAGTAATGGGGTATCACCTGTACTGGGGCCCCAATCATGGGGTATCACCCGTACTGGGGCCCCAATCATGGGGTATTACCAGTACCGGGGCCCCAATTGGTGGGTATCACCTGTACTGAGGCCCTGGTTGCGGGGTATCACCTGTCCCGGGGCTCCAGTCGTGTGGTATCACCCATTCCAAGGCCCCATTTGTGGGGTATCACCCATACTGGGCCCCCTATTGCAGGGTATCACCTGTACCGGGGCGTCGATTGTGCAGTATTATCCAAACCATGGCCCCTGTCTCATGGTATTACCCATTCCCATTCCCTATCACATGGAATCACCTGTATCGGGGCCCCAATCGCGTTGTATCATTGACCATGCAGCCATGGTCCAAAAAGTAATTTCCTTTTTAAACCTTAAAACATTCAATACACCTGTTCAAATAACTGCAGCAGTAATGTGCTTAGCTGGAACACGATAAGCCCAAATTAGCTGCCTTCTCAGTTGTTTTTCAAATTAAAAATTTGGTTACACTGGCTTCAAAGCAATAACAGCAGAATTACATAAAAAGACCCCACACAAACTGTTTCTGCGTAACTTAATCAAATTCAAGAATGTTTTATTTCGTTGCCTTTTTAAATACTGTTCATTAACTTCAGAACCTCTAGAGCTCAAATTGAGATTATCAGGCACCTGAAAAGTTTGCTTTGATGTTTCTTCCACTTTTCCTTCGCTGTTTCTTACCTCTACAGACTGGCGTCTTGCTCAGGTTGCACAAAGAGCGTGTGGGTGTTTCACGCTTTAACCGTATGCCTGTGTGAGTGTTTTTCTTATCACAGCATGCTTTCCCACAAATACTTAAGTGAACTCGACAGACCTAAGACTAATTGATGAATCATCCAAGTATTCACACAGCGGTCAGCCACTTCGGCAAAGGCAGAGCTTTACAGAAAATCAGCTGAAAATGAGTCACCCGGTTTAGATGTTTGAACTGTAAATCACTCAGTCTTACTTATTAATGCAAATCCCTCAGTATCACTCCATATCTTCATACATGCTTATAATGATACGTGACAAGTCAACTTATGTTACAATAGAGTATTCATTTTTTTACTTTTGTTATTTGTGCTTATTAAGCTTACTATAATATTTGTGGTGTTTAGGCATTGCGACGTGTGTGTCTTGTTCCTCCTTTAATTTGCTTGAAATTGTAAAGGATCTCATCACTGCATAACAAAGTCAATAACATTTCTACTTCTTGTTTCTTCATTCACGCACAAATGACAGCCTGAGAGGTCCCTCAGCACTTTGGTGACTCAGAGACCAAATGACACTACAGCTTTGGTTTAACTTGGTTTGGAGAAACTGCTCCAGTCACAGATACACAAGATACACAAGGCGCCGGTTCTGGAATCATTTCTGATTTCAGCAATGTACTGTATCTTAGAATCATTGATGGAATTTGGCTTTAACCTCGACCACAGTTTGCACCTTGCTTTTAGCAAACAGGCCCATTCTCTCTTTCTATAATGTTAGCATGCCTGGGGGGGGAGGTAGGGCAGCAAGTTTTTTTCTTGTCTCCCCACCTGGCTCCTTTCCTACATTGACATCTTTCTTTATTTTTTTCATTTCTGTGTTCCCTCATTCCTGTTTTTGAATTATTGTGTACAAATGATGTAGTGATGTATTAATCCCATGTAAAGGGCCTTGGGGTGACTGTTGTAAAAGGCGCTATATACAATAAATGGTGACACATTACTTGAGGGGGCACAAATAACTTAGTAACTCACTACTCAAGTACAAATCAAGAACATATATACAAACTGCATGAAATATATGGATCATTTTGACTGATTAATGAACAAACATGGATCAGTAAGTAACTAACACTTAGTTTCTGGTTAATTGATACATTAAGTAACAGTGTACTTCTACATTGTGCCCCCAAGTAAAGTGTTGCCAAATAAATTGAACTGAATTGAATTGAATATCTCCATGAGACTCAGCCACAATATTTAATTTGTTTTAAATTATGTTGCATCGCAGATGTGAGAGTTAGTCCCTTAAGTTGATTATGAAGTGTAACTTCTTAAAAGCTGAGACCTGTACTTATTTGCTGCCTCTGTTCATTGTAAAGTGGTGAATATAAACAAAAATAACAATAAACAATAAATATATATTCAGAATAACAGGAACATAGCACACGAAAGGAGTATTATCAACAGTACTTGCTAGTCTCACTGAATTTGGATAGTAGATTAGGAAGTGCAGGTAGTTAAGTATAGTAGCAAGTAGTATGTTCAAGTATAATGCTAGTAATTAGTTGCATTCCTGGAATAACTTAAGCAAATGTATGTTATAGAAACATGAGGGATTATAAGAAAAAAAAAATATACCTGGGTAAGTAGACACGATAAAAAACAGGAACCTGAAAAGAATGATACCATAGTGTGATAAAGAATAAATAGATCAATTCTACAATAAATAGCCTGAATTTTGCTGGTGGAAGTTTGTGTCAAAAGGTTTCTGCTTGCACATTATTGGTTGTGACACAAGATACAGTTGACTGCAGTTCATTGTTCTCTTGATGTGTTTTAGAATATAAATCCAGCTTTTGTTGCTTTATCAATGCCTTCATCGCTGCTTGTGTGGCTTATGAGCAACTTTTTTCCTATAGAAGTTAACAAATCAACAAATGTGGAAAAATAGCAAAAAAAAAAACAAGATAATGTGAGAACCGGGTGTTTCGACACACGTCGGTTCATCTGGGGGCTGTTTTCTGTGTTCACCTCATTCTCATTGCTGAAATCACACATCAACAAACCTGGACATCACACTATACAGCAATTATTCGCTGATACATCAGTTGCAGTGGTGCAAATTCACATTTTCATAACATGCGTTATAGGAGAATATACTGTGCACATGCTAGGTATTTATGCTGAGGGATGAGGAAGGAAAATCAAAAGCGGATTTGAATCCATGGAAGAATCTAATGGAACCAGTTTGTATCACTATTATGTGTTTTATGTAGCAATCGATGCAACATTTTGTGGCCAAATGTCAAATACTAGTGTGGTTAGACACTAACTTGTGGGGAAATTACAATACAAAATGCAGATGTAAGGCGTTTAATCACAGCAGTTTGTACTTCTGTATTTCTCTTGTGTGATGACCTTTGACCTTGAAAGAGATATGAACTCCCGGGATAATGCATTGTGGAATAGGTTCCCGATAATCATGGGCGTCTTGACTAAGCTCCTTTAGTCATCCAGAAGGCCTTGGGTTTTGGTGATCTCATCCTGTCTTTTTTCCCCACAGGTTTCTAGCATCACACTGTAGATCAGTTAAATCTGCTTAGAGCATAGAGACAGGAGATTTTCATGTTCTAAAATAAATGTTGCACTGTCAGTCAGGCACTCTGGTAGCCTGAGAACATTCACATGTCTTTCTAGTAAAACCAATGTCATGCCTTCCTCCTATATTTGTCATTTATGTGACAGTATGTGGTACAGTACCCAGAATTCTCTCTGGGTTTCTGATAGCCTCCATCTTGCTTTGGAATGTCTCCTCTCTTTGAGTAGGAAACTGCAGGAGGTAGGAAGTAGGAAACATAGATGG
>JAODJU010000007.1:22426989-22450801 GCA_026776725.1 Gnathonemus echidnorhynchus | reverse complement strand
TGACAGGCTGTTCCTGGGCAGTTTAATCACAGTGCCTCCTTATCATCAAACTGCATACAGTGTAAAAACGTTGGTGCTCAGCCTGAGCAGGAACAAGAGCTCCTCTGTTCACACGTGAGCGAGCGCAGGACACTGCAGCCAGCCGGCAGATTACACTCATCCTGCCCCCCAGCACATTCATGGTCCTCACTCCACAGTAAATGGGGCATAAGCACTGCAGATAAAGGGGGGGGGCACGCTTGTGTGCAATGAAGCCTCTTTTTGTTCAGGTCTTTGAGATGGGCCCGTGTGACGATGGAGCCCTGGTCACTCCCTCAGCCGACGCAGATCTCGTAATGAGGAGGAACAGCCAGCACACAGGAAGCAGGGCCGGGCCCTCGGCCTTCAGGGGCCCCATCCTGACGGACTCTGAGGAGCAAGTAGCCCTCAGAGGACACAGGGTCTAGCCAAACAGCACTGAGCACCACTGGTACAGCCCACTGTGTATATAGATCTACTCACATTTATTCACTTATTAATAGCAACTTACATGTTCATAAAAGTAAAAATTAAATTTAATATCAACAGCTCTCATTAAACCAATAAGTCTGTGTCACACCAGCTGACGTTCTTTATAGCATAATGAAACAACTCAACTTAGCCACAAGCCAAACTTCTCAACAGACCCAATGGCAACATACCCAAGAAGCAACATATAACAACTGAAAAAGTGAGAGAAGACTTGACTTTGAATATCCAATTGAAAGGCACAGTGGATAGAAAAAGGGAAAAAAAATTAAAATTAAATCATTCACATGGGACAGTGTTGGTTGCCTGGGCAAATATAAACTCCATTACCTACAAATGGAAAATAGGCACATCAGAAATCTGGATAATTTCTTCAGAAATAATATTTTACACTTACTAATGAAACTTCATAAATAACCCACGGGAAAGTTATATTTGGGTTATAAATTTTGAAGTTATCAGTTAATTTATCCATCAGAGAATTCGGTGATTTTGACCCAGAGCTCAGGCAGACAAAGGAGTCGTTGAAAATGCAAAGTTCAGCGTGGAGTTTTATAACAATATGGGATAGAATGGTACATTAGGGAAAGATAAAACCTCTCTGTAAAACACACTCTAAAGTATTTCAAAAACTGGCTTCTCTTCAAAAGGCTGAGCAGGGAGATATTCTGTATTAAACGGGATGTGGGAAGCCATCCAGCGTTAGCTAAACAGAGGAGCGCTCGGCAGCGAGGCAGATAGCGGATAGCAAGCACACCAGAGTGGTACCACCAGCTGCAGGGCTATTAATTAGAGCACCTCAGCATTCTGCACCGCTGACCTTGGAGACGTGGTAAGAGCAGAACACCAAATTCCTTATAGGTTACCATCAGTAAATCTTTGGTTCAGGGCCGCGACCCCAGAACATACTGACCGTGTGTCTCGTTTGACGGACTGGTTGCATGGACTCTTTGGGAGGTGTTAAAACCAGTCTGACAGTTTTTGGACAGAGGCCTCAGAACCCCTCTGGTCTGCAAACAGTGTGCAGTAAAACATCTAGAAAGAGCAAGAAAATGGCAACTTCTATACCCTTGGAACACACAATCAATCTTTTGAAGATAAATATTTCAGCCTTCACTAGTTTATAGGGATGAAAACTCAAGAGAGGCTGGCCAGGATCCAAAAGTCAGCTGGAATGATGTTTCTGCAGGACATGTCTGTGAAGATAGCATCTCCACATTTGAGTACTATGCCATTGCTTTAGTAGAAATCAAATAGCAGGCCTACAAATCACAGCAGGGTGCTTATCTCCTTCCTGACAGAGAGTCCCGCACTTTACGCCAAGGAAGATGTCAAACTTGTTTTCGGTTAAGGGATCAAACTCTGGCCATAATAAAGGAGAAAAAGGTATCGCTTTGCTAAAAATGTTACAGTGTTTGAATGAAAAAAGAAGTTTCCCAGCCAAGGACACGGGCTCACTCATGTGTTCACGGTCAAGTCTTTGTGGCTTTGCCACTGCAAGCCGGATCCTGCATGTAAGTAAGTAACCCTGATAACTGCTGTCAGCTGCTGAGCAGAATCAGAGCGTCTGCAGGTGGCTCTGAGTCATGCTGCCGGCTTGTGGGTGGAGGCGGAGCCTGGGCACCAGCCCCCCAGAGACTGCCCCCACCAAGGGGATTTCATTGAGAGCTTCATCACACAAATTTATATCAGCTTACCGATAAAAATTACTCATAGACCAAAGTTATTGTTTCTTTTCTATTTGAACTTGACTTAATAGCATGAAAATGCAGTGTCACACACTGAGCAATACATCTTCAAGTCCAGCTATAAAATTCTTTAACATTATTATTTTTCTAAGAATCAGTTTGATGCAAGCAATAATAATTTCATGCAGTCAAAGAAATGACTAATCACTCTTTCTATTTTATACATAGACTGCCACACACTATTATATAATTATTTCCTTTTATACACTGGAGTGTAAGAATTTTGAACAGCAGGGCTTCTTTTTAGCTATACTTTATTTCAGAAAAAAGCAGCTATGCGGATGAGTGCTGTGCCATCTTGTTTGGAGCCACAGGCTTTAGTTAGTGAGCAACAATGATTTAAACACTCTCCAATGACTGGAAAGCAATCTGTCATCCTGCAGCCAACTGTGATTCATCTCGGCGATTGGTCCACTCCAAGCTGCGGCATCCAAATTCCTGAAATGTCGTGGCTCTCGCTCTGCAGGTTAAGATAAAAACACATTCCTCCATTAAATCATTGACATTTAACGTAACATAGGTTTCTGTTCAGTGTATAAAAAGCATCTTTTTTACTATCTGTGACATAAAAGATGTAATAGAATGTAAAGTTTTTGTTTAGTATGTTTCTGTAGTTCTGGTCAATCTATGATTTAAATTGTGCCTTTCTTTAAATTCTTTGCATTAAAAAAATGTGCAGTTGCATCTCGAAATACATTAAACAGAATTCCAGCTGCAGTTTCTATGATTGCACAAATAAACAATATATTGTTAAATAAATATATACTTATCATATTGCAGAATGAATGAATGCACAGAGGCACCAGCAAGGCAGAAACTATTTGTCATCTAAAAACCTTTGCCTTCATTAAAAGACCCCCCTCTCTCTTTCTCTCTTTCTCTGTACAGACACACTAAAAGAAATTTCCTTGCTTTTGAAAACATCCTTTGTGAAGCTGAAAAACTTTGAAAAGTTTTTTGTCCATTAAAATAACATCAGATTGATCAGAAATACTGTGCAGACATTGTTAATGTTATAAATGACTATCATAGCTGGAAACGGCTGTTTTTTAATGGAATATCTATATTGGTGTATAGAGGCCCATTATCAGCTAGAATTAGTCCGGTGATCCAGTGGAATGTTATGTTTGCTAATGCAAGTTTATCATTTTAAAAGGTTAATTGATCATTAGAAAACCCTTCTGCAATTATGCTAGCACAGATGAAAATGGCTGTGCTGATTGAAGAAGCAATAAAACTGGCCTTCTTTGGACTAGATGAGTATCTGGAGCATCAGCAAGTGTAGGTTCAATTACAAGCTCAAAATGATCAGAAACAAAAAACTTTCATCTGAAACTCATCAGGCTGTTGTTGTTCTGAGAAATGAAGGCTATTCCATGCAAGAAATTTTCAGGAAACTGGAGATGTACAATGCTGTGTACTGCTCCCTTCACAGAGCAGCACAAACCAGCACTTACTACTATAGGAAGAGGAGAGGGAGGCCCTGGTGCACAACTGGGCGAGAGGATAAATATATTAGAGTGTGTAGTTTGAGAAACAGACGCCTCATAGGTCTTCAACTGGCAGCTTCATTAGATAGTATCCGCTAAAGACCAGTCTCAACATCAACAGTGAAGAGGCAACTCTGACATGCTGGCCTTCTTGGCAGAATTGCAAAGAAAAAGCCGCAGAATCTCAGAATGGCCAATAAAAAAGACTGAGATGGGCAAATGAACATGGACAGTGGACAGAAGAAGACTGGGAAAAAGTGCTATAAATAGATGAATCTAAGTTTGAGGTGTCCGGATCACAAATAAGAATGTTTGTAAGATGCAGATCAAATGAAAAGACGCTGGAGGAGAGCTCAACGACATCTGTCAAGCATGGTGGAGGCGATGTGATGGTCTGGGGCTGCTTTGGTGATGGTAAAGTGGGAGATTTGTACAGGGTAAAGGGATCTTGGAGAAGAAAGGCTATCAGTCCATTTTGCAACGCCATGCCATACCCAATGGATGGTGCTTAATTGGAGCCAATTTCATCCAATAACAGGACAATGACCCAAAATCAGCTCCAAATTATGCAAGAATTAATTACTGAGGAAGCAGTCAGCTGGTATTTTGTGTATAATGGAGTGGCCAGCACAGTCACTGGATGTCAACTCTACTGAGCTGTTATGGGACCAGCTTGACCGAATGGTACGTAAGAAGTGTTCATCAAACCAATCCAGCTTGTGGAAGATGCTTCAGTAAGAAGTGGGTGAAATCTCATCAGATTACCTCAACAAAGTGACATCTATAATCCCCAAGGTCTGCAAGGCTGTAACAGCTGCAAATGGAGGACTATTTCATGAAAGCAAAGATTGAAGAACACAATTATTATTTTAATTTCAAAAATTATTTCTAATTTTGCCAATCACTATTTCCTATTTATTTAGCTATATTTTTTATTCAGTCATTTCTTGTATGTTTTCATGGAAAACAAGGAAATTGCTATATGTGACCCCAAAATTTTGAGCAGTAATGTGTGTGATTCTATATATATATAGCAATTTTGATACATTGATTGATTAACACTGAAAATCTGCTGTTCTAGAAACTTCCTTCGTAACTCTCCCATTCATAACTCACCCAATGAGAGCAAAACAAACAAGGTGAAGGATTGCAAATGCAGGAATGCATTTCACAGTCACACATTAGGAGGGGGGGAGGCAAGTCACCACTCTGTGGTGCTTTGAGAGAAAACATCTACTCAGCCATTGTTATTGGGTAGAAAATTAGAGAAATATTGCTCTGTACAAGCTCCATAAGAGCTCTGCCATATCCAGGCCGTGTCACAAAGTGTACTGGAGGAAGCCAAAGCACCTGCAGGGTTTGCTGGTTCCCCACCATTAATCCTCACCCACCCGGGCCTGTTAGGGTCCTTCCACACGCAGCATACCGGCCGCTCACTCAGACGGAGCATCTTCTGATGAAATCCTCCGTGCATGATGGGAACCTGGAGACCAGGGCCATGCCAATGAAAAACGACACCTACTCAGCTAATTGGGAGGCGGTGGAGTGCAGGCAGAGCGATTGTGGGAAACAGAGAGCCTGAGGCCCGTCGTGGAACCCCGACAATGGTATGGACAGTTCGGCCAGCTCGCCTCCTTTCACCGTTTGCCCATTTCAGGACTTTTTTCAGGTTTTTAAAGCAAACATTATGCCTCTTGTCCTCCGCCATTATCACAGCTTGGCTTGGTGTCTTTTTTGGTCTGATAAAGTTCAATGATATTTATATATTTTACAATAAGAAAAGAGTCATCATGCAGGTTCAGTGTTCCACGTTGAAAATAAGGAACACGGCACTTTCTCATGATTCGCAAAGCCGAGGCGACACGCTGCACAGACCTCAGTATGTTCTAATAAAATATGACCAAATGAGCTGAGAGCTGGTCAGTGTTACCAATGTCATCTGCCTGTGTTTTTGGTCTCATGGGACCGCAGATTGTCAACTACATGTAGCGGTGCTTGTTACATCTTCCTTGCTGCAGACTGGCCATCCAGGGTCAATCCCTGGCCTAGGAAGCAAGAGACCGCGGAGTCCCAGTGACATCAGGAGGCCCGACTGACCCATTAATCAACCGGGGGCAGTCAAGGGTCGCTGGGTGAAACTAATGATGCGCATGAGTGGGGCGACATGGGGAGCACAAAGAGTCTACCCCCCCCCCCGCCCCTGTCGTCTCATGGTGACAAAGAAAACAGCGCATCATTCTTATCTAAATGGCGTTATGAGCCCGCATGCCCAGCTTGGCACTTTATAAGAGGCAACATGTAACATGAATAAACAGAAGAACAATAAAAGGACCATCCGCTATGTTTTATTCTATAAAACAAATAAGCCTATACAGTCACTGAACTGCAAGAGTGTGAAGCATGACACCAACATAAGATGCAACATATCACTTGTTCATTGTTTTTCACAAAGGCCCTTATTCCTGCATTATTCCTGATTATTATGTAACAATGATTAATCATGGGAGCATGAAGCTCTTTCCAGATATGTGTGTTACCCTGGATTTCTGGCTTCCTACTGAGGAATACTCATCTGACAAACCCCATACTGCAACAGCAACTCATAACAACAGGGGGGTGACGGAGGGACATATACATAACTTCCAGTGACACACATGAAGGCACATTCTAGTATGATGGCTGTACGCAGTAAACCGAGAGCCTGAGGCAGACACTCCGACACTCTGAAAGAGCTGGGACAAAGACTTTTCCTTTCCACCACATACAAAATTGCTTTGATTTAGTTCTGAGTCAAACTAAAAAAGACTCAGACTAAGGTCACATTTAACAGAGGTTTTGTGCCATTATCAATATATTTTGTCTCAAGGTAATTTTAAGTTCACGAGCATAAAATGTTGTCAAGGAAATCTGATACACCTTACACTGTATATAGCCTCCAGAAATTTCAAACATTTTTCACTGACTCCAAAGGCATTAAAACAATGGCTGTGTACCAAGTGACAAGCACCTGGAGCTACAAATAAAAGCCTCTTTTCAGTTAAATATAAGGTCACTTGACAACAGCGGATAATATCACTTTATGAAATATTTTATGTTATATAAGCAAACCATCATAAATTCCCATATATAACATGCTTAACATCAAAGCACCAGCGAAATTGCTCACGCAGCTTGCTAGTCCTGCCAGATACGCATAGTGCAAAACACTTCTCTGCATCATCTTTACATTCCGTTTAGATTTCATCCCATTGAACTCAAAAATAAGCAGTTCTCCCTCGATGCTACTTAAAAACACTATCATTACAATCACTACAATCTTTAGAAGTCACTGTGACAGAAGTTCAGGCATTCTTTATCAGTATTGTTGCAGAGTTACTTCCTTAGTAATGTTTTGGTATAGCAAAAGGAATGTGTTCTCTGAGTTTTTGAGGACTTGTTTATGAACAAGAGTGTGGAGCAAGCAGTGGAAATGGGAGTTAGGGAGTGCTGCGCCAATTCATATGATGGCTTTCTTCAATTCAGCACTGTCATTGTTACAATCAACAGTCAAAAATTTACAACCAATTGATTGTTTCCCAGCCTTCTTTACTGTTAGATGTGGGTCTGTTTATTTAGAATGCATGTGGCAATTATTGTAAATAATCGTGTTTTAACTGGAGCTTTCCAAGTTTACAATAAAAACAAATTAATTATGCAAAAACAACACTGTGAAAAATCTAAATGGCTACTATAAATGTGTTTGGCTTTTCGAAGCTTCATTTCCAGGTGCAAAAGCAAACTGCAGGCCAAATATAACATTGGAATTCTTCCAAAGTGCCTTTTGATGTTATAATAATGGAATTCATCCTGCTAATTTCCACTATTTTTGAAAAATCATGTATTTTTAAGCCAATATAGTAAAAGTGAATCTAAAATTATAGATCATCTGAAGAAACTGCCCTCAAAACATTACTTTACCAGATCTAGAATTGTCTCAGAAAGCTCATGGGAATTAAATGAATAAACACTTCCTGTTGTTCCAAAAAGGTTGATTTAAGCAATGTAGAGCAGACAGCTTGGGGATATTATTAGGAACAAGGTTATTTATCTCAAATTTGACTTTAGTCTACTTGTACAGCAGATGAAGATTGCTACCAAAGATTATGAATCTTTATGTTAATTCTCCCATAAATGAATCGATTTATTATTACACTTCCTGACAAGAGAATTAAAAAAATACAGTTGCAGTTTTAACTTAATCATCCTAAATAACAGTAAAAATAACATTTGATTCCTTGACTTCCTGAAGAACCCGTAATGTTGAACCTAAGAAAAAAATGGTCATTAAACAACAGAATTAGGCCACGCAACTGAAATGACTTAACGTAACAAACCATGGGGTCATTTCTATCACAAAGCACTTAAGTCAAGAAAGTGCTCAAAAAGATATGTGCGCTTGAGCTTAAGCATACTCTCCCCTCATCAGCGCACACACGCCCACCACACTTAACCTGAAAAAGAAGCTGTGGCCAGGCAAGAAGTATAATAATAACCAATGATTCTGTCAACAAGCAAAATGTGGAACATGGACTTTTCACTTACATTGTGAACCTAACTGAAATCTACAGAACCCTTTTATATGGAAATGGAAAGCATGGATGTAGCCTCCTATATGGTTATATTTGGTCATTCTCACAAATCATGAGAATCCTTTGACAAAAAACAAAATATTACAGTGAAATACAGTGTTTGAATTGTGTGCAGAGCATTTAATGATTAAATTAAAATTATGTAATTTATAGCTCTGATTTAATGATTCATCAGCCATTTTCCCCAAATAGGGTTTTAAGATCAAATAACACAAAACTAGTTAAAATGTTTTTAAATCTTTCAACTTTGCTACTAATAGATAATCAATGAGTATAGTAATTTCTTCAGTTTTCTTGCGTTGTCTATTGTTTTACTCTACAACCGATTAACTACAAGAGGTGAAATCAACATAAGGGCCACTATTAATAAAAATAACATATTAAACCTCAAGAATAAAGTCTTAACTTTCAAGAATAAAGTTGTAATTTGTGTGAATAAAGTCAGAATAATTCAGGAATAAAGTTATAAATTTACAAGCTAAAAGTCATAATTTTTTGGATGGATGGATGCACTCCAAAAAAGTGACTTTTTTTCCTCGCACTTTCTCACACAGAGCACCATTAGCACAGAAGCCTAATACAATAATGCACTGGATAACAACACAGGGCAGGCACTTAAATACACAGAAAACTGTGGCAAACAAGGAACAGGTGTAAGACAATCAATTAACCAATCAACAAACACTGGCACAAGGAAATTGGCAACAGGTGGAACTAATACTTAATGGGCACAGAAACTAGGGAGCTTTACAAATACCAAAAACTAGGTAACATTAACTGGGAATTAAACACCGGGAATAAAATGAAAGGATAATCAAACAGAACCAGAAAGGAACAGAACACAAGTACAACCGAGGGCAAGAAAACTAATATGGAAAATAGACACTGAAAAACAAAATTCAAGAAATATAAACAGCTAAAGTTAGCCCAAAGGCAGTCTCAAACCCCTGCTCAGCACATCTGAACCACACACTCAGCCTACTGAGCTATATGGCAGTCAGGGAAACAAGAGAAAACACACAAGGATGTGATGAGGAGTGACAGGACGGGATGGCCAGCGACACCTGCTGGCCAAACATGGAAGAAACACAAAGGGTACAGGTGCTGACCCTGACATGTGTCTGCATTCCATTGGTGTCGGATATTGGGGGATCATGTCCACTCCAATATCAGCAGAACCCCCTCCCCTTCCTTCCCAATCAATAAATAAATACATAATTAACAGCACGTTGTTTATCTTTCATTATGAATCCACCCATTACTAAGGCCAGTTCGCTGCGCATTCAGAGCGCAAGGACGAAACCTAACGAAGATTGTAGTCATGAATCAAACAAAATCATTTTACCCATTTTTTGGATCAGTTTTTTTTAGTTAAGTGATATTTGGTTATAAAACTGTAGCCTTAACTACGTGAGCAATAGCCAACAACAACGATAAGAGACAGCTAAGAGAGACTCAGGCCAACCTTACGAAAGAATGGAAGATATACTTAACTAAAAACTTTTTGGGAAACACGTCCAAGCGTTAAGAGACAACTAAAGGAAGAACTTACCAAAGACGTACCGTTAAGAAGGTTTTGGGAAACCCACCCTTTCACTTGGTTGCTTCAAGACTTACCCAGACTAATTTTATTACTCAAACACTGTGCCATAAGACAGGGAACAAAAAGAAGGGCTTCAAACTATACATTTGAAGCAGAAATGGAGTTAGACTTTCTCCATATCCTAGGGTACCAGATCATATTATCCATCTTAGGACCAGGATCCATCTTAGGATCATATTATCCATCTTAGGCCTGAAATGTCCGGGATTTGTTTTGTTTTATGTTTACATTTGCTTTATACTAGGGATGGGCACATTTTTCCTTATCGATTTTTTCCAACTATATCAATATAATTGAAAAATGTGTGTAAAGAATTCTGTTTTCATTGGGTCAAACTTCATTATTGGATTAAAAAAAACCAACAAATCCATATTTCCCCTTGCATTAGGCTACTCTGATAAGCACATTCCACCAAAACATAACACAGATGCCTTGTACAAGAAGGGGCAAAGCCGTCTCCACCTGCTGCAAAGGCTGAGGTCCTTTGTTGTGTGCAGGACACTACTAAGGACCTTTTACGACACTATAGTAGCATCTGCTATATTCTTCGCAGTGGTCTGCTGGGAGTGCAGGAGCTCAGGAAGGGACCGGAAGAAACTGAACAAACTAGTCAGGAGTGCTGGCTCTGTCCTGGGCTGCTCTTTGGACTCCACTGAGGAGGTGGCTGAGAGGAGGATGGTGGCCAAGTTTACATCCATTATGGTCAGTTCCTCTCACCCCCTGCATGACACAATGAGGACATTACGAAGCTCCTTCAGTAACAGACTACTGCATCCAACATGCAAGAAGGAACCATCAGGAAGGATCCATCATACCATCTGCCAGCAGACTTTATAACACCTCAGTCACCTATAGTTCATAAATTATGTCACTCTTCTGTATATTGTGTAATGTCTGCTGCATGGGCATACAACTATATTTACATCTATCTATCTATCTATCTATCTATCTATCTATCTATCTATCTATCTAATCCGTAGCAAAGTAATCATGCTTGTGTATCTTGCTGAAAGTGCGCAAACTGGTTACTGTTTCAGTTCATCTTCCAGACAGCGATCGTTCTTAATTCCCCTATATGGCAATAACAGCATACCTTTCTGTTTTGTATGATTCTTATTGTTATTATTAAACTCTATAATTTCGTCTTTGGCCATTGTTTATATTCATTAGGACATTGTTTAACAAATAACATAACCTATGCTTGCAAAATACGCTATATACACGTATTTTCATTCATGCATGATCTTGTGTTTAGATATTATCAATAATCTTGATATTTTTCCGGCAATAATCCACGATGCACGCGTATACATTCAGATAAGGCTATCGGCCCAACCCTACTTTGTACATTTAGAATATTTTCTGTGTTGATATTCGCGTTACTTTGACCCTTGCTTTGCGTGTTCCGTGATGTCTAATTGCAAAACTAAAATTCCGTCGTAGTGTCTTTCCCGTCATTTAAATGAAATGTTTTAATGTTAATAAGTCATATGTCATTTAATTTTCATTCAGTCATTTTTATTTTTAATGATTATTATAGCCTACGTGCTTATATATTATGTATTTATAAGGGCATGCGGGGAAATATTGAACAGAGATATCGAACGTGCAGTCATTTCATGTTAATACCACACAAAGAAGATGAATGATTTTTTTTTCCCGCAGTGACAGCGGAGGTCACTAAAAACTGCGGTCATTGCGCCTAAGTAAGCAAATATGAACAATGCAGTTTTACAAAATTAGACAATTACAATTCAAATAGCCTATGAACAAATCATTTTGCCCCGTAACATTAGCTGCTGCTCCCTGATAAACGTTATCAGTATTACTTGCTTGTCCTACATCCTCCACCGCATCTCATTTTTTTTTACTTAGATTGTCAAGGCTGTCACAATTATTGGCTGCTGTGACATTAATGTGACATTAATATGCACGCCCGCCACCAACTGGACAGGGGCGTGAATCACTTAAAGTCACGGCAGACTTAAACTTATTTTTCTGAGACATTTTTGACAAAAACAGCAACTGGATAGCAGAACTGATTCAGCTGGCTGAAATTTTTTACCGGAAATACGTCAGCACCCCCGTGTGCAGCCAACACTTCTTGCACGGGTTAGTGCAGTGGGAGTGTCTGCGCTGATAAGGGGAGAACAACTTAACTCAAAACTGCGTAACTGTTTATGCGCTTTTTTTTACGTAAGTGTTTGATGGGAGAATCCATAAGTGAAAAAAGCAAGCACCTGCGTGTTATTTTGACTTAAGTGCATGGGATATCTCTAAGCAATCAACGAATCGTAGAATAAAACCGTGAAAAAGATACGGCTCTAAAATAACACAACGAATTATTCATTCGATCAATGAATCAATCAATCAATTTTATTATTATTGCAACCATACTAGTAGTTTTTCAAGTTTTAATGTAATAATGTGATGAGCCCTTTCAAACGCATATAACTGCATGGGTACTAATCAGGGATTGTTCTACTTTGAATTTTAATGAAATGATATGCTATTTCGGGATTTTTTTTCTCAAATTAACATGAGAATTGTTTTACGATGCGATAGCTAGTATTAAAATTGAATAAATATTAATATCGTATTGCTGTGTGTATCCAATGTTAATGTAGAGATGTTATTTCTACAACCGTACGTGTCGCCGGTCAGCTTCAGTACTCTTTAATTTCATATTAATCAACCATAATTGCAGTGAAACATTTAGGTATATTGATAGATCTACTAAATGTTTTATGCAGTTACTTTTACTCACTTTTATAATCTTGCATAAAACCTATACAAAATGAAACACTACAGTAGGTCTATAATATAAATGAATAGGCCTACCAAGCTAAGCTGTTTAAAAAAGACCTACTATTATGCCTACTATTGACAATTATTAATTATTAAAAATAAACATTTTAATATATCCAATATCTTGTAGTAAATGAAGTCATAACCAAGTCTAAGCATTGTTGTAAAACTGATAAGAAAACGGTACTTTTCAGCCAATGAAAGGGACGGTAAAATGGCCCTATACTGCAGGGGCCCAAAAAGGGATAATGCGAAGATTTATGGGCTGCCGCCTTTTAAGAAAAGGGTACAAAACCCAGCTCTGGTTGCACCTTCAGTCACTGTTAAATTGTCTGGTCCATCATGCATACGCCACCAGATCGAGGCGGCGGTCGTGGGGGAACCGTGTGCCAACGAAATGAAATGGAAAAAAAAAAAAACTTTTGGCTTCTTGTGTATAATTTAATTATTCCAAAATACTGAGTATTACGCTTACTTTCACTTTTCGCACTGAAGTCATTGACTTCAAATGTCTGAACGAAAACAAGAAAGAACTGTAAGAAACGCGATGATACTTATTTATGAGCAGATGAATGGCTTGACCTGTAAACTTTAAACCCTGACGACCTCTTCCTACGCTGAACAGACGGCGGTTATTTTTCCCTGCGCAAAATGGTAATATGAGATAGGGAGTAGGGAGATGTGTCACATTTACCGCACAGCACTTTTTGACGTTTCCCATAAACTAGACAATTAAACTGAGTTTAGACGATTAATGGAAGCATACTGATTTTATTTAAATATGAATATGTTAAATAATAGCTGAAAAGATTACTAACATTGAGGCTCCAGCAAATATAGTTTAAGGCAGCGCAATATCCAAGACTGACTGCTGTGAAAAGTATAGTGAAAATCAAATATCTCTAAACATCCATTTAATCCCTGCTGTGACGATATATGATGAACTTTTTTGTGAGGCTCTATCACTTTATGTTGGTTTGAAAAGTTTATGTGCGTGTTTTATAGGCCAGCAGCTGCGGTTTATCACTAAAGCAGGCGAAGGGGTTGCACAGCCAACACTGCACTCAGCTTCTCTTGGAGGACATTTTCACTTCAATTTAATAAGATTTCCTGGGTGAATTTATTATGATGCCTTTTGAAGTAAAGTGGCATATTATGACAAAAAGAGCTCTATAACCAAAGGGTATAGAAAAGCATTCTAAGAAGACTTACAGAACTTGCTAAATATTACTACCCTATTTTCTTCTCTCACAGTCATTATAATTTTGGGATAAGTTAGTTCTTTATTCATGTTCTTGTACACGGAAATTGTTTTTACTGCCATATGGAAAAATGTCACAATGACTATAAAACTTGCTAATGAGTATACATCCTGCGTTTTATAAGGTAAATCACTTTTCATCAAGTGTACGCTCTTATGATAAAAAAAAAAATCAGGTCTAGCTAACACCAGGTAATACTTTTTACCTACACTTTCCAAATACCACTCCATCTGCCACTTGTTTTCCCAGATATTAAAATGTTAATTAGATTAAGGCTGTCCAAACAGAATTCAGATGAAAAACTTGAGGGAATTGAGAACCTTAAATTTGCGCAGTCAAAGATCAACAAAAATAGTCACTCGGCAATTTTTTGAAACATAAAAGACAAAACATACATCAAGTTGTTTCATCATATTAGTGATAGTTTAATAATTACTGGAATTTTCAGCTTTTTATATAACCTTGGTCTGTGTATGTCAGTCAAAGTACTCAGCAGTAGGCTATCTCCTGAACACACTCTAGGATGCATGGATTAATTATACATAATGTATCCATTCCCTAAAAAAAAAAAAAGCGAATGATGTATTAGTAGTCCAGTTAAAATACATAGGTGACCATTACAAAAAATGGAATCTGATTATTTAGAAAGGTTGTGCGAATATTCTTCTGAAATTCAATGTGAAAGGCGAGTAACAATTGAGAAATTTCCATAAAAGGTTAGGTAATTAACATATACCCGTGGAAAATCAAGTTAAAGCATTTTAATTTTTTATCCTTAATCGCCAGCGGAAGCGGCACTGTTTCTTTAACGACGTGACCTGGAAGTGCATCATCTGACCGGGTTACCGCTGAGGGAGCCCTTTTGCTGCCTTATCGGAGCAGCTACGTTTGGTGGTGGATCGAGGTTCACGAACCTGCTTAAAAATGAGCGTTCCGGCATTCATCGACATAACCGAGGAGGACCAGGTGCGGCAATGAAAGGAAAAGGGGAACCGAACTCTGCGCTTACAGTGTACATAAGACGCGAACAGCTGTCTGTTATACGGCTGCTGCGCCTAGCGTGCGTCAGGCCGCGTGAGCTCGCGAGGATGCAGCTACGTAGCTAGTCACCCAGTAATGCTAATGCCTAACCATACCTAGCGCTGGTGGAAACCTGCTGCATAACATTTATCTTTATGTGTATATGTGTGCGCTAAATTACTGTCTGTATGATCATTCATCCATGAAGTGATGATTTTCCTAGTTTCGTGTAGTTAGGAACCGTCTTTGATAGCCTCGAGATGCCTTAATACAGCGTCATCCTTTCTGTCAGTGTTATGCAAAATTAAGGAAATGTGGTATAGTTAAGCCATTGCTGAAAAGTCTTCAGTAAGAGAAGTAGGCTGTGAGTGAGTATTTATGAACAAAGGTAATGCCAGATGGTGCCAGTGATCATGTATGCAAACTCGAGACTGTGAAGATGTTTTTCCATTGAACTCAGTGTGTTTCACCTGTAGGCTTCAGAGCTCAGAGCATACCTCAAATCAAAAGGGGCTGAAGTTTCAGAAGAGAACTCAGAAGGTGGACTTCATGTGGATTTGGCGCAGATCATCGAAGCCTGTGATGTTTGCCTCAAAGATGATGACAAAGGTAGATGTCTATATGTACTTTGATTGACATACACAGACCAAGGTTATATAAAAAGCTGAAAATTCCAGTAATTATTAAACTATCACTAATATGATGAAACAACTTGATGTATGTTTTGTCTTTTATGTTTCAAATTTTGTCACATGCACAAACATACATTGAACATGTGCACAGTGAAAAGCTTTTAAATGGTATAATTTTTAATATTTATCCTGATGTACCCTGATAAACTGTCCTCCTTGCAGACGTGGAGAGCGTAATGAACAGCATTGTGTCTCTGTTGCTGATCCTGGAGCCAGACAAGCAGGAGGCGCTGATTGAGAGCTTGTGTGAGAAGCTGGTTAAGTTCAGAGAGGGCGAGCGACCCTCACTGAGGATGCAGTTGTGAGTGTTTCAGTAGTTGCCGTTTTCCTTCGATTAGGTGTCCAATCAAAATCTCCATTTCCAAGATTACTGCTATGGTGGACACTTTGTTGTTGGCCTGTTTGAAAGTGTAAAGCAATATGTCGTCATAATCCTGGTTTCCTGTTTTAATCTCCAGGAGCTGCATGGTCACTCAGTTAATAAAATGAACAGTACTTAATATCTCACATATGATATATAAATCTGTACCTACATTTTTACTGATGTGCTGGTTTGAAAAACACTTGACATGGAGATTCTCAAAAGTTAGTGCCTTTATGGTCATTGTCAGCTGTATGATGCATGGGTAATATCCTAAAATGAAATTATGATAATCTTGTTCATAGTGCAATAAAAACAGTGATAAATAGAATATAAATATGACATTTTAATCATTGACAGTCTGACAGTTTAACAAGATATACCAAGTCATGGGTGAAGAGAGAAAAATACAGTTAAAAATATAAAGCTGTGCAATTGGGCAGGAGTTGTATGGACCAGAAAGTGCAATAATAGATTATGGTTGCAGCATTGAATGTGCTGTATGGACTTTTTGATACAGCTTTATGATTCAGTGCAGAGTTGGGAGAAAGTTGGTCTTTTTAGAAGAACTAGTCTTTGACTAGGGCCAGACCATTTAGCAGTCAGATTGCCTGGGGGAAAAAAGCTGTTTTTAAGCTTTATGTCCCTGGATATTCTCAAATAGTGTTTTGTTGAGCCTGAGAACCTGGCTTTTAACTTAAAGGTCTAATGCTACTCACTAATTGGAGTCTCTTTTCGAGTCTAGGCTGAGCAACCTCTTCTATGGCATGGATGAGAACACCCCTGTGCGCTACACAGTGTACTGCAGCTTGATCAAGGTGGCTGCTACCTGCAATGCCATTGCCTTCATTCCCACAGAACTGGATCAGGTGTGTACAGGAATCAGTGGAATAAGCCAAGTGCTTATATGTGCTCATATATTTGCATATATTTATTTAGATTCTCTTTGTGTGTGTGTGTGTGTATGTGTGTGTGTTGGATTTATTACATTGTGGCAATAAGATTTTTAATCATGTGATTAAAAACCTGTAACTTTTTACCTTGTGGGAACATTTTTCTGGTCCCCACAAGGAGAAAATCAGTTTTATAAACATCTGTAGCAATCAAAAACTGAAACTGCCAGAAGTTTGTATTTTGTTTGGTCCTTATGTTTAAGGTTAGGGCTGGGTAGAGCCAGGTTAAGGTTGTCATAGTTAGGATTAGGGTTTTGCCCATAGAAATGAATGGACGGTCCCCAGAAAAGATATAGATAAGTTGTGTGTGTGTGTGTATCTATGTCTGTGTGTGTAAAATATAATAATATGACCATCCCCACATGAAGCCAATAATGTTGATTAAAAAATGGTGCTGATTAATATCTGGGATATCGTGTAAGCAAACATGCAGTACTCATCGTCAATGTCGAATGCAGTAAAAATGGGCAAGTGTAAAGAATGAATTTGACAAGGATCAAATCATTATGGCTTGACGACTGGGTCAGAGCATCCCCAAACCAGCGAAGCTTGTGGGCTGCATGTGGTCAACTTGGTGAGTACCTTTTGTGAGTGGTCCGAGGAGGGAACAGCTGTCAACAGGGCGTTGGAAGGCCAAAATTCATCAATGTGGGATGTGAATGAGGGCTATCCAGTGTGGTATGAACAAAGAGAAAGGCATATTCGGCAGATATGGATGGTCAGCGGAGTAATGTATAACCCTGCTGCATATGGAGCTGCTTAGCCCCAGGCCCATCGGAGTGTCCATGTTAATCACTGTCTGCCATCAAAAGTGCCTACGATGGGCACGGAAGCATCTGAACTGGACCTTGGCACAATTGAAGAAGGTCATCTGGCCCTATGAAACCCATTTTTGGTTATATCATGTGGACGACCGGGTACGTGTCGGGCATCTGTGAGATGTGTTGGAACAAGAAGTCCAATCCACAGCTGTGCAGTATCGTACACCGCAGGGTTTGATGCTCTGTGTGTTGTCATACATTTACGGAAGAGGATTAGGGCCACCATGAAAATATTATTTGAATTCTGACTTTTTTCTAAACTCAGAATTCTGAGAAAAAAAGTCAGAATTCAAATATTTTCATGGTGGCCCTAATCCTCTTCCGTATACATTACTTCCATAACCACCATTAAAATAATCTGTAATTTGTGCCATAGTAGCACTTCTGTTGGTTCATACCAGATGTGATAGCATTGAGTCTTGGCCACCCAACACCTTGTCAGAGGGTCATTTTTACCCTCCTTGGACCACTCTCAGTAGGTAGTCACCATGGCTGACCTTGAGTGCCCCACAAGCCTTGGCGTTTTGGAGATGGTCTGACCTAGTTGTCTGGCCATAACAATTTGGTCCTTATCAAAGTCATTCTGGTTTTTACCCCTGCCCATTTCTTCTGCATTCACCACTAAATGTTGACATTTAATATGTCCCAAACCTTGACATGCTGTTTTTACAAGATAATCAACATTATTCGTGTTACACACACATGAATGGATATATAGGTGTGTGTGTGTATGCATTCAAGTCATAATGTGTTATTTCTTTGATCGTGTTAATGCATGCAGTATTTTGTTAGCAAAATGAGAGAATAGTATAAGCGCATATTTTTATAGACCCTTAAAGTATTCCTTCCTGATTATAAATAACATGACAGTTTAGGTCATTGACGTTGCACAGAATCCCAGAATTTAAATCCAAAACATTCAGTTAGCATCTCACCGGGATGCTTGTGTTACCTGGTTTAATTTGTTTCTGAAAAATTGCCAGATGGAGGCATGCATAGGATAAAAATATCATAATTTGTAATATTTGTTTTATTTCAGCGATATTTTATTGAAGGCATAACATATACCGATACATGGGTGAAGACAGAAAAATACAATGAAAAATACAGTTAAAAAAATAATAAAGCTATGCAATTGGGCAGGAGTTGTATAGACCAGAAAGTGCAATAATAGATTGATCACATGGTTGGGATTAAATAGTATTTAGATCACACTGTTTAGTACATGTGATTATACAGTACTGTGCAAAAGCTGAGGGCATGAAATTGTCCAAAATGTCTTTGAATGCTGCAGCATTAAGAGTTCCTTTCACTGGAACTTTGGGGCCAAGCCCAACCCCTGAAAGACAGCCCTGCAGCATAATCCCCCCTCCACCAAACGTTACACTTGGCACAATGTAGTCAGGCAAGTACTGTTCTCCTGGCAACTGCCAAACCCAGATTCATCCATCGAATTGCCAGACAGAAAAGCTTAATTTGTCACTCCAGAGAACACGTCTCCACTGCTCTAGAGTCCAGTGCCGGCGTGCTTTATACCACTGCGTCCGATGCTTTACATTGCATGAAGTTTGGAGGTCTGTAGCTGTTGACTCTGCAGATTGTTGTCAACTTCTGCACACTGTGCACCTCGGCATGTTGTCCCCGCTCTGTGATTTTACGTGGCCTTCCACCTCGTGGCTGAGTTGCTGTTGTTTCCAATTGTTTCCACTTTGTTATAATACCACTAATAGCTGACCGTGGAATATTTAGTAGCAAGGGAATTTCATGAATGGACTTATTGCAAAGGTGGCATCCTATCACGCTTGTATTCACTGAGCTCCAGAGAGTGACCCATTCATTTGCAAATGTTTGTAGAAGCAGTCTGCATGCCTAGGTGCTTGATTTTATACACCTGTGGAAGTGATTGGAACACCTGAATTCAATGATTTGGAGGGGTATCCCAATACTTTTGGCAATATAGTGTATATTTCATGCACATGCAGTTGTCACATCACAAAGACCTCCATAGTCTGATGGGTTGAGACCATCAATAAGTTACACTGAATCATTCTTACTCAATCATAGAAAACAAATTTTTGCAAGCTTTGCAATTTAATGATTTGCAATTTAATCCTTTTCAGCATTATCTGCTATGTTTTTTAAAAACAAAGTATAAAATTTGCCGCCACTGCTTTTGCATGAGCTCTGCAAACCGTATGAGACACAACCATAATCGCTCTGCTCCTTAGTGTTGGACTCACTCAGTGTGGCATGTTTATGAGGCAAAAATGAGTGAAAAGGAGAAAAGCAAACAAGAACTGGTCATGAAATGACATTGGTCTTCTGCTGTATGGAAATACTTTGTATTTCACTGTAATGAAATTGAGCAAAAGCAAGTAATTTGTTAGCACTGCTTTGTCTGTTGGCACAACTCGCAGCAACACCAGACTTATTTGACAGTCTCTTCTGCCAATCTCTACGCACCAATCGTGTCACTGTGCAGAAGATAGAAACACAAGCACCCTGTCACCATCTTATGCACAGTGATATGATAGGTATGTGTGTGTGTATGTATGTATGTATGTGTATATATTTATTTTTAAACTTGTCTAGCTGTGTATTTGTTGCATGCACTATATTTTTGTCTATAGCCATGTCTATCCTCATGTACCTTTTGTACCAAATAAAATTTCCTGTGCCTGTTTGTGCTTGTATCTGATTCTGAATTGTTTCACCATAGAATTGCAAGCAGTTTTGAGACTTGTTTTACCAAGTGATTGCAGAACAGTTCTACATTTTTACTGTAATGTTTCTTGGTGCTAATGGAATGAAGGTCTTTTCCACAGTTCTTAATTAACCATAATGGACCTGATTTTAACAGAATTTCCCAATTAAAAATAGTTACACAACTGTTATGAATGCTTCAGAAATTTTTAAACCAGATTTTTAAAATTACCGATTATGTTCTTGGATTCTTTGATCAACGCATTTGTTGTATCCAATTTGACAAAGGCTTTTATAACATGATTTGCAATTAATTCAGTCAAGAGCTTAAGCGAGACGATCTTAAATGTTACACTGAAATAAATGATGCATTTCTTTGTGGTTCTCAGATCATGATGAACTTTTGTCAGTGCTTTTGTTTGCTTGCTTGCAGTTTGCTATAGTAAATAAATGTAAATGAATTTTGTGTTCTCTGCTTCAGGTTCGGAAGTGGATAACAGACTGGAACCTGAACACTGAGAAGAAGCACACGCTCCTTAGAATGGTCTATGAGGCCTTGGTGGACTGCAAAAAAAGGTTTCTCCCTTTACTAATCCTACATGGGAACAGAAATAAGTGATTTGTGTGTTGCGTTTTTTTTCACGTCTGTTTGTTCTGACAGTGAAGCTGCAGCTAAAGTGATGGTGGAGCTCCTGGGTAGTTACACTGAGGACAATGCTTCCCAGGCACGCGTTGATGCCCACAGGTGATGCAACTTTCATCATGTCTCCTGATCACATTGCATGTTTCTGTGTATCCAGCCATGATCTATATGCCGTGTTCATGTTTTTCACTAGGTGCATTGTCCGAGCTTTGAAAGACCCAAACACTTTTCTATTTGATCACCTTCTGGTCCTGAAACCAGTGCGTTTCTTAGAAGGGGAGTTGATCCATGATGTGAGTGCACTCTTTATGATGATTGGTTTATTTCTGTTAAACCCCTTTTACAAAGTTTATATGCAGAAAATATATACAGTAAAACCTCGGATTACGAGCATAATTCGTTCCGGAAATTTGCTCATAATCCAAAGCATTCGTATATCAGAGTGAATTTTCCCATTAGAAATAATGGAAACTCAGATGATTCGTTCCACAATCCAAAAATATTCATAAAAAAATGATTAATACAAAATATAAAGTAAAATAAAACAAATTAACTTGCACTTTACCTCTTGAAAAGAATCGTGGATGGTGTGAGGGAGACGCGAGAGGAGAAGAGGAGGGTTATTTTGTAGGACGACTTTCACTGTAACTAACAGAATCACTGCTATTTGTTGGCTCACTGGAATCTTTTTTTTTGTGTGACTTTAACAAGGAACCTATGCAATGACAGCTGCTTTTGCCTCCTTTCCGATTTCGCGGAAATGTGACATTGCATTGTTGTTAAACAGATTCATCGCTCGCACTGCTACACCCTAATTCGGGTGGTGCTTTTCTGCTAAATTTTGACGATACGAGCGAGGGACGCAGACTGAGACTGAGCATTGGAGATGATGACCCACAATCTCGCAGCGTGAGAGAGAGAACCACCATCGGCTCAGTTCTGATCACGTAACGCTAGGCAGACAAAGCGTATACGTAATACTCGTATTGCAAGACCTCGCTCGTTTATCAAGATAAAATTTATTAGACATTTTTGCTTGTCTTGCAAAACGCAAACCAAGTTACTCGCAATCCGAGGTTTGACTGTATACCGTACTAAATTACAGCAGACTTGGTAATACATCTGCTGTTTAATTCAGCGATGAACCAGCAGAAAGAATCCTTGTTTTGTTAAACTAGTACTTTCTGTGTTCTGTAGCTCTTGACCATCTTTGTGAGTGCAAAGCTTGCATCATATGTGAAGTTCTACCAAAACAACAAGGATTTCATTGATTCCCTTGGTAAGTGTCTCTTATGCAATGGTACTGTATTGTCTTTAATTTTATTGGACTGTAAACACCCAAAAAATGTGTGTGACACCTCTACATTAGTTTAGTAATTAAAATACTGGATTTGGTAAATAGACTTTGGTTTGTCAAGAATGAAAATTGGAAAGATGCTAGTATAGGAGCATGATCCTTTTTTCACTTCTCAGCAGTTGGTTTTGAGTGTTATTCTAGTGGTGAAGGGGTCCGCTCAGACCAGCGGAGCATTCAGTGGACCCGGCTAATTTGCTTTGGCACTCAGGTCGCAGTGATGGAATGTCAATGTCAGCAGCCTCTCTATTTACACACTATATAAAAAGGGACTAGTAATTAACACTGAGGCCCTCCCTCACTGCTGTGTAATTGACTGTTTCAAAGGAGCCATGCTTCATAATCTAGTGTGTGTTAAAATTACGCTCTCCATATTCCCCCCCCCCCCCACTAGAAGATAAGGGTCAACCCTATTGGAAGAGCCATAGAAACACATAAGGGTTCTTTATGAGGGCATTAATATTTTGACATATTAATAATGAGTTAGTGTATTCTGATTTTGATGAGCTTAAGGTGTAGAAAGCTTCCCCCTTTCCTAAGAAAAATAATATAACTTGGAGTTATTGAATTAATATGCTTTATGGTGTGTATTAAAAAAAGATTAATTTCCTGTTTGGTGGTGAGCAAAATATTTCTTGAAAGCAAATAATGTTTCCTATATCAGAGAACACTTTATGTGTAAGACTTTAAACAAGGGATAGTTAAAATAAGCATTGTAACAGTGTGTTTTGCTCCAGAATTTTGCTGTTTTTGGTCTTTTTTTAATTACTGGTAAAATTTCTTTATGATTAGCCATATAATCTAAACTTATTGCTCCTGACAACTTGAGCCAGGTGCAGTAATATATTTTGTCAAGTGTATCGCCCTAACATGTGTTTTTCTGGTCTCCAAGGCCTCCTTGGAGGGCATAAACTTAATGAGCAGCTCATTTGCATTTGTTAATTGTGGTTAATGTGCATTAATTGATTCTTGTTGCTTGTATATTTTAATTAAGCCCAGTTATAGGTGTGCATGCTGATCCTGCTGCAAATGATCTGTTTTCCCTACTAAATTTCTCTTGATGCTCTGTCAAATTGTTCTATATGTAATTAGTGCTAATTAACTTGTAAAATTAGTCTGAGGTGCTTTCCCTGTATTTATTGCTCAGGTTAGTTTCAGAATGCAGATGGAAATATGACATATCAAGGATCTTTGCTTTTTTGGGCGTTGATTCCCCCCC
>JAODJU010000007.1:22406368-22420072 GCA_026776725.1 Gnathonemus echidnorhynchus | reverse complement strand
GCCTCAGCATGTCTTTGGACTGTGGGGGGAAACCGGAGTACCCGGAGGAAACCCCACGACAACACGGGGAGAACATGACTGTTAATGTGAACACGTTCATTTTTTCTTCAAATAATGAAACATAATTCTAAAAAGATTTTCATTGTTATCATATGAACAGTATTGACTGAAATGCCCAGCAACTCTAAATTAATCAAAATGGAAGAGAAAATCTTGAGAACAGCCATGAAAAACAAAAAATCTCAGCACAATCTTTGTTTAAAAAGACCTGTTTACAAGAGTCGTTAGGAGCAGTTGTCTGCCAATAAAGGCCAGATTTCGTTTACAGTTGGGACAGACACAGACAAACGACCCTTGGAAGACCCTGACCTGATAGTCCTCCCTTTGCCTGATCAACTCTAGCTCCAATCTGCTGACGGCCTCAGTCTGCATCTGCAACAGCTGCTGGGCTTGTTGGAACAACTTCATCACCTCCTTGAGCACAGTTGACAACAAGGGGGATTCCTATTAATGACATACATCCCTGCCTGCTCACTCGCCCCACTACTGTCCACCTGTACCTTTCAGTCTTATTTACCATTTAGCCAATGTTGTCTTTTAGACACCGGAAGCATGACCTGGCCCCAAAAACGCACAATGGATGACAAGCCATCCTCACCTGTTTTTCAGCCCTTACAGCAGAAACCTCCTCAGAGAGTTTTTTATTCATCTCTGCTTGCTTGAAGTATGAAAACAAACAAAAATGCAGAACTAGTTATAAAATGATTAATCTTATAAGCCTACTGAAAATTTTATAATTTTTTGGTTCAATGTATTCTGGTTCAATCAGCACACATTTCCATGTTAACAATTCAGAAGAATTACCAAATGTAGCTTGTGCAGCCATTGTTTCTGGTCTTTAACTGAACTTCTCTCTTCTCCAGATTTACACACTGACATGACTTTAAACTTAACAAATTCACAGTTTAGTTTTTCCATGTCCTGAATAAAAAAGAGGAGAAATATTTCCCAGCAAAATACAAACACATTAATTCAGTAAGTAAAAAGTTTTCTTCCAGCAACGAAAAATACTTTAAAATATCAAGGCATGAGCAAAAATTCACTTTAAGATCTAAGTTCAGAAGATGGGATGTAACTATGACATTAATATTTGTTCCCGTGACACAACGTCTCTTGATAAGCCACAATCCTTTCCAAAAGACATTTCTATGCAGAACAGAAAGGTGTAACAATTAAATATTGCTGGCTTTGATCTCCCTAAAGGGCAATTGATTGTGGGGCACACTTAGATATAGCCTCTTTTCCCCCAACTTTCCCTCTGTGTTGCATAGCTGTCTGTTTCCTATCCCCCCCTCTCCTGTAGGACACTAACATGCTCCATGCTGATAGCAGCTATGCTTCCCCTCCATAGCACAGTGGCACGATGCTAATAGAACCGTCTGGCATGTGACGCAGTCTGTTTAACCTTTCTCTGAGTTCATCCTTAATATGAAATTCCTCACATTTCAGTAGCAGGCTCAAAAACCATAAGAAAAAAAGAAATGAGAAACAGTAGGTATCTTTAAATTGTTCTTCCTCATCTTTCTTGTTTTTTTATCTACCCAATGCTGAGAGGTGACTTAGATGAACTGCAAAAAGGTGGCAGTTTATCAATCATTTTATCTGGCAACTTCATTAATATAACATAGTCTGATATTAATAAGCATTTTGCTTTGCAACAGTTCATACAAAATCACATTTAGGTGAAACACATACAATATGAAACTTGACAAATTACTCTTAATATAAAGGTTTGTTGTGATCATCATCTAACTATGTAAAAGACAAATGACTAATGAGTAAATATAACCACATAATTTTACCTAAGATATACAACATTTGCTGACTACAAATGTGCAAATATTTCTAGATGTGAGAATGATACAGTAAAATTGCCCTGGCCAATGCAGACCCTGAAATCAACCTATACAAAGCATTTTTATGACAAAACGGAACACAGAACTAGGGGAAGGCAAAGACGGGCTTTTTAGCACTAGGGTTTGGAACTGGTTTCAAGATATAACAAAACAAGATACCACCACCCTCCTTCCAATCACATTTACAAAATCTCCGCAATTTACTTAAGTAATCATTAATATGGCCGAATACAGATCAACATGTATTCCATTTTCAAATAAAACTTAATTCCTCCCTTAAAAATGTAAGTCAGAAAAATAATCCACAGAAAACATTCATTCATAGAAAATATTTTACCTGTTTTAAGCACTTAATAGTTGCTTCATGTTTGTAATTCACAGCTGATAGGTTCTTATTAAGCTTCACAGTTTCTCCAACTGTAAACACACACATACATACTTAATATACAAATTGTTCTCAACTGTTCTATACAATAGTCATATATGTTCTAATACTTCCTTCACTTAATCATATTGTTAGTGGTAATTATTATGATTATTATTATATACAGTTTACCCCAAGTCCTTAAATTAAAGTTCTATGGTATGTCATTTGCCATGACCATCCACTTGGGCATGTAAAAGATGAGACTGATTCTCCCTGTCAGACCTACACAGTAAACATTAATGTGCAATAGTATCCAGACCAGCTTTACAAGATGTAAAAAATGTTCCCTATCTGTACTGAGACAACTGTGACGATATCACTGCTTTAAATAAATAATGATACTATGGTTTAGAAATAACAGATACACATGTTTATAAAATTCCACTTGACATAAATACAATATTAATGTAACCAAATATTGGACAGAAGCCAAGCAAGAACAACTGCCTGATAGTGGAATGCTCTGTCAATGTTCATATTTCACTGAAACATAAATTCTGTAACTTAAGAAATGTTCATGCATCCCAGGCAATGTTCGCATGAAGGGCAAGGAGCAAAGCTTGTTATTGAGTTTCCAAAGGTTGTATGTCCCCCTGGTCCCAGCAGATCATGTACCGCTTTGTTCAAGTTTCCCATGGGCCTCTTTCACTGTGGCACACTGACGAGTCACAACTTCGAAGTGCCTCTCCACCTCTTTTAGCTGCCTTAGCTGACTGTCTTTAGTCTGCATTTGCAAGTACAACTTCTGCTCCTGCCAAATACATTTAACATGCATTCAACTTTCGTGCTCCACAAGGGTGTGCCCTGAGTCTACTGCTGTATTCCCACTACACTCACAATTTTGTAGCCAGATACAGCATTAACTCTATTGTTAAGTTCGTGGATGACATGGTAGTGGTGGGTCTCATCTCTAACAATGATGAGAAGGCCTATCTCATTGAGGTCAGTAATCTGGCATCCTGGTGCAAGAATAACAGCCTCTCACTCAATGTCAACAAAAATAAGGAGTTAATTGTGGACTTTAGCAGAAAACAGCAAAGGAACTACACCCCACTGGTGCTCAGGTATCTTGGAGTACACTCTCTGAGGACCTGTCATGGACCCAGCATGTCCAAGCCTAGATCTCAAAAGCACAGCAGAGACTATACCACCTGAGGTAGCTGAGGAACTTCAATGTCTCCCCAGCAGTCCTAAAAACTTTCTACACTGGTGCTATGGATAGCATCCTGTCCATGAACATTGCATCCTGGTATAGTAACTGTACTGTTCAGGACTGCAAAACTCTGCAGAGAGTGATCTGCCTAGAGGCACACACCTCCAAATCTGCTCTCCCCTCTCTGCAAGACACCTACATCAGTGACGAGAGTCACCAAAATTCTTAACAAATCTACCCATCCCAGTAACTGCCTGTTCAGCAACCTGGCAAACGTCTATGCTATCTGATGGCTAAAACAGAGAGGCTCAAGAAGAGCCTCTATCCTAAGGCCATTTGGCTTCTCAGCTTGGACATGCCTAAAGATACACTATATTGCCAAAAATATTGGGACACCTGCCTTTACACAGACATGAATTTCAATGACATTGCATTCTTAATACAGACACTCCTTTACTTATGAACTCTCAACTTACGCACTCATATGAACGAAGAGGACTGTAAGTCCAAATCATGTTCATTGGGCTCCCGTTTCCTGTCCGCAACATCAATTTTTTTTTTCTGCGCACCAATTAGTAGTAATACGACTTCTGGCCACTACTCCCACTGCGCAGCAGCGTAGCGTGCATACTCCCAGCATTCTAGTTCTTAGTACTTGCATATACCCTTAAAATGATGTTGAATAACGACTTACGAACATTTCAAATTACGAAAGGCCGTTCAGAACGTATGTCATTCGTAAGTAGAGGAGCGTCTGTACATAAGCTTTAATATGGAGTTGGCCCACCCTTTGCAGCTAGAACAGCTTCAACTCTTCTGGGAAGGTTGTCCACAAAGTTTAGGAGTGTGTTTATAGGAATTTTTGACCATTCTTACAGGAGAGCATTTGTGAGGTCTGGCACTGATTTTGGACAAGAAGGCTTGGCTCGCGGTCGCCGCTCTAATTCATCCCAAAGGTGTTCTATCAGGTTAAGTTCAGAGTTCTGTGCAGGCTAGTCAAGTACCTCCACACCAGACTCATTCATCCATGTCCTTATGGACCTTGCTTTGTATATTGGTGCGCAGTCAGTTGGGAACATGAAATTGTCCAAAATGGCTTTGAATGCTGCAGCATTAAGAGTTCCTTTCACTGGAACTAAGGGGCCAAGCCCAATCCCTGAAAAACAACCCCACACCATAATCCTCCCTCTACCAAACATCACACTTGGCACAATGCAGTCAGGCAAGTACTGTTCTCCTGGCAACCGCCAAACACAGACTTGTCCATCAGATTGCCAGACAGAGAAGTGGAATTTGTCACTTCAGAGAACACGTCTCCAACTGCTTTATAGTCCAGTGGTGGCATGCTTTACACCATTGCATCTGACGCTTTGCATTGCACTTGGTGAAATAAGGCTTGGATGCAGCTGCTCAGCCATGGAAACCCATTCCATGAAGTTCTCTATGCACTGTTCTTGAGCTAATCTGAAGGCCACATGAAGTTTGGAGGTCTGTAGCTATTGACTCTTCAGACAGGTGGCGACTTCTACACACTGTGTGCCTCAGCATGTGTTGTCCCCACTCTGTGATTGTACATGGCCGACCACTTTGTGGCTGAGTTGCTGTTGTTCCCAATTGCTTCTACTTTGTTATAATACCACTAACAGTTGACCGTGGAAGACTCGGTAGTGAGGAAATTTCACGAATGGACTTGCACAGGTGCCATCCTATCACGGTACCACACTTGAATTCACTGAGCTCCTGAGAGCGACCCATTCCTTTGCAAATATTTGTAGAAACAGTCTGCATGCCTAGGTGCTTGATTTTATACACCTTTGGCAATGGAAGTGACTGGAACACCTATATTAAATGATTTGGTGAGGTGTCCCAATACTTTTGGCAATATAATGTATTTGTGGTGCATTTCCAGAGATGGTTTTCCATTGTAAATTATGCTGGCCGCACCCAACCCATACCCATCCTGACATGGCCCTGCTTACTAAACCATGCTGGTTGCATTACCACCATCTGACTGGTCGAAACAAACAGTTTTGACACAGTGATCTGTGTCGATATGCATGGATTATCTGAAGGAAAAAAGCGCATATTCTATATGTTATCCATTCGCAAAATAAAAAATTGCAAACCCCTACTTAAAAATGTACTACAGAAGAGAATGGATTCATAATGCAAATCCATAAAAGCTAATGCTAATTCTGCTAGCGTTTGATGCTAACATAACATGACAATTCTCATAGACATGCTAGAGGAAATTAGCACATTGTAAATCATGATGTGAACAGTAAACAAGCTTCTCTTCCGTTTTACATCACTGTCACTATCCAAATCTGGCAATGCTTTTACCAAACTTAAACCTTCTGCAGAGGAAAATCAACACGAACTGGAACCTCACTGTAACTAGTGTAGTTTGGGTATAGCTTGGTTCCCGTATGCCAGTTGAAATTGCCATTGTACAGCTGACTGTTAATCAGTTACTACATTCCATGTCCATTGCAATCTGCACACCCATGTTTAAGACTATGCCACTTGTGCTTTACTGTCTCCTTTGCACTATTGAATGTATATTTTCAATACAGTCTTTATGTACGTCTGTATTTATATTATGTGCATGTTCACCCCCTTTCCCTTCATATGTTCCTTTGTTGCATTTTATTTTAAATTAATTTAAATTTCTTTTGTACAGTACAAAGCGGAACCAGATTTTCATTTCACTGCAGTTTGTACTTATATAACTGTATGTAATGAATAAAATATCTTGAATTAACATTTAATTTTACAATGAAATACAAACTGGAGATGATTCTCCACAGATATAGAGGGGACAACACAGCTCACTGCTATTCTATCTTATACAATCTTTGTCTAACATTTAAACCAGCAACTTCTTTTATCAAGATGCTGAAGAAGTTTTTTATTATTAATATCTATCATTATTGTTTGATTGTCTGTATCAGGCAGTTTTTTCCTTCACCACGGAGGTTCAGCAGAGCGGGCCTTAGTTATAAAATATTTTGATAGTGATTTTTTCTATGCTGCATCCGAGGTTCACAGAATGTCACACACTCCCTATCCGTTACTCCTGATGAGCCGTTCCCTCTTGTGTTCCTCCCACTCCCACACAATACATATCACTGAAATCCTTACCAGTTCGCTTAATGTCTTCTGCAAACTGCACTTGGACAACTGTAAAACAGTAGCAAAAGATTTTATCTTTTTCAATTTCATATTTTTCTGTGTATCTGGAAATTCTATAACCTTAAAATATTTATTGTGCATTATCTGATCAAATGTGAACTTTTTTACCTTTAATTAATGTCTATATAACAGCCACAGTAATATGAATACAACAGCAAATCATTTATTTGTACTATATACTACTGATTATACAAAAATTTAATTATGGTATTCTAAAAATCAAAGAGCCAAATAATTCATTTATTGTGCAGTACTATGTATGGCTCATATGTGCAATGGAGCATAAGAGACAGAGTACAGCAGCCATCCTGTGCCATGCTACAGCCAAGAGAGCAGCCTCCACTATAAAGGCTGCCAATGAGAGAACTTTTCCCAGTCATCACAGAGTTAATGAAGGGCAATTGCACTCAGCCCAGCTGTGTAGGGAGCTTATTATTTTTTTCCAAAGGTTTTACCTTCAACAATTTAAGCTCTTCCTTAAGAGTTCTGATCTCCTTGTCCTTCAGTTCAACAGTTACCTGGTATTTTCCCTTCGAAATAAAGAGTGATATTAAGTCAAAGTTCAACAACAAAATGTAATATAAAGCAATCTTCAATACCTTTCTCAATTCTTGTGTTTGAGCCACTATACAAGAACGTTATTCAATCTGACAGTTAGCTAATATTGTTGAACCACTACAAAGTAATATTTGACTTCTTTACTGAGTATGCTCATTAGCAGAGAACACAAAATATTTCAGCCATACCTTCTCTTCTTCCAGCCCCTTGATTCTTGCCTGAAACTGCTTGTTAGGATTTTTGTAAGGATTATAAGTAAAATCTTTATAATTTATTTTGTCAGTAAAACATTATTGCATCTATGAAAGTGAATCAAAAAGTTAAGACAATGTTTTAAATCGATATAAACAAATTATATTCTCTTCAACTCCTCTAAAATTCTCAGGTTGTACTTAATGTAACTTAAAGAATATATTTTCACTAGTTTATTATGCCTCATAGAAAGATGACTCTAAGGTGTTTGTCAACCACACATGCAAACCATCCCACTCATTTATGTACCTTTCTTTGATACACAAACACATATTTAAATACACATATTTCAGTATGACAGAGCTGGCAAGGTACATCTAGACTTGCCTAAGAGTGGCAGATATGATAATTAGGGAGCATGTTACAACAAGTAGTGACACTTTTGCATACCAACTACCTTTAGTTATTGATTTACCACTGTATTTTCGTTAATCGGTAGTTGATTGTCACATATAATATAAGACAAATACAACACCTTCTTCTTAAGGGCAGTTACAGATTCAGTATTTTGGTTTAGTAACATGTCAGTTTGATGTTGGAGGGATTCCTGAAAAAAGAACACACGCTAAATGTTAGAGGTGTGAAAAGCCACAGATTATGGGACCAATACAAAAGCAAATGAAAGTTTCTTAGAACACAATTAAGTCAATAATTAAGAAAAAAGTACATAGGCTAGGCAGGGTGAATACTTCTTTAAGGACCTATTCTACATCATATCAGATACAGCAGTTCAATGAAAGAGATATAACTGACAGTACAATACACAAATACATTTTGAAAACAAAAAAAAAGAGAACGACGTGTCTTTACAATAACATGCATATACCTTTTGCCATTCCAGTTCTTGCTTCTCCAACAAAAGTTGACTGATTCGCTCTTCAAATTCTATTTCAGCTTGCTAAAAAATATTTGAAAAAACAAAATATGTTAAATATACACATTTTAATTATTATTTTTTTTTTTAAAAAAAAGCTTTATATTTTTCTTCATTATTCTTAAGATGTTTCACTTATGCTCAAGATAGAATCCTTTAAATCGTTGGTGGACATGTTAGTTTATGCATTTTAAACAATATTTTAAGGTTTAAACAAAAGTGCTACAGTTTGTGTGGTACTCTGGATGATTTCAGCAACATTTTTCAGATTATCCACATACGACATGAAGCCAAAATGTAATGTTTGCCCATGACTTTGTTCATTCAAGGAAATAGTGGACATTAGACCTGTAATATTAGCACATAGCCATCCTTATCCGCCTTCAACTCTCAAAGGTAGGTAAAAGTCAATTGCTTTCTACTATCTAGTGACTTTTTATATGTATGTGGGAGTGGGCTTGTGTGGTTTATTTATAAGTTCCCATTAAAGTGTGCTCCCAGCATGGAAAATTCTAAAGAAGTGCACACTAGATAAAGCAGTTAACAGTTTGGAGTGAAATAATGAATAGATGTTTTTTTTGTCCTGTAAAGACACCATTAAACTTGGTTATCCTTGTAAATATTAGAGAGAAACCCTGATCCAGTAGAATATAATCCATGGTGAAATACAATTCCAAATATTGTGTGAAAATACAGAAATAAGCCAAAAACCAACAATTAGAGATGCACCAATTGTATTGGCCAACTATCGGTATTGGCTAATACAGCAGCAATCCGCCAAAGACTCAGACAATATTTACCGTCAATAATTCCCTTTAAAATGGTGATCCATAATGCTTTGCATGCCTGCGTACTAAACAGTTAGAAAAATGTCTGCTGTGTATAACTATTTTAATGATAGTGAAAACAACATTAGAAATGCATTTTGCAATCATCACAAAAATTTCACAAGGAGGGTCAAAAAATACAAAAAATATTGCATTTCAAATCATTTTAGTACAAGTGAAGTATTTGCTTATTCCTTGTTCCCCTTGTTCCACACACATTGTATTAATAAATAGCGAATCACCTTCTTTTGTACAGAAGTATGTTATATCCGAAGTACAGGAATATTTTAATAACACCCTCTGTAGCTAAGAAATACTTCCGTTTAGCTTAGACATACACATCTTGTTTATTAAGTCTATATCAACAATACAATGAACTGTCAAGTGCTTCTCTAATGCATGCCTCGGGATCATAGTTATTTAATCGTTCATGGTTTTTTGTGATGACCATAACAATAAAATAGAAATGATTCAATCATTTATTTATTTGTTATAACCTTTAAAACATGTTCAGAGCCTTTTAAAGTGTTTGCTCCAGGGTACCATTTTACAAGCAAAAATAGGTACTCCTTTGAGCTCCTTTGTTTGTGACCACATCCTGATGTGATGTCTGACTACAGCTGATTGCTAAAAAAGTATGTTTAGCTTCTTGCGAAAACTCATAATACACCTCCCACAATATGACATCCCTCAACTCCTCATGACTTGCCCAAATTGAGCCCATAACTCTCGAGATCCTACTACTGAATGACAATATGGAAAACTACACTATGGAACCTGGTAAAATGATGTCCTTTCTAAAGACACATATTCCCACTTTGCTTGAACACATTAGCAAATGGTTCCCTGTCTCTTAATTTTTTTTTACGTATTTTCAGATTATGTTGTTTGCCACTAAAAGGTGGGATTTGTTCTTTGTCCACTTAAAACACTTCTTAAAAACTGCAAAAGACTTACCTGCTATAATTAAACTTTTAAAATGTGAAAATGCAAGACATTATTTAATATAGAAAACCATTTTTAACCATATTTACACATTTTCTTGTAAAATATTAAAGCTTTCTTTTCAGATTCTCTTCAAATTATGTCATTAAACAGCACCTAAATAACAGTACTAAATATATAATTAAACAGAGCTTGTGGTGCTGAAATCCATACCCTATGAAAACATAGCTCTTCCATTGCTTCAAGAAGACTGGCTTTAAATTGTATAACTTGAACAGCCAAATCACTCTGATCCAATTCATGTGCGGCATAAGATGATGACAGCTGATATTCAAAACCCTCCTCTCCAATCTAAAAATAAGCAAAATGTTAACTTGGATATATAATACTGGTATAATGTTAATTTTAAAAATGAACATATTCTTGCCTTGTCTTCAGGAACATGCTTTGTAGTTTCTGCATGAAAGTCCATCTCATGTTTGATTATACAACTCTCTTGAGACATCCTCAGACAATGCTAGAGAAACCTTTGAGGATTAAACCCAAGCACAGATCAGTATTATTATATGAAATACTAAGTTGACACTTAGATTGTGGTTTTTCATTATTATTGACCAGCAAAGTATTAGTTAACTGAAAGTAAAATATGAAATGCCTCATCTTCAGTTTTTTGAGGATCATGTTCACCTAGAAGTCCTCACAATTCTTACGTAAAGATTATGCACAACATAAATTGAGCTAATGCTGACTAAAGTTTAATTAAATAACAACTTATAGGAAGTCTTTGCATGTGTGTTCTTCTTACTGTTTACTACTTTGAAAGCTGTATCTTTGGTTTATCAAGGTGGAAAGGAGGCCGGCCTAAGAATCTAATGGGGGTCAGAGTAATAACAGTGAATGAACAAATTGCACTGTCATTTCTCTTAAATTATATAAGTTATTTAATTTGACCTATGGATAGTCCCCTGTCTCCTCATCATGTCTGACTTTTAAGTGGGAGGTCTTCACTAAAGATGATCCTTTAATAGAAGAGAACCTTTCTCCATTTAACCCATGCCATTATCAATCATGTGCAGGAATAAATGATCCTGTTAGAATTTGCTACTACCACAAATGACATTGTGACCCGAGGCCAATGTCTTTATTTGCTTCTCCACTGATTCACTTCAGCAGATATTAAACAATTTTATAAGCCATGAACAGCAAAATTAAAAGGACATCATCCATAAAACTGAATAATTCCTATCAGCAACATGATGTCTGTATTATCTTTTCTGAGTTATATGACTATATTGCACTGCATTATAATAGGGTAAAAGACAGGCATATCCAAGGTCCTATGCGTAATAACAAAAAGTATTCAAGCACATTTTAAATTGCATCTGTCATGAAAGCTAATTGTAATAAAAAACGATAAACAAACAAACAATATATATATAGTTCATAAGTAAGGTTTTTGAAAACATTCTACTAGGCAGTAAGAATAATATGGATTACACGGTGTTTCTTGCAGATATAATCATTCGATAAAAAAGTAGTATGAGGCACAGATACAAGATTTTAAACAGACGATAAACCAATACGTGCATCAATTTCATATTTCTAATGCTAAAGAAATAAAAGTTGAAATAAGAAAATTGGCGGGTTAACGTATCAGCAACGGCGTTTTCTAATGCAATCTCAAACACTTAACCAGCTAAAGTCGTCATTAGATTAAACAGTTGAATTAGCCTAGATACAGAAAGAAGCACCATTAACTAGCCTAGCGGGTGGTCAAGCAATGCCGCACAGCTTATGTGGCGCGTCTCTGGACCACCAATAACGAACCAGACACTCTACTTAAAAACGATATATAATAACCACAAATATGTGCTAATGCTCGTAAAATGAAGCGCACATTTTGGCCAGCTTCAACTATGCTAATACCGCATTCATTAGCTTATCAAGTAACCGTGGCCATAAACTGTTTCATACACAGCCACAAATGAACAATTTAATGACTTTATCATTATATGTACTTGTATTTCGTTTCATGAGTAGCATGATTTAACGGTTTTATCAATAGATATCCATTAAAACCCACCAACGGTGGTTAACTGAAATAAATATACCACAGATAGGGTATATTTAGGCCTAAGAGATGTCCAACCTACAAAAACATATTTTGAGTTACATTAACAAGCTTTATTACCACTGCCTTCGCTTCACAGTTGTGTTACAAGTAATCCAGAAACGTTGTCCTAAAATACTTCCGAATTGCAATGTATAATTTGTATAATAAGTTTTACTAGGTTTATTTACCTTGTCAAAGAACCGTTACCTTCAAATGTCAAGCAACACAGCGATTTTAGCGCGAGAACGTTTTTGGCGGGTTTAATCATAGAGTAATACGTCAAAAGGTTATTTACAGTTCTTTTGCAGGGTAACAATTAGTCACAAGCGTTTGTAAAATACGAGACCGATAATATTATATTAGAGGAACCACTACAACTTTGTAACATTAAACCTACTGTTAAAATTGTTATATATCCTTAATTCACCGTCGATTATTTTTCGTGTACGCCGCCGTGCGGCTGGTATTTCAGGGTTTCTGCCTTGTGGATGGTGACTTAAAGTTTAACGAATCTTCGTTTTTAAATGATGTACGGTCTCAAAAGCACTGTTTTTGCATGTGATAACAACAACCATTACTCCCTAAAGTGATTAAAGCTTTCCTTTCCCCCCATAAATAACAAACACATTTATAATTTTCTGATGTAAATGCACATCCTACAACAAAATAGTTAAAGGAGAAGGCGAAAAAAAGCTAAATGTTGCCATCTTGCGTTAGAAAAAGGTAGGCTACTGAGAAGCACTTCGGTGAAAATACATTTTAGCTTTAGCTGATCGCTTTAGCTGACGAGCAGGGCGGGACTGGCTGTCAGGCCTACCGGGCATTTTCCCAGTGGGCTGATGTGTATGTGGGCTGCCGACATTTATTGCTCGGCAAAAGTTGTCAGGGGACCCCAGAAGTCCAGTCCTGATATTTAATCCTAGTCAAGTCCTGCCGAGGTTTTAAACAAAACAGTTTTACAGCTGTTTTACTAAATATGAAAACCTGCATTAAACGTAGAAAATTAGCATTTTGGATATCTGTATTATGTTATTTAGAATTGTTGCAGTTGGTTTCACCTTTCTGACAAGACATATACAAAAACGCACTGCTATGTATACAATATATTTAATTAATTTAATTTGAGAATATACGTTTTAATAGCCTCCGTAATCACACATTATCAAGTTAATTATGGCACCCGCTTGTCCTGCGTGCATGGTCGCGGGAGTCCGGAGCCTATCCCGGAAGCAAAGGGCGGAACGTAAAGCAGGGAATAACCCAGGCAACTCCAGTGGCCTGTACTACGAAGCGGGGTTACTGGCCTATCGGGGTAACTTGTCGGATTTAAAGTACCACAGTTTAAATGGACTTAATATTCGCTCACTTATATTTTGCCCAGACTGCCTTAAATCCGACAAGTTACCCCGATAAGCCAGTAACCCCGCTTCGTAGTACAGGCCAC
>JAODJU010000007.1:22378498-22406268 GCA_026776725.1 Gnathonemus echidnorhynchus | reverse complement strand
TATATTTTGCCCAGACTGCCTTAAATCCGACAAGTTACCCCGATAAGCCAGTAACCCCGCTTCGTAGTACAGGCCACAGTTCATCTTAGCATGTTTTGGACTGCGACAGGAAACCGGAGAACCCGGAGGAAACCCCACGACGAAACGAGGAGAACATGCAATCTCCACATATGTAGAGGCAGGGCGAAGACTTGAACCGTGTTCTCCAGGGGTCAGGCAATAGTCCTATTGTACTGCGTAATGTCCAGTCATCCTTTTTTACATAAATGATTAAAATGAGCAAAATTGTATTTTTTCCTCCAGATAAACAGAAATTATGGAGATATGTTCTCATAAAAAGTTAGAACTGTGAAGTGCGAAACGGACGTGCAAGAACAATTACACCCAGTTTCAGACTGACATCTCTGGCCGACTCACGTTTCCAAGTTCAAGGCGTACATATAGGTTTGCATATTTCACTGACAAGTAATTTTTTTTCAATTAAATGTCGCACACTTTCACGCGTATTACCTTTATTAATTCCTCTCCAAAGTTATTTCAGTTTTGCAGGAATAACAAAGATGCACTAAATCAATATTTTGTTGGAAGATCAATTGTATGTAGCAATCCGTTTATCCAGGTGAAACCTCAATTAGTCAGGTCTGAACAAATACTTGCTCCGAGGCGGTGAGGTCACCGGAGTTGAAGGTAAACAATCTGTTGATTTGCGATCATTATAGGCTACTTGGTATTTTCGTGTTTTTCATCTTTAAATTTATCTTTTTCTTGTGTAAATATAGCTTTTTAAAATGTACTGAACTTAATTGTTTCGATACCGCCTACTTTGCCTTTTACCGACGTTTTCCGAAGAGGGCGGTAGCTGCGTGACTAGCGAAGTGCTTTAGATACTTTGTACGCTGATAAGATACTAATGTCTAAATACCCGAAAAACAACAAATGATTACTCTTAGGTTACACACAATTAAAGATTTTTAATCCTTCGCAGGTGGATAGAAATGCTGTTATATTTATTTCTGTTGTGCCAAATTCTTCCATCTGGACAAACGGCATGTTCAAGACACTTCTCTCAAATCAGAAACTCAGTGGAAAGGTCAGATAATGGTGAGTTATTTAAATGAACACTGTAGTAACTGATTTAGTTTTTGTAGCTGGTACTTTCTAAATTTCAAATTTAAAGTTATGTTGCAAACGATGGATTTTGAATCCCTCGTTCTCATTGTGATTTTTTATTTTGATTTTTAAAATTCGTTAACGCGTTAGTTTGCGGGTTAAATAAGCGGAAATAATACGTTGTATGACACATAGGGTAGTCATTCATGAGGTTAAAATGACAGTATTTACAATTATGAATGCCTTTTGATTTGTGTGTGAGAGAATGATTGGGCCATATTACGCTGGTTACATATATTTAAGGAATTAAAGTTAAAAATCTGATTTGAATCTGAATAAACTAGTCATTTAGCCATTGTTGGCTTTTAGTGTTCTTGGAGGAGGCTGGGGCAAACAACGTGCTAAGGCGGCATCTGCTGTTCAATCGATTCGACCTGGAGGCCTTCACGCCGGGGAACCTGGAGAGGGAATGCTTCGAGGAGATCTGCAACTATGAGGAGGCCCGGGAAGTCTTTGAGAATTACCCAGAGACAGTAGGGGCCGCTCCGATCACAGATCGCTCAGGGTATTTGGATGTCGCGAATACTAAAATCCTTTAATGTTTTAATCTTTTCCAGGATGCCTTCTGGAAAGACTACGTCGAAGGTAATACTTGTGGAATACAATGCAAACAGGTCTAAATGCTACCTGCTTTTCTAGAATTGCATTATTTGGGACACTGACAGAGCGGTAATTGTCTTTGGCTGGGTGGAGTGGGTGGTTGGATGGAGGACACAGCTTTAGGGTATAAGTTGTGTTTCATTAATTGTGCTTGCTTACTTACTTTGAATCGCTTGCTAGAAGGCAGAGCAACACACAGGCTGTGTCCGGGGTGGGTTTTGCCCATGATGATACTGTCCAGTTCTGATCCGATGACCCGCTATGCTGCTTTCAGCACTCGTTGTAGGTCCCTCGGATCCCTGGTTGTGTAGCTAGAGTACCAGACAGTGATGCAGTGGGACAGTATGCTTCCCACAGTGGATTAGGAAAAATATTGTTTTTTCAGTTAATCATTTTTAGAAATGTATCAGATTCTATATTGATCTGTAAAATTAAGGGATGGATCTTTTAGGCTAATAGGCATTTTTTTTCTGGTTTTCTTGGTTAATTTCTGCAATGGTTAAACATAGGGTTGCACTGGACTATATTGCAATGTCGGTTTCGGTGCCACTTAGATGCCGAGCTGTTGATTGAAATTTTTGCCCTGTGGTGTTCAGGCAACAGAAGTATCACTGCACATGATGTGCCATTGCTTGTTAACATTACACTTGCCCTGATGTCAGCAGAATTCTAACATTAGCTAATAGCTGCCGTAAACACGGTTCAATGCCTAAAGGTAAACGATCTGAATTGTGGCTGTATTTCGCTCAAAAAGGCCTTCTCCTCATGCAAAAAAGAATTACTGTTTTGTGTTTTGGCACGTATCTTTAAGTTGAAGTCCTTCTGAAATGTAGCATGTTAACTTTTTAGACTTGCCCATTTTTATTTTCAGCTGTTCTTTTTAGTCATTTTTGTGCTTTGAAAGAGACTGGTTGGTTGGTTTTGTTTTTAAGGAACTATACCCATATGTTCCTCCAATAAAAAGATTTTCGTATAGAAGCCTTCGGCCTTTCTTTAGTGGCTTTCAAAATTTTCCAGTGACTCTGGATTTGTAAATTTGTGATTTATTTAGAGCTTTTTTTAATATCTCCAAATATGGAAAGTCGCTATGTAGTGTTTCATGTCTCATTACTATTTAACTGATATCAAATCTTTAGCTTGTGAATCAGAATCGAATCGGGCATCTGTGCCAGTATGCAGCCCTATCAGCAGATGAGAGGGCAGATGGGAATTTTTCCGTTTTCTGAGGAAAAACAGGCTTTGAGTTTATTTTTTAGCAAGGGTTGATGGTGTTAAGAGACCAGGAAAGATCTTTCCATGCTTTTGACCCTTTCTCCATGGATGGGGAAGGGGGTGGACCTGCTAAATTTCCCTAAAGTATACAGTTACGCTGCGTTTGATTTGAACTCATAACTCAGAAATTCCGAGAATTTCAACTGAACTCCGCCTGAAGTCAGAATTCCGACTCATGAAGTCCAAGGAATCGACACATCCCCAAGCTCAGAATCCAAGATGGCTGCACCCTTTACCAACAGATGTGAAAGTTGTAGTTTTATACTGTTTATTAGCACTTACGTCTTATCTGTGGCTCCTTAAATCGGGCATACACACAATACTGTCTGGGCGTGTTGCTACAGAGTTTTAAGCGCAAAACACCATGTAATGTATCATCAATCAATATTGCTAACAATGGCTAACACTAACACAAGTGGGCTAGAACTGGATTTCATGCTTAGTCTGATTGTCAGGTTTAAAGTAGTCCGAGCTAAATGTAAGTGAACGAAGATAAACCCCATTTAAGGGGTTGTGTGTGACGTCATTCCGAGGTCCGACCTCCGAGGTAAATGGAACGCAGCATTATCTCCTTGGTTTTGGTGGTGTTCACAGCCAGGTTGCTGACTAGGAACCACTTTGCTAAATGTTGTACCTCCTCCCTGTGAGCTGTCTCTCTGTTGCTGGACATCATTCCAATTATGGCAGCGTAGCCCATAAATTTGACTATGGTGCTGGTTGGGATTATCAGAGTGCAGTTACTAATGAAGAGAATGAAAAGGATTGGGCTTGGTACACAGCCCTGTCGTGTTCCTGTGTTCAGGAGTAGTGTGGAAGAAGTGTTTTTCTCCTATCAGAATCACAATTCACTTTATTGGCCAGGTACAACTTTATATACTAGGAGTTTGTTTTGGCAATATTGATGCATATGTTCACAGACAACATAGGGCATAAATCCATTCTGAGATCTGTCTGATTGGAAGTCCATAGTCCAGGTGCATAATGGGTTTCCTAGCCCCAGTTTGCTGAGCTTGCTGCCCAGTTTGTGTGGAATTATGGTAATTAATGCCAAAGTGAAGTAAACAAATAACATCCTGACATAGGGGTTTGAAGTTTTCAGACGCGTGAGAGCGGAACCGACGCAAGCGGAAAATGCAGAGGGGGGGGGCGGTGACAACCCAAAAAAAACTGTGCACACAGCTTTATGATTTAACAAGTGCATCATTACAACACACATACTCTTACAGATCAACAATCTCCAGGAAATGCATACCATCCACATCATCTCATGATGACGACACTCTGATAGCTTAATTCCAACAGAGCCGACAGCGTTTACGGACATAAAGCAAATGTGTTTTAAGCAACAACCAAGTTAAGCAGTAAGTGACTGCTCTCCCAAAGCCATTTTTCTGGCTTGCCTGTGTTGACCTGAGCAATTGGATGGTCAGTGCTGATTGATATGCTAGTCCCCAAGTCCCTCTGTCGTGGTTTTTTTCATTTATTATTATTTATTATTATTTTTTATTTTTGGATATTCATTTTGTTTGGTAAAAGCTAGAAAAACTAAGCTAGCTACCTTTATAGCTACAATCAGTCCACCAAACGCAACCCAACAACCTTTTGCTACATTAATAGCTTGCGCTCACCCAGACAACCACTCAAGTGGATTTGTGAGGATTAAAAAAAAGTAGGCTTTGGTTTTAGCAAATTCAACACTTTTTGTGTTGAAGAAAACACAGAAAGAAAAGCGCTATCACACAGTACAATGGAGTTGTACTGTCCTTATTTTGTGGTTTATTTGGAGTAGTTTTGGCCCTCTTAGATATATTGAGTATGCAATGCACTTCTGCTGTAGACCAAAGTAATCCCTTAGCAGTAACGTTTGTTAAATATTTGTTGCTACCCAATTTGTACAGCCTACCCAATCCATTCTTTCCAGGTATGGCGTTGTTACTCCTGAAAAAAATGCAGACACCAGACCATTGTTGTACTTACATTTTTTTAATCGTTTTTAGTGATAGCATACCGTTGTCTATGGAGATAAAAACCTAACAGTTATATGAATTAACAGTTAATATAGGCTAGTCATTTTTCAGCAACGGCTGTTACTACATTGTTTTAGCGGTAGGGTAAATTACATCCTCAACAGTTTGCCCATCTACAGTGCTTCATTCAGCAACATAAGAACTGCACTGCACACAACCTAACTCTGTACGTGACTCAGTCAAACTTAGTGGGTTTGTTGTGGGAAGCATGTCTCTCCCAGTCTGTGATCCCCTTTCACATACGAAACCCGTCAATGTATCAGGTAAAAACTACAGAGTACAGATAAATTTTCATTCCCACTCAGTCTTCCATAATGGTAAAATATCAGGTATTATTTACTCCCAACTAATATCAATATAGTGAATAAAGGGGAGAAGTTCCCTCCTCCCTTCTTGAACATGGTAATCTATTATGGTTTTTCATTCACACTGGAGCCATGATAGAAAGTTACTGCTGATGTCACATGGTGGCCAAGGGACAAATTAACGGGTGGACTTTACGTTTAGCTGCCATTCCCACATGATTAGATGATTGGTTGGATAGATGTATTTTTGTCGGCAAAGATATAGTTAGTGTTTGTTACGATGCTTCTGAAACAAGTGGTTTAGTAGATTCTGGCTACACATAAATTGTATAAAAATACTGAAGTACTTCATCTGATCCAGGACACAAGGAGTCTCATCCATCAAGGCTAGATGTGACTGCTCTTTTGGTTGGCATCATAGTGACTGGGGTTTCCATTTTCCTCATTGGTCTGCTGATCTGGTACCTCTGCCAGCTGCAGTACAAAAAGGCCTCCCCTAGGTAAGTGCTTTTGAGATTGAAGTGTTAATGTTGGAACTGCTCGTTTGTATGATGCCATTGTAAGCTTATTAACACTGAGAATGAAGAGAATGTGGTGATGAAGCTCTGACTGCCATTACGGGGGGGGACCCAGTTCCCCCAGGGTCTCTCTGCAGCGGAACAATGGTTCCCTAATGGTTACGAGGCTGGAAGAGATCTCCCTGCAGCCTGTAGGTCCACATTCAGAGGAAATGCACCCCCCTGGGCTCCCCTCCTATGAGCAAGCCCTGGCAACGTGCGGGCCTCACGATGCCGCTCCGCCACCATACCCAGGGTAGGAACAGACCAGGCCGCACACAGGGCACGCTTCCTGTAAAAACGACACCTGTGACTTCTTGCGGCATCAGAAGTGAATTTTATACAGGGGAGATGCCAAGATCATTACTGTAATAGCGGGCCAGCTGTATATTGTTTTGACTTTTGATGATAAATATGTAATACATGGAAAACATGAAAGGATGAGTCAGGATTATGCTACCAGACGTGGCTACCATGGTGGCTTTGAGTGAATTCACTGACAGTTCTCATGGTTTGGTTCTAGGTCCCGACCAGGGAGTCTTTCAGAATGAAGCCTATGATGTGATTCGGTGCGACATCATTTTGGAGGATTTCAGTTTTGTCTCTTTTTATATTAATGTGTGTAAATATGTGCAGTTTTTTAAAAATTCTTCAATATATACATTTGCTAAAACTTTGATCCATCAATGAATATGCCATGAGATGAATGGGAAGCATGTTTAAGAGGTGCTGATCAGGATTTTTCTGTAAAATGTTTCTGGCAGTTCCACTTTATTTATTTTCTTTTTCTTATAAAACACTGCTGTTCACCTTACGGTCTCTGACTTAAACTATGTATGAGGAACCCCCCCCCCAACATTTCTAACATGGCAGTAGATCTTCTGTGTGCCATTTTAAATACAAGGATTGTACAAGGCTTTATTGCTTGATGAAGTGTATTTTAAATGAATGTATTAATGTTATAGTGCTGTGTGAAATGCTCAGGGTTTTGCAGGTTTTAGGTTTCCTTACTGTAGAATCGGAAATGTACAGTGCCTAGGATTCAAAGCTCAGCATCATTTTTGTTAATTCTGCTCATGCTTTGAGGAAGAGGGGTTGGCTGATTGTAACAAATGGTTTGTCTATTCTATAGTCCATTGTAGTGGAACATAACTTGATGTGTAAATTATTAAATCATATTTGCCCTCCTAATGAGGATGACAATTTCTAGTTTATCTAAAAGTTGTTTTTGTTCTAAAGAATTAGTAGTAGTCCTTTATAGTGAATTTTAATAAACAGAATGTTATTAATAAATCAGTATGAATTTTTTTTTTTGTCTTGATATGATAGAATAAAATCAATTGAATTATTTTCATCTTATAATCCATATTAATTCACAATAATATGGAGACTAACAAATGATGTACTAAAGGTTTATTTGAGGATTATTTAATTCTACTGTATTTGAATCTCATGAAGCACGAACAGAAAGCTACAGAATTTGACCAGAATGTGTCTTCATCATGTGACCCTGTACTGCATAAGTGCTTGGAAGATGGGCAGACGGGTGGATAGATGGGTGGATGAATGGTAACTGTCACCACATCTTTGAAAATGACTACTTCACATGTATGAGGAGATGGAGACTATCCCTCGCAGCACAGGGCACAACACACGGATAAACCCTGGATGGGACGCCAGTCCATCACAGGGTGCACATTTGCCAACACACTCTGAGATGCAATTAAGAGATGCAACTTCAACATATGGCCGTTTTTGGACTGCAGTAGAAAGCCAGAGTACCGAATAATACGAGTGAAGTAAGCTATATAGCCCTTAAGCTGGATGTGACTGTTTTGCTGTCTAGATTGACACAATTGTATACAATATTTCAGTACCCTTAGCTAATTATATAGTATATATTTTTATACTTTGACAAAGCAAAATAAAAGCCGCAATGTCACAAATGTTTAAGAACTCCACACTTTTTAAACAATACGTAAATTGATCAGTTCACAGTACCGTATACCCGATGGCATCAGCTGAGCATAGATGAGCTGTATCACTTATATATTGCAGCTATTATTAGATTAATACTATATTTTAACAAGGTTTAATCTAAAAATTAGAGTTTTTGTTTAAAGTGTATATGGACCTGTGTCAAGATTTAATTGATTGCTTACGTTAATAATTACCGATCGGTAATTAAATCGTTTTCAGGAGGTATGATTTGGGATACCTTAAGTTCCTGTACATTTCAAACGTTACTAAATCCCATTGTCTCGTTTGTACCCCTTTACCCCCGCACACATTTTCATGATTTACCTGTTTGTTTGTTATCCCCTTTTTATTTATTAACCCCTGCGGACATTTCCATGATTTACCTGTTTATTTGTTATCCTGTTTGAATTCCTTAATCCATGCACACATTTTCATGATTTACCTATCTGTTTTTTTTTAATTCAATTTGTACTGCTTAACCCCCGAAAACGCACACAATTCAGTGATTTACCTGTTTATATTCAATGACATAATTTAAGAAACTTCCAACTCAATGTGTAGGAGGTGCATCCTGGGAAATAAAGCAACATGGGGATCTGATCCAAGCCGCACCATGCAGCACCGACACCATGACTGACTGAGAGATAGAGACAGTAATAATAATAATAATAATAGAATAATCTGATATTAGGAGGAACCTTGCAGATCCCCCAAGCTTGCCGGGTAGCCGGCGCGCATTTCCCGGTTTATCCTCCGAGAATGTGATCGCTCCTGGCCGCCGGAGCGATCGTATGTGTGCCTGCTTCGGGAAGGGCGATCGGGGAAGCGCATCCCTCCACATCTCTGCCGGATGATGGACAGGAATTACCCGGTTTCCAGCTTCGCAGAGCCGGCAGCTCCAACAGCACAGCCCGCAGCTTGGGCCTACGATCGGGGCACCGCGGGCATTAAGCCGAGGTGAGGGATGGAAGAGAGGAGAGCGGAGGGCCGTGTGATTGCCGAATAAAGCCCGGTGATGGAGGGCCTAGCGTAACAAATTATTAATGTGTTGAGCTTTTGAAGTTTGTAGGGCATCCGGCGTTCCGTATCAATGCACTTTTTTATTATTTTAACAAGCGCAAATAACTAATTTGCAAAAGGAAATGGGAGGATTGGTGAAATAAGTAGCAGCCCATTGTAGCACATGTATAGCAGTGCTGGAAGTTGATTGGCATTATGCAAAGAGCACTGTGCATTGGGTGATATATAAATATAATGCGCCTGCTTTGATTAGCAGAGATAAAGGGCTCGTATCCGCGTCTTTATTTTGTTACGCTTGAGAGACGCAAAGGGTTCACTAAGTGCACCGAACTGGCCCATTGCTAAAGAAAACAAGTTACCAGCTGCTTATAATGTGCAACTCACTAATGTGGCACTATTTCGATTTTTCATTAGCTGACGTGTCGTGTATTAGCTTTGGCGGAGTACTTGTGGCAAATGCGTAAACCATGTTTACACCCACTTTTGATCATTTTACATGCAGATAAGAGGCATGTGTGGTGAGACTTAAACTCCGATAGAAGTCCTTTTGTTCGTGTCTATTTGCAGCATATCATCGGTAAATAGTCTAATACCGGTGATGATTGATCTGCATTCTCCTTAAACGTGGTCGAGTTACGCTGTAGCGTTAAATGATCGCGGTCTAATGTGTGCCACAGTAACGATACAAAACTATGTATAGCACATGGCATTATTTTATGTTTTAACTAATAAAATAACTTTTGGATGCAGTCTCTTTTGAGCTAGAGATGTTTGACTAATAACTCAATTCCAGGTCACTAGCTTGGTTTAGAGGTTGGGGCATAATGCACAGCACAATATCACTCATATTTAATGTGATACTACACTTTCAGGGGGCAGAGCAGCCATTCAGTGTACCTGTCGCCTGACTACTGTTATGACCAACGTGAGCCGGTATTCCAATGACAGTGTGTTTTGCTTATAGCTTAATAACATATTCAAATAATTGGCTCGGGACATCTTGTCAAATAGTGCTGAGCTTTTTTTGTTTTGCTGAATCAGAGCTATTGCACAGGGTTTTGAAGCACAGCTTAATTTCTTAAGAAAACACTGGGTGGGCGGAATGATTCCCGCATGACCTGCAGGGCTTTACGGACAAAACGGCAGGGAGGCAAACGCTTCTGTTTGACAGCAAGTATTTCTGAAGGGAAGAACTTTTAGTAGTTTGATCAGTAAAATACTTAAGTGGGTGCTCAGGTTATTTTCTTACTATAGCAGTGGTGTGGTAGGTGTTTTGGGGTCTGTAGCCCAAGAATGATTTCTGTTTCAGCATAATTAAACCTGAAATAATTCATGAACAGACTGCAATAAATGTGCTGGCAGCTTTAAGCTGGGGCAGGCCATTTTCATAGAAGTATATCCATGTGCTTCAGATACCTTTAGGTGTGTCCAAACATGTCTGCTGAGGTAATATGTGTGCAGAAACGTTTAGCTGTGACATGCTGTCCATAACTTGTGCAGGGCAAACAACAACAATTTGCCTGATATTATTACATATGAAAAGGGAGTCAGGGAAATTGTCTTCTGCTTCACCAGACTTTTTTGGGGACCTTAAAATAACCCTGGAATGTGTCCAACAGTAAGTCAGCCTGCCTGGGTTTGCCCCGGTCGAGACCGGTGTCTTCAGATGGGGGGGCTCTGTATTATGTGGCTTGGATTTTAGGTTGCCGTTCAGTTTGCCCCCAGGTAAGGTGTAATCAGTGAAGGTGAGCAGAGTGAGGTCAGCTCACCAGTACAGTCCTCTATGTGGGACCACAAGCTCAAATACAGGAGCACAGAGACTAGGATGGTAAATGGACCGTCCAGCAGGATACAGGCTGGGTTCAAGACCAGAATATACATTTAATGCCTTTTTAAATTCCTGTCATGCTGTTCATAGGAAGGTCAGGTGCTTCTTTTTTTAGAGAACTATGATACATGCACAGTGAATTGAGAAGTTAGCTTGTCGAGAAAGTTAGCTGTTGTAGTTTCAGTATAGCTCATCTGTTTTTGGTTCCTCACCTGAAAGGCACCTTGTGATTAACTGCAGTGTGTATCGTACACTTGGGTTTTTACCAAATTTCTTTTGCATTACTGAGGCTCCACATGCATGCTTTGGGACATGTTCCTGAAACTTTTCAGCAGAGAGGAGGACGAGTTCAGCTGGTAGCATGTTAGCAATTATGTTGGGGTATGAAATGAACTGGACAGTTGAAGACCAACCAGATCAGAAGACCTAAGACAGGGGTAGTGTGTAGCTCAGTGGGTTAGGCTGCTCTCCCTGTGATAAGAAGGTTTCCAGTCCAGGTCTCGTCCCCAGCAGAGTAGTTCTTGAGCAAACCCCCTATCACCCCCCAAAGAAGGCTCCAGGCAGGCTACTTGGATGGCTGGCCCTGCCCTCTGTCCCCACCTCACTTATACATGTGTATATTTCTCTCATAACAAAGACATGATGGCATATGTGAAAACACATTCCAATGTACCTGAGCCTGTACAAATGGCAAATGAAGCTTAATTTCATTTTCATTTTAGGGGTTTTAGCTCTGAGCTACTCCATGTCCCTGTGTATTCTGGAATGATGATAAACTGAGCAAATAACTGGTACATTTTTTCACAGCGATTGCTGGTGGCAATCAGAGTGCCGTTGTGGGTGATACTCTAGGTCAGCCTTCATGTGCCTGCTGAGGCCACTCACCTCTGAAACTGGTTTTCAGTTTCGTATTGGCTGTGAGGAAGGTCTTGCTTCCATAAAATTGGTCTTATTAATACTCATAATGCTCTAATTCAGTTTACAGTGTACTGTTGCATTGTTTACTGATTTATGCATTACAACTTGATTGAAATCTAATATTAGAAAAATTAGTTGTCAGATGTTCCTCTGGGTGTCTTGCCTCATCTATGATTACATGACCTTGAGGCTCTAGGTCCATATCCATGCTGGTGGAGCTGAGTACCTCACACTGGGGCGTCTCACTCTCGGGGTGTGGAGCTGAGTACCTCTGTCACTGGGGCGTCTCACTCTCAGGATGTAGAGCAGAGCAGTTCTGTGCTGGGGTATCCAAAGTGTAGAGCAGAGTACCTCTATCCCTGAGGGTGTCACACTTTCGGGGTCTAGAGCTGAGCACCTCTGTCTGTGGGACTGTCTCACTCTTGGGGTCTGAAGACCCAGCTATGTTCTTCATGTTAATTTTCAGCTCATCTTTATTTATTGCCACTTCTGTACTACAAATGTGTGGATCCTTAATAATGTCATCTTCTCTGCAGCTTGAACTATGAATCCTCGCACCCAGAACCTGAGCTCATCCACCGGCAGACCTACACTTCCACTCCTCAGATCCCCTCCTACGCCGCTGCCCACCACACCATCGGTGAGGTGTCCCAGGGTCTACTGGATCTTATTGGCCTTGGTCCATATCTAGTTCTTCCTTGTTGATGCTTCATGTTTGTATCTGTCCACCCAGGCCTGTCTGGGATCTTTGATCCCGGTCTGCACACCACTGGTAGTAACACTACCGAAACGTCCGTCATGAGCTTCTTGTCTGCTATTGAGCCCCGAACCCCCCAGGCTGGACCTGCAACTGCTTCCCTCCTTCCCCAGTTCAGGGCGCCATCATGGCAGACAGGTACGGAGGAAAGCCTGTGAAGACGAACACCTGCATGGCTGCTTGAGTGTCTGTGTGTTCATGTGTGTCTTTGTCTGAGGTAGAATATTCCATGTGTGTAAAACATGCTTCCGTAAGTTCTGCAGGATTTGGATGTCTCTCTATAGACTTGCTTACTCACATATATGAAGGCAAATAACATGTGTATTGTGTGTCCCTGTCAGGCATGAATTCATCTCCAGCTACAGAGCTGTTTGTCACTGGAGCCCTGCCTTCATCAGGAACGTTCCCCTCCTATCAGCACCCCAACACCTTCTCCGCTCGGAGTTTCACCGCCCCCTCATCTCTAGCCATACAGGATGCCGCCTTCAGCCTGCCCTCCAATGGCTTGCTATCCTCCCATGATCCTCTGCTGCAGATTAAGTCTACCCAGGGTGCAGTTTGCTCTACCCTGACCTATGAGCGCCTTGGTGCGACGGCCCTGAGTGCCAGCGTCCCACCACAGTCCTCCACTTATCGCTCCGCGCAAGAGTCGGCGCCGCACCTCCTTCAGCCTCAGTTCAGCGTACTGCCTTCAGCGATGGCCGGCCCTCAACAAGCCCCACAGCCTTACAGCCCGTCCGTCTTCACGGGCTCCGTCGAGAGAGCGCTTCAGCGGGAATGTAGTGTGATTAAGCACCATCAGCGGCCTTCCAGCACCCCGTCGGTTCAGGCACAGCTGCACGGCAGCTCCCAGCATTCCCTGCAGGGCTACCTGGCTGACAAGAGTGACACCCCCTTCCAGGACCCCTCACGACAGGCGGTCGTTCCTTGCAGCCCCTCAGGAGATTCTACTCAGGTGAGCAGTGGTGGACTACAACAGAAGACATCTCAAGCCACACTGGAGCAAACTCAGGCCTATGCCTCTTCAATCCCGTCCCCAAAGTTTTCCCCAGTGCAGTCCGCTGCAAAAGTCAACGACTCTTCCTCGAAAAAGACTCCACTTCCCCCTGAGGTTCCCACATCCATTGGCACCTCTCCTGACCAGCCACTGCAGAGCTACCCTTCTCCCACCCAGCAGCTGAGCCCAGTGATTGCCAGCCAGTCGCAGGCTTACACATCTGCGCAGCTGCCCAGCTTGATGTCCGTCAGTCCCTCACAGAGCTACGTTACATCCCAGAGTTTGCCAAACAGTATCAACCACTCACAGATGTATTCTTCCAGTCAGTCCGAGAAGTTGCCTTTATATAAGATCCCTACCACTTTTGCTGATCAGTCTGTCAGTGTATCTTCTACAAACCTGGTGCAAGTTTACTCTTCCAGTCAGCAGCAGGGCTTGGCTCCTGTGGGACACCGAGAGGACTATGGAGTTCAGGCACAGGTGCTGTGTTCGGGGAACCCCTCTCAGAGGTATCCCTCTGGTCACTCTCAGGATTTGCCTGCTGTGAGCTACTCTGCACCATCCCAGAGTCTAGTGACAGTGAGTCCCTCTCAGAGTTACGATTCAGGCCAGTCGTCTCAGTCCCTCACCTTTTCCTCCACCCGTGGTCATAATATGCCAACGCTGCAGCCAGCCCAGGACTACATCCTTGCGCATCCACCCACTGATGGGAAAACGGAAAGCACAGTGTCCCCACAGCCTCAGAAGTATGTGACTGTTCAGCCTCCCTCTTTTGCCTCTGCCCCTCTTTCCGAAGCCTTACAGAACAACAGATCCTCCGATGAGTATAAGCGATCTTACAACAGGAGAAAAGTAGGATCTGAATCATTTGATGCAACTAAACAGGAGGGAACAGAGTTTTCTGTTCCGGATTTGCAGACCCTACAGCAGACTTCCTTGGAGGCATCAGCTCAAACCCTGGTGGGCGGCGACATGGGAGCACAGCATGTTGTATATGTCGTCTCTAAGATGGATGACCGGTACAACTCGCCGAGTGTGATCAGGAGCAGCTTGCGTCCAGAGGACCAGATGAACCCGGCACTTGCAGAGTCTAAAAAGAACAATAGAATGGCTTCCATGAGCCATCATGGACATCACATGTTAAGTGCAACCAGTCAAGCAGATCTAGATACCAAGAAGAATTCCCCTCAATTACAAACTTCACATTTAAGCATGAGTGCAGAGGAAATGAGTCAACGTAAGGAAGTGCAGCCTCAAGGCCAAGAGTCTGAGGCTGTGGGCATCCAGCATGGTCAGATCCACGCTGCACAGCCGCACCTTGCACAGTTTATTCGCCTGCCCAATGCTCAGGTCCTGCTGGAGCCTGAGCGTGACCTACAGATGATACTATTGCAGCAGACCAATCTTCACCCAGGCACAGAACCATCCAAAGTTTCAAATCAGATGCAGCAAATTCCAATGCAATACTTGCATATGGACAATCAAATTATTAGCCCCAACAGTGGGCAGAGCCAACAGCAACCTGCCGTTCCTCAAAACTCTGATGTCCTCAAAATGGACCTTTCCGATTCATCGAAGTCACTCCATCAGCACCTGATGCTGAAAGAGAACTTCAGCCAACCAAATCAGCAGGATGGAAAGCAGCACTTTGCTCTCAGCTCCATCTGCTTCTCTGACTCCATGCTTCTGGGCGATGAGAGGAATATCTTGTCCAATGTTGATGACATCTTAGCTGCCACTGCTGCTGCCTGTGGAGTCACTCCTCAGGATTTTGTCAAAGCCACCTCCTCTGAAGGGGAAATGACATCATTAGCAAGCCCTACAGATGCAAAGGGACACTTTCAGATGGTGGAAAGCAGACACATGTCTCCCAATTTTTCCTCACAGCATTCAGCTATTTCCAACACTCAGACTATTACCATGTCTCAGAATGGAGGCCACTTACCTATGGGCCTTCACTCCCTGCCTAAAGCAGGTGTCGCAGATCACCAAGCACTTGACTTGTTAAACTCGCACAGTTTGGCAACCACTGTCAACTCTTTGTGCGAGAGGGTGGTCAGCTCTTCGCAGAAGCCCCGGAGCAGTAGCCACGGTTCAGTAGAGGACAATGAGGATGTGCCAGAAAAACATGCTGTGAACCACAGAAATGGCATAGAATCAACTGGGAAGAGTAGTAGTGACAAGAGCCCGGTGTCTGAGAATGACATCCACCTCACTAGTGAGGAGAGCAATCAGATGGGACATGTGAGCAAAACCAAGCCGGCTCTGGGTAAGGAGCACAGTCAGTGTACCGAAATGGAGAATCTCATGATGGATTCTTCTGGTGATGGTTACCCCAAGAAGAAAAACAAGTGTAAAGGTTCCACAAAGCTAGCTAATGAGGAGGAGAACAGTCACCCGAAGTCCATAAAGCGCAGTGGCCAGGGCAAGCGGCAGAACTCGCGTGGGAGTGACACCAACTCCCCCTCCACATCTGATACCTGCTACGATGGCTACCAGCAGCAAGAGAGGATGCGGCAGAAGATCCGAGAGGTGGAGGAAAAACAGCCAGAGGTCAAAACTGGCTTCATTGGATCCTTTTTAGACTTTCTTAAATCTGGACCGAAACAGCAGTTCTCATCTCCACCGATAAGAATGCCAAACAGATCCAGGAAGCCTTCTGCATCATCCAGGCGGGCCTCCTGCCCTCTGCCCTTGCCTCCCAGGCCTCAACCTCCACTGACGCCACTAATGTCACTAGAAACCTGCAGCTCAAGTCCATCCAAGCGGCTGGATGATGAGCTGAACAGAAACTTAGAGACCTTACCGTCCTTCTCTTCTGATGAGGATGATTCTATGGGCAGAAATCAGGATCTTCAGAAGAGCATCAATTCTGCACTCTTTGCCCTGGATGAAAGTGCAGATAAAAGAAGCAAGCTAGGTAACAATGGAAGCTCCATTTGATTTAGTTCATTGTCTTTTTTTTTTTTTTTTTTTTTTTTATAAAATAGGTCAGCAAACTCTATAATCTGAGATGTACTTCCTCTCTCTCTGTGGGAACAGAACCAGGGATTCAATCTTTATCTTTTTAAGTTTTATTCACCTATTTGAATAATTTCCTCTGTTGAACCTTCCTGCCACTTCTATACACTTCTATTCACTTTACAGATAAAGTCCCCAGCGCCGCTGTAAAGCCAGAGAAATCTCCCAGCATGCCTCTCACTGAACAAATGGCCCAAGATCAGCTTCATGCTGCAGCCTCAGAAGCTCCTGTGCAGGAGTTCCTGAAGGACGTCCCCCTGGATCAGCTCGCCATGAAGCTGACGTCCGTGGCCATCGAAGGCTTAACAGACGAGGAGCTGTCTGACAGTGGCGGGGAGGGGATGTACCGTGAGCGGGACGAGTTTGTCGTGAAAATCGAGGACATTGAGTGCCTGAAGGTAAAATACATTGAATCTAGGGCTACAGGCTTTTAAATAACTGCACATTTTACATTTTAAAAGAAATCATACCAAGCTGTGGCACTACGTAAGAAACTGTAAGTAGTAAGTATCCTATTTACTGAGATACTTTAAATGCAATACAAAATGTGTACCTTTTTGTTTAATGGCATTTTATGATCTCACCATGTGGCGGAGAGTAAAACAGGATGCGAATATGGATTTTTATGCCTGCATGTGTCATTACCCACCCAACCTCAACTTACTCTCATCTGGAGAAAACTATTTTCGTAAATTCAACTCCAACTTATTTCCCATTTCTCACTTTAAAAAAAAAAAATAGATTAATCTAGACATAATGTTTTATTCTATTTCTAAAAGTTTCCCTTTGAAGCCAAATATTTCTGGGGGCCACTCTAGGGTTGTACGTATTTACAGGTCTTGCTGCTACTTGTTCTGGAATTTTGATATATGTATTTGAATATTTGAGTCAGCTAGCATCCTGACCCACACCTCATGGAAACGATAGTATTATCTCAGCTTTGTTGGAGTTATGATCTGCAGAGTTGGAAACATTTAAGTTCCAGGCCTCTAGGTTTTCGCAGCCGTTTTCACAATATAAGATCACACAGTATTTTTTCTCACTTCATGCAATATTAGTTTGGTCAAACATCTGGAAGAATAATCATTCATTTTACTCTTCAGAAATGGAAGCTACAAACATATTATAGCTAGAAGGTTCCAGTGGGAGTAGTCACACTCTACTGCCTAAGGTCTTTGTGGTTGTAGTCTCTCCTCTGTTAGCTGTTGGATCCATTCTTGGGTTGTTGTGTTTGAGCAGATGACCCTTAAAGCAGGACGAGAGCCACCCGCCATCTGGAAAGTGCAGAAGGCCTTGCTGCAAAAGTTTGTGCCAGAATTAAGGGACGGATCCAGGGTGTTTTCAGCTACTAACAGCGTAAGTAGAAGAACATGTTGATGAGTGTAGCATTGTTCCAACATGATGTGCTCTTCAGGTCCTGTTTAAAGAGATTTTAAATCTGGTGCTGTTCTGAGATCAGTTGTGGTTGCCATTCCCGTATTGGCTGCATGATCAGCCTGCTAAGCATTCAGTGTATATGTAGATACCAATGTGTAAAATTACAATGTGATTCATGCTAAATAGAGATTGAAGTAAAAATTCTGCACTTTATGCAAAGGGACTTCTATATGGAAAACCAAATTCACTTCCTTGAGTATTAATTTGTACCATTTCTTTCTGTAGTATTTAGGCTATTTTGGAGATGCAAAGACCATGTATAGACGAGTGTATGTGAAGTTCATTGATACTGTGAACAAGAGGGAATATGTCCGTGTCTGCAACAGGAAACCGCGGTGCAAGCCAATGCACTCAATGAGGTAAATGCCATCCTCCTTATGTTTGTGTACAGTCTTCAAGCCCTTTGCATCTTCGCTCCATCTCCAGGCTTACTTAGTTTCATTCTGTTCAGAGGGTCGCAGGCCAAAGCCCTGTTTGGTCACAGGATTGCAGTCGGTTCAGCCTGCGCTGCATCTGTGCCGAAAGCCATACCCAGCAGGCCGTCGGCACGGCCCAAAACCAAGCAGAGCAAAGTGAAGGCCGAGCCGCCACCCAAAAAGAGGAGAAGGTGGAAGGAGGAGTTTTCTCCTTCACCCTCGGAATCCTCCTTGGAGGCTCTGAGTGAAGATGATGGTGAGTTCAGTAGACATCGCTGGGTACTGAGTCTTAGGTCTCATTTCATTAAATCAAGACTAAGGATCTTTGACAAAGGAGTAACATTACAGGAAGCATTTACAGCTTGAGGGTAACGAAAAATGCCTGTCATCTGATATTTTTCATTTCAAATGTGTATTCTCTGTCCATACACTGTGAACTAGACGTGTTCCTACTCTCTGTTTGCAGCCGGATGTGTCGTGCTTTGTTAGTGAGGAGGTTACATCATTGGCTCATGTTGCCAGGGCTGGAGCTTCAGATCCCACCTTTTGCTCTGTGTGTGGAGTTGCCATGTTCTTCCTGTGTTGCATGGGTTTTCTCTAGGTACCCAGAATTCCTCCCACTTTCCAAGGACATGCTATTAGGCATCCTTCCCCAACCCTGAGTGCGGATGGATGGATGGATGTTTTATACTTGGCTTGTATTGATTAAAACAAACCTTTTTCATATTTTTATATAATGTTTCCTCTGTTTTATGTCCCAGAGTTCACACCTCCGGTTCCCTTTGCCTCACGGTTCCTGAACACCAGAACCATGAAGGAGACCTTCAAGAGCTTCGTGGAGCTGTTGATTAGTGTGGCCTTGGATCCTGATGTAATGGATGCACTGGAGAAGGAGAGTGGTAGGTGTTGTTCTTCTGGTAAATAAATGCATAGAAACATATTGCCCCTGAGAGTATGCCGTGACGTGGTACACTGAGGTGTAGCTACTAGCTGTATTATGAAGGCACATGCTGCACTGACCACTGTGGTCTCTCCACACTCCACTTAGATGAGCTCCTACTTCCTCATGTGAAGAAGGTGGATGGGATGATCACAGACAACAGGAGGAGGCTGCTGCCCAAACTACGCGTTGGCCAACTCTTCAAGGTGTCTCTCTCTACTGGCAGCTCAACAAGTAGAGCATTGCACTAATAGTGCAAAGGTTAAGAGTTCAAATCCCAGGGAGTGCGCACTAATTTGGGCGACACACAAATTTTATCCCTTCTCTCAACCGAAAGATGCTTTAGGTAAATGTGTCAGATAAATAAATGAAATGAATCTTCACGCTCAGATCACCCTAGAATTGCTCCTGGTTGGACGTCATATTTAACTGTTTGAAGTAGTTTGCCAAATGCCAGACGGATCTGGGCAGACTTTCGCTGGGCATTTAGAGTTGGCCATGGGTTGCAACTGCAATGTGATTTTGATGAATTTGGAACAGCAGCAGGTGCTGCGCCCCCTATTATTAGTAGGTGATTTTCTATTCTCAGTAGACCTAAATTTACCCACCCACCCACCCCCACTAATGTTGTATCGCTAGAGTGCATTGGACAACTTCCCGGAGTTATCCCTGGTGACCGAATCAAAGAAGGATGAAGACAGCCCCTCCTTTAAAGTGCGATTAAGCGGAAAGGCCTACAACAAGAAAACCATGAGGCCTTCCAAAGCCGCCAGCAAAGTACCACTGGTAAATAACACAAAAAAAATCACTTTGGTAGGCAAATCCATGGTTTTTGTTGCTGCCAGTATATAAATACAAATATAGTTTAGCACTAAAATCTTGCAAAACAATAAGTGTTATCAAATTGCTCATGCCTGAATTTGCATTTCTGCCTGCTGCCCAAATGTAGCTCCTTTGTTCCTCCCTCATACCTGTACTACAAGGTCTGGCCTCTAGGTGGCAGCCATGTCTCTGAATACATTTTGCCATGTTCTCCCCATTGGAACTCAAGCTAACAATTTTTATGTAAATGGTTTACCTCAACATTGAATATTTGTTTCTCTGAATGTTTTTCTAAATAGGTATTTTTTGTAATCTTTTAAAAAGTGCCTAAGAGTAGTTCCATCTTGCACAGGAATACACAGTGGACAAAGAGAAGATACAGTGGATCTCACTGTATCACTCGCTTCAGCACTACAAGTACCACACATATCTGCTGTGCAAAGACGAGGTGAGAGAGCATGTTCCATTTCATGTTCCTGGGCCCCGTGAGTCTCCCGGTCCTGGTCCCTTTGTGTCTCATCCTCTTCCATGCTTTAGCATATCGTGCCCTGTGTCCGGTGTATATGTAGCTAGAGCTGATTCGACCGCTGGATTGACCTGCAGATGTATTTATTAATACCCTCTTACTCCCCCCCCTTCCTGGGCAGATTGCATCCCTGCAGACGGGGGGGCAGGACCTGGGCCAGGAGGAGACCGTGCAGCTGTGCATGCGAGACCGGCGCTGGGTGGAGAGCCTCTTTGACAAGTTTGGCCACTTACTGACCCAGGTACAGCAGACCTGTCTGTAGGCAGAGCAGGAATGCCCCTCCCCCTTGACTGACACAGGTTCAGCTGAGTGGGGACGCCCCTCCCCCTTGACTGACACAGGTTCAGCTGAGTGGGGACGCCCCTCCCCCTTGACTGACACAGGTTCAGCTGAGTGGGGACGCCCCTCTCCCTTGACTGACACAGGTTCAGCTGAGTGGGGACGCCCCTCCCCCGTGACTGACACAGGCACTTCACACTCTGACGGGGCTTTTTGAAAAGCACTAATGGACACGCAATGAGGTCCAACTCAGCGTGCTGCTGTCCGGGTCTTATGTGCCCTTAGGAATTTGGTATTGGCCTCAGTCATTAGAGGCCTTAATGCCAGAAAAAAGTCATTAAATCACATTTCAGGAGGGTTGTAAGACTTTATTTTGATGGCCTTGATGGATCAAGCATAGGAATCAACACTTTCGTTTTATATTAGTATGTCTCATCGCAGTGTATTATCCAGACAGGTCAAAGTGAGGACTGTGTGTAGATATAAATGCCTGTGTATGTGTAATGTTAATACACACACACACACATGTTGTATGGAAAGACATCCATTCCTACAATGGAGTGCCAAATTTATGTAGAATATTGTATATTTTGTAAAGAGAAGTTTTGTCAGTATATTGTCAAAGAGAGAAATTTACAAAGGGTAATATAGATGCTTCAAAGACTCCTTTCATTATATAACAATGGTTATACATCTGAAAATGGAGTTGGTGCAATTCTAATACCACTTTTTTGTGATGTATTTTTATTGTAATGAAATGCAATTACCTGAACTATTTTCTCTGTTTGAGTAAAAAAATCATTTATACTTTGAAAATGTACATTTTATTCACTAATAGGTGTATTTTTCACAGAAGAAAATATTGTGGTCCAGTTTGTTCCATGTACTTTGTAATACACTTTTATTGTTCTCCAGAGAAGTTATAGACCCTATACATTTATATGTCTATTTCCTATTGTACACTATATATCTTAAGATAATCTTTGTTATTAAAAGTTGGCCTCAATTTTAACCAGAAAATGCTTACAGTATTGCATTAGTTTTGCTTTACAAGTGTAGCCTTGTTACACACTGCAGTTATTTTCTGATAAATGAAAATAAATTTCCTACTAAACCAGACCACCTGAGCCCCATTTTTTCCTAAAGCTGCTATAGGTTTTTGATGGCCTCCTGTAGACAAATGTCATCTCTCTTTAACTGTGGTGTCACATTTGTTCACATTAGCACTGTCTGCATGCAATCTGGCCATCAGATTGTTTGCAAACGTTAAATACCTAGAAATATCGGATATCGACAGCTTGCCGTGGCAGAAGACTGGAGGCAATATCACATGCATAACTTTAGGGAGACTAAGCCAGGGCCTCCCTCGTGTGACAATGACCCGGGAGAATGCACTGTCTGTCACTGTGTATGGATGTGTGACCCTCCTTTTAAATCCACCCTATTCAAATCTGGCACTCCATTCTAAATCCAGCCCGTGTTTTCAGTTTTCCCAGGCAGTTAGTTAAATAATTATTGATTCCGATTGGCCAGAGGCTTCACACCTAGCCCACAGGTAAAGGACAGCTGGAAAATCAGCAGTGCTTGACCCCCGAGGACTGATTTGAATAGCCCTGCTTTAAATGCAAATATATCTATTCGTTTATTCTCTTCAGTGTTACTTGGTGGATGACAGAGACTAACCTGTCAGGTCAGCATTGTGTGATGCTGGTAGCATTTGGTGCTAGACCTCTTTCCTTTTCTCACCCTTCCAATCTGAAGGTAACTTCCAACATGCAAAATACTGCTTAATGAAGTTAGTTATTGCCATCCAGTTAGTGCTAGTGTTAGTTGTCACCTTTTTTAGTAAGAAATAAAAAAGAACACAGAAGCTTTTATAATGTTTCTATGGATATTTTCCTGCACTGTCTGCTCAAATAATAGGCAACATTGTTAAAGAGAATGTGCTTCTGCAACAGCTTCCCCAGTTAATTTCCATTGATTTATGCATTCTTGTTTCCTTGTCGTAAATGGGGAACTTTCTGGGGACATGCTAAATAAAATATGACTGCATGGCGCAATGCAGCCGCTTCCCAGTTCCTGCACACAAAAGCACATCTGTCAAGTAGGGCTCAGAAATCAACGAGAGCACTGTCACTAATGGTAATGTCTGTCCAAGTGCCCAGCTCAGAATTCCACTCCATGACACTGGAAGAAATGAATGTTTGTTAAAAGCCAAATGTCTGGATGAAGCTGAACATGAATGAATATCGATTTTGTACATAGTTTCTCAAGTGGGCTTGACCTGACAAACCTTTTGTGGGTGTGGGTAGAATTGGTGGATTTTTCTTTGCTTGCACTGGCCTTTAACATAACAGTAATTCAAATCTTTCGCTGATAATTGCTGATAATTACAAAAAATGTGTGATAATTACAAAAAAACAGATCTTCAGTACTTTTTCCTGTCCTGAGCAAACACTAAAATATGAGGATGTTAGTTAGAATCATGAACTTGACTGAGCCATAAAGTGTATTGTGATGACACTGGATAATCAGGCTCTCACTTGTCTGAAACTGCCCACAATGTTTCGTACAAACAGTTCTAAGCTCTGTTCTCACGGGTCCCTCCAGTCCTGTTCGATGGCACTCATGCGGTGCCCAGGGCCATAACCAGGCCTGACTATTCTGCTGATAACAACACAGACAAGCCGATTTACAAAACATCTCCGTTTGGGCTGGAGCAGCTAAGAGAGCTTGTCCAGCCGGTTTGGGTCACTTACGGCACGTTTCCAAGCTGCACACCACGCTTCCGCTCATGCTTTCAGCTATTTGGTGTTTCAGTTTACTGGAATATGTTTAATTATACAAGTACTCTGCTGCAAAATAAAGGCATTATTTTATAGTGATGATATTTACATTATACATGCATATTAATTACCAATTACTAGTTAATTGCTAGCTAAGTACTAGAAATATTATACAAACACATTGCTTTCATATGGTTTACGTAGTCAGTCTTTTTCAGTTTGAAATGTAGCTATTTTGCTTCTTTGAATGAGTGACAGGTCTGGTCTGCTTTCTCTGGAGTGTGTTTGACACTAAGGAATGGCAGTTCTCAGGACGCCTCTAGTCAGACCAGTTCTACTGCATGTTACCCTTTCCTTTGTATTTGTCTTTACACCTGTAACAGTGACGCTTATTGGTCTGTTATTCCTAAATAAAGTCAGAAAGGCCCGCCCTTCCGTATAAACGCCTACATAATCTTAATGATCTCAGAGGCCTAAAGTTTCTATCCCTAAGGACACTTTTATGTCATCAATGGGCTGTTTGTGATCGGCAGGTAAGTGCAGATTTTAACCGTATCTTTTTCTTTATCAAATTTTTGTCTGGGAGCTACTTAAAATCCTTAGGTAGGTTGCAAAATATACAGGGGTTCTTTTAACTGGGTGCCCCTTTGGAGGAACAGAGGAAAAATTGCCACAAAAGTGGTAAAAAGGTAAAATTATCGGGTTTAACATAGCACTGAAGAAAGATCTATTGATCAATTAAATATTACAATTTCCAAATCTTCACACTTCAGTCTGTTAGGCCCTACATGTTTGCACCAGGCTTTTATATTTAATAAACGTTATCACAATTGAGGACAGTATACTGTTAAAGCTAAAGATTATGCAAAGTCATTTGTTCTGTTTAAGGTGGAGAGTAATATCTTCATCACTTAATAGTTTGTTTGATGACTGTTTAATATCTCCTGATGCGTACAGATGTCTGTGACTTTAATGGATGTAAGGGTACAGTAAGATTAGGGGCCGCTGGCTCCCTGTCCGGCCTATAAGAGGCGCTGTAGCGGCCGCTGTTGGTGGATCCATGGCTTCAGTACGGGAGAAAGCGGCCGCTCTCAGTTTCTCCGCAGCGTTTTTCAGCCCCAGGCATAGACCACCCGGTAAATTGTATTTATTTTGTTTTATTTTTTACTCTGCGTCGCAACAAACTTCGTCGGGTTTGGACGATACCGCGTTTACTATTTAATAATTTTTGTAGATTCCCGTTTGTCTGCCGCTGTATGAACTCTATGCGTAACCCGTGTAATCAAATAATTATATAATTATAGAATAATTGTTCTGAAGAGATGCATGTATTAGAAATCAGAGGTGAAGTCATATGCTGTTTCTCTCTAAAAGAGTGAAATATAGCCTATTACTTTGCCCACTTTTTGTATCTTTGAAAAGTTGCGCCCGCTCGGTCATTTCCTATTTCTAAATAAATACAACTGACTATTTTATAGTGTGAAAAAAACAAACTAGTGTTGAATTTTATGGATAAGCGTTTAATGCGGGACGTGTTTCCCCCGGGCAGCATGGCGTTTCTATAATAAGATACCAAACCGGTTTGCCCGGTCGCGGTCAGTGGAGAAAGTAGCGTCAATCAACCCGCCCATCATAAACCTAAACCAGCAACCCACTCTGGCCAGAGCTAGATCCATAAGGCGACCAGTGCCGCAGACAGCGAAGTCCTGTAGGTTACAGGAATAGTGACCTGAGTGAGGTGCTTCATGAAACGGATCGTTTATATACGGATCGTTTCACACGGACGCAACATTAGAGCGCCGGGTAAGTGCCGTTACAAAGTGACCGAGAAGTGCGGCGGTTCTTAAAGCAGAGATTCTCACATGGGCGCGACATTAAAGCCTCCGGACGCTTATGGGATTACGGCGAAGTCAGTTTCGCTCCCTTTGCGGTTATTTACCCGTAGTTGTGCAAACAAACCGCGCGTTGTTACCCCCGACTGAGCGTTTAAATCCCGCCTGGCTGAGTTAAATCCCTCGGTCCGGGCAGCTGGGAGAAGAGCTGTTCTGAAGCTTTACTTTAATTACCAATTTGACTTTACAACTTTTAAAAATGATATTTATTATATTTCATGGTTACTTGTTGAACTGGCTGGTCATTCAGATTTTACAGAATTTCCCCGGGATCAAGAAAGTATTTGGAATGTAGATGAGCTAACATTGTTTTAATGGTTGTAAGCTGCATCAATATTCATTGACGTTGGTGAGTTTATGCACTTGTATATGCTAATATTGTACAGCGAATTTTTTAGCCAGGATGAAGGAAATGCCAGTGACGCGCTTCACCCTACTTTGCTAATTAAATTTTATCTTGATAATTTCTCTTCCTTATCCTGGTATACAAGCATTTAGTGATGTCTTGTTTTATCTCGCACAATTTTCAGTACCTCCTCCCTGTTCGATGTCAACATAGGTCTGTCTTCGTTGTACTCCAAATATAAAGTATACAAATAGTTTAGAAAAACCCTCTTCTCTCCTGTATTATAACCACCAGCCACCCTGGGCCGACCGAGCAAAGCTCTGATCAAGTGGGTAGATGTTATGAATTTGAACTGGGGCCATCCATTGTAGGGGCGTACAAAACGGGGTGGGTTTATTGATGTCTGAATCTGTAGCGAGTGTCTGTTCTGTGAGCTGCCTTGAGGAACATGAGCAAAGCCTCAGAGACACATTGCTACAGACTCGTCATTGTACGGTATTTTGATGGTTCTTATGATGGAGCAGCCTGCAGGACCTGAAATGGCCCTCTAGTGCACTCATCCGACATGGAAGGAGTTGGTTTTGGCATGGAATATTCTTTACTTTGGGCTTGGAACCCATGTTGTTTTTTGCTATCCTTGAAAATGTTCAAAACATTGAAAATGGTGTATGTTTTGTATGTGGAATACTCATTGGTCTCTAAGACCGACAAATGGCATGTTTTTTTTAATTTAATTTTTCCTTCGTTCATTTGTAACTTTCTCTTTAGAAGGTCACGGGATGGCCAACAAGCCGTTCCGTGCGACGTTTATCTGGAGCAGCATTATCGCCAACCTGCAGACCAACGTGGAGGTGAAGCGGAGGCGACACAACCTCAAGTTCCACAATGACTGCTTCCTGGGCTCGGAAGCTGTGGACGTCACCCTGGCTCACCTCATCCAGAGCAAGTTCTTTGGAGATGCTGAGATTCCCCGAGCCAAGGTGGTCCGAGTGTGCCAAGCTTTGATGGACTGCAAGGTGTTTGAAGCGGTGGGCAACCGAGGCTTTGGCAAGGAGAAGAAGCGGATGACGTTTGAGGACAGCAGCTGCAGTCTGTATAGGTTTCTGAACACGCAAACCTCCACGAACAGTCATTGTTCTTCCAGTGTGCAGAAATCGGTGTGCACTACTGCATCTGGACGGTATGATACTTTTTTTGCTTTTATTTGAAATTTTAGAAATTTTAAATTCTTTATTCTGGTCAAATGCTGTGTTGTTTTTTGCATAGATTTTACATGCATGTTTGATATAGACTCAAAGTCAAGTCACACATGATTGGGGATTTACTCTGTGTACCTGTAGTATTTCAGTTAGGTAATTGTATGCACCAGCCCGCTAGGAGCAAGAAATGAATTTCAGTTTGTAATGGTACCTGGGCGAGATGATCAGTGGCTATATGACACCCAGACTTGTATGTTCTCTTGAATCACCAGGTCAGACGAATCATTATATTCAAACACCACGCCTGTCAAAACTGACAAGTCTTTTGAGGAGCTCTTGGGAAACTTAAACCTGAACCCGAACAATACGGCGCACATTATGAACCCAGAATTATCTCAGCCATGTGAGTGTTTCTCTTGACTAGAGCTCATAACTATCTAAAACACCATTGACACAAACTGTAATTTGATCCTATACCTCTTCTGTTTTCTGTGACTTTTTAAATACAAAATTAACTTTATGCAATTATTGCGTTCTGGTCACTTCTTAATGTTTAGCTCTTTTCTGGCATCGTGCTGCATGCTGGTTATCTGCTTGATAGCGTGCGAAAGTGTTCCTGGTGACCTTGTGGTGTAACGTCAGGAGTTCTGCCTTTCCACCCCCCCCCCCACCCCC
>JAODJU010000007.1:22344942-22378398 GCA_026776725.1 Gnathonemus echidnorhynchus | reverse complement strand
ACCCCCCCCCCCCCCCCCCCCCCCCCCAGTGGTGAATGAAGTGTGGCAGGAGCAGACAGTCCTGCGGTTACTGCAGCTGATAGAGCTCCCCTTTCTGGATAGTTTGTTGGAAAGCAAGCCAGGCCCCCAGCCCCAACTTCACAGCATGGACAGTGACCCCAACTTGTTGTACACCAGCAACTACTTGGACCGGGAGATCCTGAAGGCCTTCAGTGACTCTCAGTATGTGCCAGTTTGGTTCCATTCTGTAAACCAATATGTAGCATTGTGGGTAGTTTCAGTGCCAGGTCTTCATGCTGGACTGAGGTTTGTTCATGTTCATTAAATGCACATGGTCATTTTCATCAGCCCCTCCACATATTTGAATTCCACAGTTGACACCGAAACCTAGAAATTGCACCATGGATATTGAATCCGGTGTGCTCTGCCATGTTACTGTCTTCGCTCTCTGCTACATGCCATTGTTAGATCCTTCAGCCTTGTAATTATCTTAAGTCGTCTCAGTACTGGAGTTCGCCCTCTTCCGTAGGGCAGACCGCTGGCTTTCGGCTGCCGTCAACTGTCTGGAGTTCCTGCCTGACCGGCTGGTGGTGGAGGTGAGCCGTGGTCTGCCAAGGTGCTCGGACGACACCCAGCAGTGCAAGCGGCTGCTTTTTGACGTCCTCGCCAAGCACTACGGCCACCCGCAGCAGCCGCCCCTACTCACCAACCGTCTCTTCGACATCCATACTGGTGTTGCAGAGCTGCTGGGTAAGGGGGTCTTTCTCTGAGGAGTCCATCTCCAAGAGGGTTGGTGTTTGGGGTGTGTTAAGATTTGATTGTACTGCATGAGATCTACCATCATTTTATTTGGGGTTCATTGCAATTGAGTTTTGAATAATACTATAGTCTGACTATTTTGGGGAAATAAGTGAAATAGACAAAAAATATTTTTTTAAAAAAGGAATTACCCGGGGTTAGCCTAAAACGATTAAATGAGGGCTGTTACAGACTGCAAAGTATATAAGAGCATAAACTAGATTCAGGAAGCAGGCTTGATGCTGCCCTGGACTTGATGTGACGAACAAAAGGGTTGCTTCACTTAAACAGGAGGTGGAACCTGTGCGGTGTCGCACAAACCAAATTTGTGAATAGGCACCATTTCAGAACTACACACGACATAAGAACTTTGTGTAGCCTGTACATTCAAACATGTCCAGCTAACCTTGTTTACTGCCTCTGAGGTGCTGTGAATGTCACAGTGCGACAACCTGATGTGTAGAGTCATCAGTACATGACAGGATTGGCGAGAGATTGTGGGGGGGGGGTTTAGAGATGCATTTTTACAAAATATTGGGTAGGCATGTGCCTCTCAACTGTCACAACCCCACTGATAACCTGTAACCTAGCAAGTCATGTAAATTAACACTGAACATTAAACATTTTTTGGAATGTTTGTGATTTCCTGATGTGGGATCATGATTTGCATGCAGTAGAATTTCGGTTACTCCCATACCATTACGGAAAAGGCTTTAAATATACTATTAAATCTGGTGACTTGGTCAAGTCCCAGGAACACTTTGACTAGCGTCATACCACACCATGCTCCCAGAATGCCCTGAGTTTTGCACTTTCTGCTGACTGAACAGTAGTCTTATAAGGGTCTTGTTTTTTCCTTTTAATGTTGTTCCTGCTCCAATACTGCTCACACTTTGGGCATTCATTGGAAGCTCAGGTAGAATTGTTGGTAAAATTGTTTTTTTTTTCTTCTTCAAAGTTGACCCCATGCTTGGAACTCTGCACTGAGTCACTTGCCTTTCGTTTAATTCTTCAGCTCATGGCTGTAACATGGCTGCTATGTGCAGAGGAGTTTGACCCGCACATCTAGAGTTCTGTAGCTGACATGGCCGCCATTCTTTTCGGCAGATGTAGAGATTTCAGGTCCAGAGAGTACAAATCCAGACCAAGATTTTGTTTCAACCAACCAGTTGAATATGAAGAATCAGTTGGAGTACTCAACTAGTTGGTTGAAACAAAATCTTGGTCTGGATTTGTACTCTGTACCTGAAATCTCCACTTCTGCATTTCGCCTTGTGGTTTTTCCACAGTGAATGGGAAGCTGGAGCAAGCCCTGGAGGCTTTGCAGCTATGCTTGAAGCTGCTCAACGAACGCAGCCGTGAGGAGCTGCGTAGATTGCTGTGCTTCATGGCTGCAGCTGCAGACCCAGCTGAAGTCCGACTGCACAGGGAGGTGAGGGTGCACATCCAGTGTGAATCCTGATTAACGCGCCGATGTGGGCTCACTTCAGAATCGCATCACTATTGACCTCATTGTGATGTGCCTCATTCCTCACCTGTAGAAGGTTCTCTACTGAAATATTTAAACACCTGGTTAATGTAATATTTTCAGCAGACTGTTCCCAGAATTATTCAGTGTAATTTGGTTGTATTTTCTAGATCGAGAACAGGATGGCGGTGAAACGGGCATTTTCCAGGGCAGTCGTCAACCACAAAAACCTAGCGAAGGGAAAGGTGGATCTGCTTGTGCTCTTCATGCTTGACAATCATTGTGATTTGTTCAAGGTACTTTATTCACGTGAACTCCACAAATCACCTCTCGTATCTGATCGCTATGCAGCCAGAGGATTTGCTCAGTCAGGGAGCAGAGATTGTTTACACTGGGTAGCAAGCAGATTCCAAATCAAACAGTGGGCTTGACCTTGAATTATTTGAAGGGCATTTTGTCCCCCCCTTTTTTGTTTACACTTCCAGTAAATCATGAGCTCTGGTGAGCACATTTCCTGCTCTTGATGTGAATATCGACACCCTTTTGTTCATTTCAAAGACTAGCTACATTGCATTGGGATAATACAAAAAAAACACCTATGGTCCTTTCTAAAGGGTTAATGTTTTCATACATTTATGATTAGCTTTGTTTCCTAACAGATACCCGGATCATTGCACAAGCTGGTTAGTGAAAAGCTTGCAAGCCGCCTACAAGGAAAGGAACCAGATTCAGTAACAGGTATGTCCCATGGTCATTTGCATAGGACATTGTGCCTTGTCGAAAACCTGCATTAAATGATGCACATCTTTGTACCTACAGGTTCTGCATTTTGTCAGCAAGTCTCAAGCAAAACTTACACAGAAAATGTTCAGAAAACTACAAAGGAGGAGCTATGGGCATTACTCAGGACTATTCACGAGAACCCAAAGCATTCTACAAAGGAGAAAAAACGTTTGCTTGGGCAGTTTTACAAAGGCCATCCTGAGATTTTCATGCAGTATTTTGAAATCACAAGTTCAGCTGTTGATGTATAATTTAAGTTTACCGGTGTATATGTTGTACAAAGTAATGTGTGTGTGTGTGTGTTTTTGTCAATGTGTAAATTAAAGTTATATCTGAATAAAATGTTTTATAGTGCTGTATCCATGTAAATGAATACTGTGAATATTTAAAGCTGAACATACAGAATGTATGAAACTGAACATACAGAATGTATGGTATTTTATAGCTGCTGTATCCAAACTTGACTGTAGTCCTGCTTTGCTCATACATACCCTGTATTTAATTCAGTTCCACATAAGATGGTTAGCTTGTCCAAATCAATCTACACAAGTTTAGTATCAAATTATGAAGTGATTGTATAAATCAATACACCGTTATGCACCACATACGGCATATATGGATTTTAATTTTAAAATTGAGTTTGACAATGTCCTAATGCTATTCAATTCTAATTACTCGCGGTAATTGCTCATTTTTTGCGTTTATAAATTGTGCTGACATTTTATTCTTTAGAGCCTATCCGGGATCTTTACACGCCGAGCTGAATATTTACCATCCCCTCATTTGATAGGTCACCTGGGCACAGCCATTGTCTTAAGTGCAATAAAGCTGGGAGTTTACGTTAATCACTGCAGGCGTCCACTTCCACTCTAAAGACTCGCAGTTATCCATGCCATAAAAAATCCCCCGATGTCCGATGAGCGGAAATCTGGCCAGACGATCAGCTGCCCTCTGGTAGTTGTAGTTCAGTTCTCGTTTCAATCAACACCGAGATGCCGAGCAAAAAACTACAAGAGTCAAACTGATCACTTCCGTAAACAGAAATGGCAGCATGTAGAACATATGAAGGAGGGCGATGCTATGCATATATTTAATGCTTTAGGCTATATTGTGACAAAGGGCACATGGATAGCTATAAAGTCCTCTACCATAATTTGACCGCTAACGATTGATCGCTGTCGGCGGCTGTGAGGCGTTTCTGCCGCCGAAATCTGCAGGCATCCAGTCATCAGTCTTGCTGACTATAGGCGTGGATATTATTGAATCACGCTCCCAAATTTAGAGGTGAGTAAAGGTAAACGGGCGACTTAGCTCTCGTATGGTCAAGCGAAGCAATTTTTCATTGAGGGATTCATCGTACTTGATGAAGGTACCGGATTTATATTTTATATTCCATCGGTCCATAATATCCAGCACTTTCTCACAAGTGATTTAAAAGGAATATCCTTACACGGTTATAAATTCTCCATTATAAAAGTGTAATAGACGCCATAACGATATTAATAATGCGTATGGTAATGAGTGTATATGAATGCTACACATAGAGTATGAAACTGCTTGCTTATTTTGTTAGTGATAAATATAGGGAACGTTATAACTACTTTCCATCCATCACCGTAACCGCTTAATGCCTAATGGGGTCGCGTGGGTTTCCGCTGGGGGTCCGGTTTCCTTCTACAGTCCAAAACTGTGCGCGATAGGTTAATTGGCGAATTTAACTTGGCCTTGTAATTGCGTGAGTATGAGTGTGTGCGCCCTGCGGTGTGTTGGCGACTGCCCAGGGTTAGTTCCTGCCTGCCCCCATTGTTCCCGGGATAGAGTCCGGTACCCCCCGCGACCCCAGTTGGGATTAAGCGGTTACGGTGATGAATAGATGGATATTACTACGTTTCTGTAGTATACCAACATTTGTAAGTTATGTAGCTTATGGAGCATATACAATAACTTAATTGTGTAATATCACGCTGGAGATGCCAAATATTGTGTGTAACTGCAGGCAGTGATTGTACTGCCTGCACAAATTGTACTGTTAAGTTTCGAAATATTTTATTATAGTGATGTTATATTTGCATATGTATGATAGTGTAATAATCTGATACCATAAACACTGATACACATTGATCAGCTGTAGAAGGACCTTCCTTGGCAGAAGACAAGCATGCCAAACTCCACTGATAAGCCCAGTGAAGAAGAGCAACAGAAAGACTCCGGCCAGGCTGTGGGGGGCGCTGATGCCCACGAGCCGTCTGAGCAGTCCCTCAGAAAGAGGGATCGCCAGAGCACGCCACACTGTAAGCGGACTCTCACATACCTTATCGCATGTTTTGTTACCTATCACAGCTTACCGGTTGTCTGAAACTGTTGTGCATTACAGACCTGGCAGAAGAGTAGCCATGACCCAAGCAAATGAAACTATTTCCGTAGTGTACATCACATATCGTAATCATCATGATCCATGTGGTGTGGTCTCCCCTGCCTCCTGCTGCTCCTGTCTCATGTGATTTCTGCGTGTCCCTCACAGCCAGCCCCCCCCGCTTCGTGTCAGTAGAGGAGTTAATGGAAACTGCTAAGGGCGTCACCAACCTGGCCCTGGCCCATGAGATCGTGGTGAATGGCAGCTTTCAGGTGAAGCCCACACAGCCTGCAGAGGGCAGGTAAGGCTTGGAGACATCAGAAGGGGTCAGAAATGTTATTAGGGTTTAGTTAGTTATAATTTAAATAATATAGGTGAATGATAAACATTTACAGATTATAGTAAAATTATTCTTAGCTTCATAGTTTCTGCCAGCACAAGTTCTGCTATGTATGTATTTAAAATTGCTGTTATTGTGGCATCTGATGCCGAACGATATTTATGGACAATAAAATGTCCCACTAGTTTGCAGAAGAGAGTGAAGGACATAATGCACAGAGCGTTCTGGGACTGCCTGGAAGCTCAGCTGAAGGAGGACCCGCCGATGTATGACCACGCCATCAAGCTTCTGGGAGAGATCAAGGAGGTACGCTGTCCTCCAGCATCGTCTATTATAGTCATTATAATTGGCAACACAAGTTAATATAGCATATTATCATACACAGAGATCATTCAATGTAATAAATAATAATAAAATAGACAGAAATGCAGAACACAGAATAGAGTATGAAATCAATATGCAAGTAGTATCTAAATAAGAGTGCAAATTTTTAAAATAAATTAAAAGCAGTAGGTTAAAAGTAGAGGGAACTAAATAAAAGTGAAAGTATTGTGGCAGTATCACAAAGACAAAGGAAAGTAAACTGATTTTATGTATAGAGATAATGGCAACTCTCTTACCGTCTTTAATGGGTGACCTAGAAGCCTGGAGAAAGAATGGACAGATCAGGGCTATTCCCGACTTTTCTGTGAGAGTGAGGGCATCCACAGGCTGTTAGTGCAAATGTGCTTGGTTGGTAGGCAAAACCTGGCATCTTCTCCCCATTGAGAGAAGCTATAGGTTAAACGCTCAGATTTTACCCCCTGCTGTATCTGTAACTAAGGCGACTCACCTTGGTTGCTTCTCAGAACATCTAGTTACACATATAGGCTGCGGTGATGAAGGGCCAGGCATTGTGGTCAGTGAGCAGGTACCTTTTCCATCTCCATCTCTGTACCCAAATCCAGGTGACCCCCCCCCCTTACCCAAAATCTTTACCCACCATCCACCGTTTGCAGATGCTGCAGTCCTTCCTGCTGCCAGGACATCGGCGCCTGCGGAACCAGATCGAGGAGGGACTCGACCTGGCCCTGATCCAGCAGCAGGCTGAGAAAGGCGCCCTGGACATCAACAAGGTGGCTGAGTTCATCATTGGCATGATGGGGATGTTGTGTGCCCCATCTCGAGATGAGGAGATTCAGAAGCTGCAGGCCATCACAGGCATTGTGCCCCTGTTCAGGTATGACAGTGTCACAAGAATGACTGCCACAGCATAAGCAGTTTTTCCTGATGCTTTATGTGTGTTTTTAAACTCCCTGGCCATCTCTGGTTAACTTAAACTGTTTAGAGTATTTAATACTCTAATAAAACTTACCTTAGTTATTTTTATGGATTTTTGTTACTGTGTTCCTGGACACATGGATGGATGAGCTGTGTGGAAAATGGAAAGATAGATGGACTTTATGGTCATGAGTACATGCAAGAACATTGAAATAAACAGCATGATCACTTTTTTTGTGGCCTTTGCATTATATGAATGTTATGAGATTTGCCTGATGTGTAAGATGTGACTGAATGGTCATTTTGTGGTTGGTGACACAGGGCCATTTTCCAAGTGCTGGACCTGATGAAGATTGACATGGCCAATTTTGCCGTCAGCAGCATCCGGCCGCACCTCGTGCAGCAGTCAGTCGAGTATGAGCGGAAAAAATTCCAGGAGTTCCTCGATAAACAGCCTAGTGAGGAACTTCTGCTTTTTGTCAGTCGTGCTTGTTTTCAGACGTGAGAAATCACAATCAGAATGCAAAATGCTGCCGTCCAGCTGTTACTGACCCACTAAGCCATCGGTACTAAACTAGTGTAATATTTTCAAAATATTTAATCCTGAAAGTAAAATATTTAGCAGTGACTTCCATTGTGATTGTGTTACCACAGTAAACAGTTGTTTTGCACCAGTGTTGTTCCCATGTACAGATTCCTGGAGCGACCCATGAAGTATGCTGCTCTTTACAGATGCCCTCGATTTCACCCAGAACTGGCTTCAGGACACAGCCAAAGTCCTGCTCAACAGCAGGTGGGAGGAGCAGGTCCCTGGGGTGGAGGCTGCTGCCCCCAGACCCTCTGTGCTGTCCCCCCTCAGCCTACATAACCATGCTTACCTGCGTTTGCTCAAGTGGGACCATGCTGCCGCACCCTTCCCTGAGGTACACGACAGGCCACAGATAGCGGGAGAGCTCAGCACAAGAATCGGGGTCCATTTACGTGTTCTGGTTACACTGTAGTGCAAGCTTTGGAGTTTGTGTGTGTATTAGTTTGGTGTCTCAAAAGGAAGTTCTAAGGAGGATGATTGAGGTCAAAGGTCAAGAAGCCATATTTGATGTAAGAGATTTATGAAATAGGGATGCAAGCACATTCCAGATACTCAGCTAGTAAACTCTGGTGTGCTATTATAAACACAGTTGAAATTGTAATAAGGAAACAAAAACAGAGGCTTTTGTACTTTCTTTGTAAATACATGGCAAGTTTGACTCATTCAAGGTGTCTAATTAGAGATTAAGCTTAACCATAGTATTCTATTGTTAGGTCATTTGCACAAAACCCGTACAAGTATTTTTTTGGCTAAGCGACATGTTTATGTGTATTTGTTGAGTGTTGCATCATATCATGTAATCAGGAAATTACAGAGGATGATCCCCCCCCCCCCACCCTGTGCGGGTTACAGACCCTCCTGATGGACCAGAGCCGCTTTCAGGAGATGCAGCTGGAGCTGGAGCAGCTGGGCGTGACCGCGGCAGTGCTGCTCGTAGTCTACAACAGTGCTGGCGCCGCTTTGACGGGCCTGCCCGACCTCATGAGGCGGCTGAAGAGCGCCACCCTGGTGCTGCTGGCGGCAATGCACTCTCCGTAAGGGCGAGGCACACACCTTACTAGGGAAACACCAAGCGAACCAAGTCAGAAACAAAGGATTCATAAAGCAGATGCTCTGTAAGGCTGGGTGTGTCATGTTGTGTTAGAAAATATATCAGTTATCATCATATCTGGAAATTTGATCAGCTTGGCAGCTGTATTCAGGATCCTGAGGGTGAAAATCAGCCTAAGATGCTGGCTGCCTCTAACTGTCAGCCAGCTGCAGTATGATTGCACTCACATACGCAACAGCTTATCTGACTTAAGAAATCCAGTTAATATTTCAAAAGGGTCCAACAGCAAGAAACCCAAGGGATTAGCAGTCTGTTTCGGTATTTCATAAAAATGTCATACCTTAGTGAGACATTGGTGAAAAAATAGCTTACTAGGCCACCAGTGTCCAGTCATATCAATGCTCCTCGAGTTGGTTAAAAATGATTCACACAAAGCAGCTGCCCCCTAGTGGTAAGTTTACTAATTAGACTATCTTCCTGGATTTTTAAAGAAGTGCAGTATTGTATTTTTACTCCCTTCTAAGGTGTGTTTAAATTTAATGGATGCATTTGTTTAAATTTGTCTGTCTCTCTCCAGCTCCTTTGAAGCTGAGGAGGTCTTTTCCACCATAGCAGAGAAAATGTGCGCAGAGGTCGCAAGCTGTCTGGTCCAGCACAGCTTCTCTCCGCTCTCCCCTGACGGCCAGCGTGCCCTGAAGGGTCAGATCACTGCAGTCCGATGTCCAGACAACTCCATTCGCAAACTTATCGGTACATTTTTCTCCTGGTGATTACTGCAGTAGTAGTAGTACCCCTTTACAATAAGGCTCCCTGTTGCCATTTGTAAATGGTAGTAACTCAATAGTAATAATAAAAAAAAACTGCTTATAATTGTAACATTTTATAAATCATTAATAGACAATCTAACTTTATTATAAACCATTCATAAACCCTTTATAAGGGTAGTCTTATTGCAAGGTTGTACCATATTAATATTTAATGAGGGGAAGAGTTAGTACAAATGATCTAACCATTACAAATGTTACATATATAACATATTTAAACATTCCCCTGTGCCAGACTCGCGTATCCACACCTTCCTGCTGGGATTTCTGGAATCCAGTTCCCAAAGGTCTATCCCACCTCTGCCTGGGGGCTTGGCACCAATTCAAAAGGAGCTGGAAGGGATTGCAGTCAAGCTAAGCCGCCTGGTCAACTACAACAAGCTGGTGTTTGCCACATATTACCAGAAGATCCTGCAGGGTGTCTTGGAAGAGGCGGCGAGGGCGGGGACCTCGATGGGCTAAGCGGCATGGATCAGTCTCAGTGTTTGAGAATAGCCAATCAGCAGCTACAGGAAAACTCCACTGTTACTAAAGGGAAAAACAGCAGCTTAATACAGAGTGTAGCACTCCCAATAGTTCTTACTAAATTTAGCTTAACACCAGAAACACGGTCTATTTAACACATTTACAAGCTTTTTTATGTAGTTATAGCAGCAATGTGGTGGTATGAACTAACAAAGAATTTTACTTGGTGATCCCGGTTTCTGCATCATATAAGGCTGGCAGATTTGATCCGTGTGCAGAACACCATCAGTGGAGTGAACTGGTGCACGACAGGATTAGTTATGCACATCATTTGAACTAAGCCTGTTGGTGTTTACCCTGGTACACAAACAAACACTGTCATTTGGTTACATATTTTACTTTGGTGGAACAACTGTTTCGGAGGTTTTGCTGCTAATTTGGAGAGGATTGTTCAGAATCCTATGATCTAAAAACAAAGGGTAACAGTGTCAAAACAGATCCACTCACTTCACTGATAAACATTTAAGGAACAATAAACCTCCACTTCAGTGTCCCATAAAGCTTAAGTATAAAAGAATTTATAAAATTAGTGATGAAACCTTGAAAAAAGAAGAAAAAAAAAAACAGTAAGTGGATACTATGTCCTCCCAGGTGAGCACAAGAATTCAGAGGTGTTGGTAAAATTATACATTTCAATTGGACTACATGAAGTTCTCACAATCCACTGTCAAATACCAACCATCTAAAATGTATTGGCTATGCTGAGTTCAGAATTGTTTCACTGAGGCCTATGTAATATGAAAATATGTTTCAGTGATGTGGTTATGTGGGCATCATGTGCCAGTTTTTTGATTTGTATAACTTTTGCACATTATTTTGCACGTTGCCCAAAGCTATCCTGAGGCTTAGTGTATGTTTTATATTGTTTATCTACAATGCAGGTGAGGGTGCATCGCCATTTCTTACTGTATGGACACTGCCTGCAGTGCTTGCCTGAGTAATACGACTGTGGCTTTTAAACAAGCGTAAAATAAAAACATGCATCCACATTGAGCTTTTTTTTCCATTTTTTATTGGAAGGAACTGAGTTTGCTCCATTTGACAGGAAAGAATCAACCTTGCCACCAGCTTCATAACTACACAGAGATGGCCAACGTGGTGTAAACCAAGGTGTGTGATTTTAAAAATTTGTACAGAATAAGCCACTGTCTTTTTAAAAAGAAACTGTTAAAAAAAATAAAATAAAAAAAGCTCGATGCAAAGAATAGCATACAGACTCTGAAATGTCCTTGTCAAGTAATCTTCATCTATGACAGTGTTTCACAAGCTGGTCCTCGGGGACCCACAGACAGTCCACGTTTTTGCTCCCTCCCAGCTCCTGGTAGCAAAAATGTGGACTGTCTGGTAGGGAACACGGAGAGAGCAAAAATGTGGACTGGCTGTGGGTTCCCGAGGACTGGATTGGGAAAAACTGATCTATGAGATGCCAGGCTTCCGGCTCGGGCGGCACCAGACGCTGCTGATGGTTCCTCTCAGCGGCCTGCCCTCGTGCCAGATGATGGCTGGGTCTTGAACAGCTACTCAAATCCCGTGGGGTGAGCTGGGTCCAGGGCGCCCCGCCCTCCAGCTTACCGGATCCTTTTTTGCTGCCGCGCCCGGTAGATGTCGTGCACGGGGGGTGCGGCAGTGCCCTTGTCCTCCTCCTCGTCCGAGTCGGCGTTGGGCCTCTTCAGGGCCTTGCTAGCGATGGCGTTGCTCTCCACAGGGCCATTTCCCTCGCCGGCGAGCTCTGGCTGCCTCCCAGTGATGATCTCCACCGCGGCTTCCACTGCTGGGCACAACAGAGGCAGTGTTAGGGCACCGTGGCTAAACACAGCCTGTGTAACACCTCACTGGAGGGCTGTTTTAGGGCATTTCCAGAGTTACTCAGTAGGACTGTTGTGGTCACATTGAACAAGCAGTCACATAATAATACATAACCCAAAAAAAAGGGCAAAGCTTTTAGGCAGCTGCTTCTCTGCAGCAGAAAGGAAATTTGGGTTTAACACTGGCTCTAACTGCAGGATGCTGTGTCATACGATTCAAAGTGACAAATGCTGAGACCAAAGATGAGCAGACCAGCCCTTTCAAAATCTTCGGCTCAGATCTTCTTTCGTATTATACATGAAGAGAATTTAACACAGTGAGGTTAGAGTAAGGGCATGATAGATTAATGCTTTAATATCTCACTTAGGCAGCAGTTCTGTGTGTGCCTATTTTTTGTTGTACCCAGTAACTGTTCAGATAGAAGTGAACAAATAGATGTGAACAATCAAACTCACTGTCTGGAAGTGTGCATCTTCGGAAAGACTCCATCAGCTCATCCACCTGCACAAAGGGACCCTGTGCAGAACAAATCAGCGTGTAAATCTACTGGCCCGGCATCCACAGCATTCAGCATGAGAGGAGGAAGGTGTCGTTTCTGACCGTAAAACAGATGGGCGGAGGCAGCAGTTTCATGAGGATAACAGCAGCAGGGGGCACGGGGAAGACACCTCCTGGAACAGGGTGTAATCCTGGTGCTACATGCAGGACAGAGGTATGATGTTACAGCAGGTCTGCCTGAGAGCCCTGGGAAATGAAACCACGCATCTTCGGTCATTAACTCCATGGCGACTCACGGGCCAGGTGGCGCGGCTGGAAGGGGATCATCTGATTAGTGTCGGGTTTCGGGTATTCAGGTTTTCGGTCGGCCTCGTCTTTCAGCGTCGGTACAGACGGCGTTACCACCGCCTCCGGAATTAGAGATGCGAGTTTGGCACGAGATACGTCCTGAGAAAAAGAAAAGGCAGAGGGTATGTTCAAAGGCAGTTGGAACCGATTTATTTTTTAAATATTCAAGGGACAGACAGAGAGCTCAACAGTCATGTGATCACGTCCTATATGGTGAAACTGAGGCCACAGAGACATATGCATATACCTTATAGCCCAGGGCTTTGAGCTCACTGGCAGAGCAGGGATAGAGGTCCATGAACTTGTATCTATCCACGAGCAGCGCCGTCTCCTTGCCTTCATACTCCTCTTTAAAGGCTGTGAAGCGTCTTCTCTCCACCTTCAAGATACTTGCTAAATCACCAATGTTGCTTTCAAAGGCCAAGAACCTGGCCCAAACCTCCCTGCGATACACACACAAACAGCAGATGTCAGATGCCATATCAACAGGGAACCACTAGGGGATGCTAAGTTAACCTCTACTGAAAGCAGACAGTGAGTGATACATCAGACGCGCTGTGCGCTTCACCTACCCAGACTTCTCGGGTGACAGGCTTCCAGATGTTAAAACTCTCTCAAAAAGAACTCTTGTGTTGTTGTCCTCTGTTGGGATGGATCATGACAGGGAAAAATAAACGTGTTGTCTAACATGCCCGGCCTTCTCCGCTTGGTGTTACTCTCCTCCTGCTCTTTGTGTACAATGAATATCCCGGCTTACAGAGAAGGAAGCCCTGTTATTTACTGCCCCCACCAACATGAGTGGCAGCCTTTCTGACAAATTAGAGCCTTCTGCAAAATGATCTACCATCGGCTGAACAAGGCAAGGTTCAGGGTCCATGCCAATGAAATACAGACACCCAGCTCTGTGCAAATTTCAGACATGAATGCTGGACCTGACCTGAAGCAATCATGATTGATCCAAGATGATGATATGGCAACTTACCATTGAGGTGAGAGAGGTAATCAATGTATGCCAGTATGTACTCTGGAACGTCTCCATATTTCTTCAGGCCAAGCTCAAATATCTTAAAGGCCACCGATTTGTCCTGAATGACACAAAATTGTAAGGAATGAAACAATGGGAGGGACAAAAACCACTAAGAGATGCTGATCATTGAACCCTACCACACTGAGACTGCCACTGGGTGGATACACACCACCCGTTCCACTTTTAAGGACTGGTCCAAACCTACTGTGGATGTGCTATGAACCAGCCTTTAGGGGTTTTACTCCACTGATTGCCTCTAGAGGAGAAGTGTGAGAGCAGGCCTGCCACGTATACTTCCTGAGCCCAGCACAAAATTACTTCACCCGGGTCCCCCATGACGTGCAGCCCCTGCCCCTGGGGCGTGAGGCATCTTGCTCGGATGGCCCTCAGAGGTGGCGGCCCTGCAGAAGACAGTCACCTTGCTGCAGTAGTACTCCATGAGGGCAGCCGACACGTAGACGTGGTGGCGTGTCCTCGCGTCCTCTCGCGCCTTCTTGAAAATCGTCCGGCCTGATTTGATGCCCTCAGCTCTTCTTGCAAACTTCATATACTGAATGTAAACCTGCCATGAAACAAGGTAATTTACACTGAAGGTCCTAATATCTAAGGTTTTAAATGTCTTCAGATAAGATGGAAAATGGCATTTTAACACCTTGAAATCTACCCAGCAATCATGTGGTCTTCCATACATGGCCTGCTTTTAGTGATTGATTATCCAGGTGTCTAGAGGACTGTGAAATAACAAGCATGATCTGAAGGACTTGGTCAAGCATCTTACCAATGTTGGATCGATGTCTTCTATGGACAAGAGGCGGTTGTAGATGCTGTGCACCTTCTCATACTTCATCCGGCTCTGGGGGGGGGGGGGGTATGTGTTATTCATAACTGTATGGTTGTACAGTAAAGGCATCCACATCATCAGGCGAACAGGTAAAAACACACAACACCTAACTGGAACACTGAAATGTTACAAAGATGGAGTATACTATGTACTACTACACAACAAGCAAACTCGGGTCATTGCAACTCACATATCATATAGTAACCTTAGAAATAATTTAGATTTTGGTCTAAAGTTTTACTTGACGTACTTACAACTACATTCTGTACGGTTTCATGTTTAAACCAAACTGTCAGTAACTGGTTGCATGCGAATATGCTGAACTGCTGGAAAGAGTAATTTGCTTGAACACAGAGATTCCCCCAGCTGGGCATAAGCATAAATCTCACCTCCTCATAGTCAGCAAAGGAGAAATACAGCAGCATGTTCTTCTTCAGCAGGTTCCCGATGGCTCGCTCATAGATGTTGGCGGCCTCGTCGCTGAACAGCTTGGCGTTGTTCATGTCCTACGCGGGCGTGGAGGGACAATGCACCCGTTTACACTTGAACTATAAAGCGTGGCCTCATAGGGAGTCTCGGCGGGGGAACACATACCCCCTTCTCAGCCAGCAGCTTGCTGGACTGCTCCAGGTACTGCGCTGCCTCATACCAAACGTCGGGATGGTGGCCCAGCACCAGCAAGCACTGCTCGTACGCAAACATAACTGTGGGTGGGAGAAGCAGCCACTTACAGGGATGTGGGGGGGTGGGGGGTCGCTGGCAAACACGCTTTGGGGTTTATCTGCTCTTCAGCATCTCACATGTTTATGAGTGTGTGTGATGGTCATGTGATAAACAGGCATTTGTGGGGAGCAGCACTAAACAGTGCAATAGTCAGCAATAGTCAAAGGTTTTAATGACAGCACACATTCAGTCCCATGATCTCACTGCTGGCAGATGGGAGTTCACTCTACAACTTCAATGAGAAAAATGCATGGTTATGAGAGCAACAGCAAATCGATGACCCCACCGACTGAGAACATCTTTATTATGTATTAAACTTGCAACATGCTTGCTGAAGGACCTTTATTTGGGTTCAACTGTTGTAGAATGGAGCATTGCAACAAATATTTGGAATACAGGAAAACAAAGATTCAAGAAGAAAAATCCACATTCAAATAACTGGTTAATAAAAATTCATGTTATTCTGACCTACATGCGAGCTCGTTCATATCCCTTTTCCAAATGACAAAGTTGGCTAAGGACAGCACACAGATATGAACTTAACATTAGTGTATCATCCATAAGGTTTGAAACAGCAATACATAGCCTACACCTCTTGGCAGTGAGTGTCTGGTCCTCGGTACACATCCTACCCATATTGGTGATGTGTGTCTGGCCCTCAGTATACATCCTACCCCTCTTGGTAATGTGTGTCTGGCCCCTAGTACACAGCCAAACCCTCTTGGTAATGTGTGTCTGGCCCCTAGTACACAGCCAAACCCTCTTGGTAATGAGTGTCTGGTCCTCAGTACATAGCCTACCCCTCTTGGTGATGTGTGTCTGGCCCTCAGTACACATCCTACCCCTCTTGGTAATGAGTGTCTGGTCCTCAGTACGTAGCCTACCCCTCTTGGTAATGAGTGTCTGGTCCTCAGTACGCAGTGGGTTGCTCTTCTCCCACTGGATGTACTTCTTCCACATCTCCACCTGTTGGGCTTCCTGGGGGGAGTTCTGGGGGGGTACTGATGGGGCGTTCCTATCCAGACCCTTCATCACAGTTTCATACTCCTGCATGCACAGAACAATGGGCCTCAATACCTTTTAAAGGCTCATTCGCCATTCCTGGATTATTACTCCAGAAACGTACTTTTGTGGCCTGTGACATTAAGATAATTTAAACCATCAGCTCATGGTCACATGGTTAAGAACAGTAATAAAACAGGCCCACTTCACTAGGAAAAAATCAATGCTCAACAACAGATAATTACACATAAATATTTTTAAATGATCACTGAAAAAATACCCAGAAGACTACTCACTTTAGCCACTCTCCTGGCATTCATATAATCTCGGCTACGGTCCTCAATCATTTTCTTGGCAAGATGCACATTAATGCCCTAAAACAAAACATTTTCAAAACATTCATTCTCACAAATTCTCTCATGACTTCTGCCACCTATAATCAAGCCTCATACAAATAATTAGGCTACACAAAATATCTAGGACGTACTGTGTTACTCAGACCCAAGATAGCAGCCAACAGGCCACTCAGAGAGGGGGCCCTACCTCTTCATACTTGCTGTAGTCCCTCCAGAGCTGCTCAATGTTGATCATGGGGTTGACACAGCCCCTCTGGTAGACTCTTCGTACAGCTGTGATGCGCTGGTTCTCTGCATACGAACCCACTGCCTCACTGAGGATATGGGGTATATACTGTTAGTTCTTCCCCCAATCATCACGAAGAGACTGGTCATTTTACATAACTATGACTGAAAACCTACTTACACTCCTTTCAGGAAGTTGATATAGTCCACCCATATCTGACAAGAAATTGGGCAGAATTAAGATCCGGCATAAACGTTTGGCATGAAGATAACCGTAACTGACCATGACTATAGTACCTGATAGGACATGATTTCCATTCCGATCTTATCCAAGGCAAAATCGTACGCTTGTGCCATCTTTTCTCTGGAACAATGGAATTCGATTTAACACAAAGACATCTGACACTGTGTATATGGGAATACAATGAGCACCATGGATTCTCAGAAAAGAGTGGCCATCTTACTTGTAGCTTGGCAGCTTGCCTTTGGTCTCTCTGACATAAGAAAGGTAGCACTTCCATAGATCGATGTGCAGCACTTTCATGAGGCATCTTTGAAAGAGCTGAGTGGGGAAAGGTGTAGAACAAGGCCCATTTCAGAGCAGCCGCAGGAGAGAGAGCAGACAGAGCAGGAGCACCCAGAATGGGGGACACGAATGGCTCTATATCAGTTTATAAGATTAACCACCAAGCTGGGCTAAAGAAGTATTCCAAGAAAAAAAATCCTAATCTGGGAAAACAATGCATGCAGGCACTTGATCTAGATGACTGATTGTGCTGATAATGGAAAACATGGACGCTAAATGTCTGAAAATCAGGAACGCCAAACTCCCGCTTAAAAATGGGCTTGCAGTAACAGCCCAGTTCTGTGCTTTAAACTGATGGGAAGTTGAATCCGCAGTTGTTGACAATCACCAGAATATCCCCAGATGTAAATCTGTGTAAGAGCAGCAAGTTCCAGTGTGAGGAAGTGGGGACTGATCCTGAGTCAGCCTAGACTTGATCCACACAAGCCCCCAACATCATTCATCAACTGCATTAATTACTTTTGCCTTGTAAAACAATGGCGGTTTTTAATATGTAATATAAATGCATTTCTCGTATTTTTCTGTGTGCAAATTTTTATTTATTTTTTTTTAAAGATCAGAGACTGTATCAGGTGACATTTCTAAGCTTGCCGGCAACCGCACGCCCTTCCACTTCGTGGGCATTCTGCGGATTGCTGATGGTTACAGACCATGCAGGACAATCCCCCAAGACGGGCAGCAGCAGGGGAGTGCTGGAGATCCTATACACTGACAGAGCACAGAAAAGACTGCTCCTAATCCGCAACCAGCATCCCACTCACCTTCTCAACTTTGTCATAGTTTTTAGCCTTGATCTGTGAACAGATTGCAAATCAAGTGTTAATACACTAAGCTAAGGCTGTCATTACATGTGTAAAGAATGAATACACATCCGCTGATGCACGCACACCCACGCATACACACTCAGATCAACAAGGTGAAGTTCACACAGTGCTGGGCAAAAACGTTTCCACAAAGAAAGGACAATATGACTGAAGAATTCTGTAATGTCTAAGAGCAGCATAACAGTTCACCACCACCACAACTGAACAGATTGCTTTTTGCTTAAAAAGACAAGATTCCAGGATAGTATATCAATGCTCCTCAATTTTCAAGGACTCACTGCTGCACATAAAAAAACACAGCTTACACAAATACAAGCAGTTGAACTTTCCAGCTGTGGACCAGAAAACTATTCTGGCAAGTAGGTTTCACATTCAGGAAAATGGGAACCTTATAGGTATTGAAAAATGACACGTTCACATGGGCACAAGCTGCTGTAGTATTTTATAAGTAGCTTTAAACTGCAACATACACCTTACTTGCAAAAGCCCTGAACTTTCTGCATTTTGCAGGCTATTTTAGGAAAGAGGAAATTTACTATTTAAGGTCCAACCCAGATGTTAGTTTTAATTTACTGTATTTTGGTTAGATTGGTGTTTGAAATTAGATAAATCTCACAGTTTTTCATGGTGTGCCACTGACCTGTGAAATTGCACCAGTGTCAGCATGATTACAGGGTCACAAGTGATCTGGGAGCAGGCAAAGATTTGTAAGGTTTGACGAGCTCAGCAGCTGTGAGATGCTGTGCCAGACGCAGCCCCCCAGCTCGCAGTCGGCAACGTCCCCTGGGCACCAGCATTCATTCCCACCACTACCCACAAGGCAACTGAGGTCCCCAGGAAGACAAATCTACAAGTTACCAGAATAAACAGCACGAGTTACATGATATCAGCTCCCGGTAGCTTCTGAGAACATCAAGAGTGATATTCTAACCAAAATGAAAAGTGATAACCCAGTCTCCATCACCAATAAAACATCCATCCGTCCATCCATCCATCCATGTCACTTATCATGGACAGGCAGACACCTCAGATGGGATGCCAGTACCATTAAACCTTGCACATAAAGAGCACTAGAAACTAAAAAGTATTCTTCAGGAAGCTCCAGGGCACTTTTTACCTTATATTTTGAATAGCTTATTCCTCATTTAAAGAATATTTTACCAAAACAATCAAAGCTTGTCAGCAAACTAACACTTAATACAGTGCCAAAGCCAATAACTTAAAATAATAAAATAAAAAAATCTATTCTTCACTAGTCCTGGTGCTCAGAACGAGATAACGTAAAACACTTTGAGAAAACACATTGTTTATCAGTAAATGTCAGACACTACAGGCAAAGAAAACCAGAAGAGAATTTCCTCCGTAGATCACAACGTCAGAAAAAGTTCTCACACATTTTGATTATCTTGAGACACTTGCGGAAACTTCTAAACTATTAGAAAAAGCCAAGTACTAGTATTTTTCCAATGCCAATGTTCAAAAAAACAAAATGCTGAATAATCTACCTTAAAATACCTCTTTAAAAATGTAATGTAACAAATGGGGAAACTAACAGAAAGTAAAAAAAAAAAAAGTGATGGATGAAATTTTATTTTTGAAATTAAAAAAAAAAAGGATAAATAAATCAGAGCAATTGCAAAGTGGTCAGTATTATTGGTACAAAAAAAGCCTACTACTTCACCACAACTGACCAATATTTAGAAACGTTTACAGCCCGTTACGCACTTTACGTTTGTTAACAGAGCAGCTATATATGTACGGGCAAGTGCGAGGGTTGGCGACTCTTACAGTACTACAGGAGAGACAGAAGCCGGACATCCTTGTTAAAGGACACCATGATTTGCTTGTTCCTGTGAAGCAACTTAGTGGGAAGCTCCACGTGTTGCTATGTAAATGCTGCCCCGTTTCATGCAAAGGCAGCCACACACAGCTCCACTTCCTGTTAGGGAAGAGCACTGAGCATGTGAACCTGCCATTTAAATATTGCAATCATCAATTGCTTTTCAGGCTGCTTTATACAATAGCACACAAATTACAACACCTACATTTAACATAAGGCACAGCCATATGCTGAAAGTGCAGTTATAGTAATAAAGAATAACAGGGCTTCAAGATGCAAATACAGTAGAGAAATTTAAAATCGCTGCTCTCGTCACTATGAAGGTATCACTACAGGGTTTGGGAGGTGGGCTTCTCCTCCAATCATTCTTACACACGCACACACACACATACCGCACATCACAAACTACCACTATACACCATAAAGAAAAAGCAAGATGCAATAATTCAAAGTACAGAATTGAGGTAATTTTTTATTACACTGTCATAATTCAAATTTCATTTCTTGGCAGTAATTCAAAGAGGCAGCAAAATTGGAATGGGGTTGCAATTAAAAGTATTGAAGATGCTGAGGAAGACATTTACCTGGGTCATAACCACGGCAGGAAACGCTACAATGCATTTCTGAAACATCCCCATATTTCACAGAATATTGCTGCACCAAAAAAATGTGGTTAGTGTGGAGGATGAATTTCAGGTGTCTTGCAACACACACAGAATCAGACCCGCAATAATTCTGGGCGTGTGTGTGTTCTTATGGAGGTATAGGAAGTCTGGCATTTGCTAAAGCTGAAGTCCCACTTTGGAAGGATGGGTAGCAACCAGAAAACTACACAGAATAAAAAGCTCCAGGACTCAGAACACAGAGTTGTATTGGTGAATGGATTTATGAGACTACAGCTCAGGCAAAAAAAAAAAAAAAAGATAAAACCCCTACCAGTGAAGGTACAATTCAAGGTCCATCTCTAGAGTTCGACTTTGAGACTGTAGATAAATAGGGATGTCCCAATACACTTTTTTGGTACCCTCATCTGACGCATTTAATATTTATATCTGCAGATAGGAAGTCCCGAGCATATATATATGCATATATATGCATTATTCATCAGAGTAAGCGTTGTGATTTTGCTGTATTCTTCCTTATGATCCATCTGCAAGTACCTAATAAGATTCACAACACTGCTGATGCCTCCTCTTGAAAGGATGGCATTGCAAACGTGGCAGGTAGCTGTTCGACTACTTTAAGTTTTCAGTTTAAATAATTTATGCATAGCTGAAATCTCAATGGTTTGTAGTTTCAAGCCATGGGCCTCAGGCTGCGCAACTGATACACATAGGGCAGATGCAGGAAATTAAATAAATCAGGCTTTGGATACCAATACTGGGCAATTAAAAAATGCCTGGATTGACCCTGGCATTGCTGTGAACCATAAAACTCATTTTACATGTAGCTTTGAAACTTTTATTCTAAACCTATAAATAAAAATAAATAAAAAGCTGTGCATTCAAAAGTTTCCATAAAGTCATACACAATGCGGAAAAGCTATCATGGGGCTTCTCCACAGCACAAAATGGTAGGAGACTGATGAGGTGGAGAACCCAACATGCGAAGAGCTTGTCGTCTTTTGACAAACTGACATATTGCAGTTAAGAGCTTAAGGACACATACGACTACACACATAAAAATGCAAAATAGAATGAATGAGGATAAAAACATCCTTTAATCTGTAAATAAATGTAATGAACTCTAAGGTGAGTTTTGTTCTTGTTAAAAGTAACAAATGATGCAAAAAAAAAACTGAATATTTTTAAAAATTGTGAAACGAAAAAAGTTCACAAAAATATTCATTGTCAAACAGATAACACTGAAGATGCCCTAAAAGACATTTAGAACTTCCCTAATGCATATCAAACTCATGATTATGTGCACGTGACGGTATATTGAATATTTCATCATTTAAGATAAATACATCCACATTAACCAAAACAGGAAAGATCATATCTAAAGTTATATCTGCCAGGAGAAATTAACTCTAAGTACACCTTAGACATGTTTTGCAGGGAACATGATTGCCACTCATTCTTCAGAATTGGGATACTACCAAAAACTTACAAGATGCGCTAATGTAAAATTATAATTAAATTTGATCTAATTTTTTTTCATCATGATCTATAAGAAAGTCTGATTTAAAACCATAAAAAACTAACATCAGTCTTCAAAATTAAACTCCAACTATCCATGTCCATCTTAGACAGAGAGCAAAGATTCCATTTTGAATTGGAACAATTTAATTACTACTGTATTGTACACAGATTACACAAGATTTAGAGTCGTTTCTCACATTTATATCAGAGCAAAAGATTTAAACTGAATGACAAAGTCCTTGATGAGGACTAATACCGAAGCTTATATACATCATAGGTAGCAAAGAAGTATTAGGGTAAAAGTCGAGCATATATTGCAACAATTAAAAGGGAAATGTGCAAAGATATGCATCAGCATATACAAGTGGCCACTTGTATTTGAGGAAACAGCTCTTCCGAGGCCATGAAAAGGTTATTGTGGCATTTAAAATGAGATGTCTCCTGTCTTTAAAGATGTGGTAACAAAACAAGTGTTAACTCAAACCAGGAAACTTTTTAGAGCCATGAATTTCATTAAATCATTCGGGTTTAGATGTGTACCAACTACAGCAGCTATCCACACAAAAAATACTAGCGACCAGCACATGGGTTAGACATTACCATCAGCAACACACACTTTAGGGAAGCGGAGTTTGTGTCCTAATCTTAAAGAACAATTGTATTCTAAGCATTCTTTAAATCATTATACCAATGACAAACTCTTAAAAAAAATCCTATCAAAAATTTGAGAACCCTCAGAAAAAAATGTGAATTGTTGCTAGAGTTTGGCCCAGTTGCTTTTCTCCTGGCCCCCATGAGATTAACACGGGTCAGGTAAATACAAGCATGCACTCTATGCAGAGAAAAGCAACTTGCCTTACCTTTGCAGATAAGCTTAATTGTCCAGTAACGTCCAGTAAAGCCCTTGAAGGTTTTAAGTTTCCATATACTTACCAAGGCCCATTTGGCATAAAGGTTTACACTTAAAGCAAAATCTGATATGGAATTAAAATGATCCCCAATCAGACACTTGGCAAGGCAAACAAATACAACAGTTAAATTAACCATTAAATTTTCACCTTTGCAGTTTAAATGTAACAATGTCTTTTTATTTATAACAAAGCAGGTCTTATGACCAAAATCAAATCAAAACTTAAGGATGGTGAGCAGGGATAGTAATATCAGTTCCTGACCAGCTCAACATCTCCAGGTTCCTTCTACTTTTTGCAGAAGAGGCCTAATTATTCATTTAGAAAGACTGCCAATAAATTTTCCAAATATAACTTAATCCAAATCGACCAGTAAATGTATGAGGAATACTCACTCAAACAGCTGCTTTTCAATGGTTTATGCCATCAGATATGCTGTCACAACTTTACATTAACAATAGGCTGGCACAAATTCAAGAGTTTAAGTAAATATGACTGTGTCACACACTAGAAGTGAGAGGTCAGAAAGGAATTAACCCAGGATATACGGCTTAAAGAACAGAGTTTCATAAACATGACTTAGTTGTTGGGCTGGTTGGAGGGAGGCTTTAAATCGATCAAAGGGACAAGAATGCACATTGGACATTAGTACTACATTGTGTGGGTAGATACATGGGTATGCTGTACTGAGAAAAATGCTGAAGGTGCTATAGAAGAACAAGTTTGTCAAAGGAACTGCAAAGACCCGTGTTTGAAAACTGCAGAAGTGTTGGCTATTACACTTTGAGAGCTAAACATGTGTGGAGTTGAAACGGTTACTAAAATTAAAAAAAAAAAAAAAAAAACCTCAAAGAAATGACACAGGAGGCAATAAATTGACACGACAAGTGAATAAAGGCTAAAGCACTCCAATACTATTAAAATAGTTTTAATGCTGTTGCAGAACCAACATGCAACATTGTTGTGCACTTGACCCCATGAACTGCAAAGCAGTAAAATAGGCAGATGAATGCCAGAAACATTTACAATCTGCTGTGGAAAGAGGTGGTTAAGCTTTAGCTCCTCAGGGCTTGATCACCCAAAACCTTTTTGTATTTTTGTCAAAGAAGTGTGAAATTCACATTGTTGATACTGTTAGGATACACACACCCATGCACACAACACTGAAAATATAGGGAAAAAAATATATTGACCTCAGCTTCAATGTATAGTTTCCAGAATCTGCCAGAACTTGGGAACTGGGCAACAAGGCGCTCGTACGTCTTCCTTGCTTTGTCTATAGGTTGGTTCTAAAAAGCAGAGGGCATTTACACAATTTAACTCTTCACACAGACTATTCTGTGTGACACACCCACCTTTTGTAGAGCCCATCATATGCCTCCCTGCCCCCCACCCCCAAAAACACACAGCCCACCCCTGACCCATGACCCCAGGTAGAAGGAAATGCAATCCTGCGTCACTAAACCTGTGCTTCTCGAATCAGAATGCTCCAAGCGTCAAGGTCATATGGGTTTTCCTCCAATTTCTTCTCTGCCTTTTTCACCTTTTCGGGGATGTACTCCGCTGCCTGAAAAAGAAGCCAGCAAGATCAGTGTTGCATCATAGGACAACACAAACAAAACTGATTAATGGGTACAAATGTAACAAAATGACCATGCAGAGACTGAACCAGCTGAAATCACTTTTCTGGGCCTGAGACGCTGTTGCACCCCCCCCCCAAAAAAATGAAACACCGTCGTGATATTATGCAGACAACAGGTTTCAGAACCTATAGAAACACTTTAGTGTACACTGGCCGTAAGGGAGCTACACGCGATGGCCATTAAGAACCTCTGGATGAGTGGACCTGAACTCCCCAGAGTTCGCATCCCGGAGTAGGTTCCGCAGGACAAGGAGCGCGGAAGCGGGGCGGCAAAGCCCAGTAGCACAGAAAAAAAATACGAAAAGGGAAGCACCGGGGCATCATAGGGAGCCGCCTGGCGAAATGCCCCCTACATGGTCGAGGCCAATGCCGCGGCCTAGTTGGCGTCCTGAAACATAAGACGGCCGGGCCACCGCGGAGGACTCGGGGATCATATAGCGGCCACCCGGTGATAAAAACCCAACCGGATCACAACGCTAAAGCGACCCTTAGTAAGCGACCGATACAGGAGAGAGAATAAACGGCGGCCATGAGCAGGAAGGGAGAATACGCGCGCCGGCCCCGCGCTGCTCTCGCCACGCGTAACACCGGTACTATGTTTATTATATTATTATATTATGTGTATATGTACAAACGGAGTATGACTACAGTAATAACTGTAACCCCGTATTATTGACCAGAACCTAAGTGCAGTTCCCGCTCCGCCAGGGCCGCGCCATGATTGCGAATATAGGCCTCAGGCGGTGCCATAGCGGAGAAACCGAGAAAATCTGTGGGGGAAAAAACCCGTCAAAGGCGCCTACCTGCTCGGACGATCCTTCCGCAGACATTATTGGAGCACTTTAGTAAGAAAAGAAGCCACCGATATACAGCCAGTAAACCTTTAAAACCTTCACACATTAAAACAAAACAACTACAGCTGCATGCCTACGCTGCCGCAGGAGCATTTGGGATAAAATGGCGCCTCACTCTATTTCAGAACCGACGGTGCTTAAAAACAGCACCTCGCATCGGCCATTCAGAGTACTGCAGATAAAATTCACTAGCGCTTAACTACGATCGACTTTCGACAACTAATGCTGTTGATTCAGATCACGAGTTTCAGACTACTAAACGAGCTGCAATACATCCTAAAGGTCATGTAATACATATAACTATTTTGCGATTGCGTTATTTAAGTAATTCATTCAAAAGAACATGGTTACATGGTTAACAATCATTTTTGTTAAAACATACCCTATATATTTACTTCTGTTAGACACGTCGTTAGACAAACAATTTATTCATATTGCCTCTATTGCATCTGAATTAGGTTCTTGTTTGAAGGTAGGTGTCTTTGAAATTGTACTATTCCAATGTATTGCTAGTAACTTTAACAATAACCCTCGACAACAGTAAATTAAATGAGAGATATGTGCTTCATATCATTCACTCATCAGTCTTATTCCCAGTTAAATTCCTCAGTGATTTTGAATTAGCGAATATACTAAACCATGCAATATCTAATGAGTCAGTGTAACAGTATACATAACGAATCGAATGGCGCGTCCATGAAAGTGCTGACGAGAAATAGGATACATTTTCCTAACACTAGAGGGTGGCAAAAAACTACAAAGGAAATATGAAACTGGAGGAACAGACTGTATTAAAGGATCACAGAGTGAGTCATTTAGACACGTGCTACAAAGGAAACTAATAAGAGTGTTGTCACTCGCGCATAGAAATTTTCATTTGCCAACTGATTGATGGAAACAGGTGTGACGAGTGCTTTACGCGTGTAGGCTCCACCGCACGTGTAATAGCCATACTCGTAACTGGATGTTGGTGTGAAGTGTCCTCTTCCCGGGAAGATCCTCCTACACAGCCGGTTATGTCATTGCAGTATGGTCAGTAGACGCAGCTGTCTTGCGAATGAGTGTATATGCTATTCAAACAGAGATGCAACTGTCTTTTCACACTACAGAAATGCGCAGGAATAAGCCATAACCGATACCATGACATGCATGTAAAATAAAATTAAATAACACAATTTTGGAAAAGGTAGACTCTAAAGTAAGCTATTTAAATTTACATTAAAATTTCAAAAAGGTGTATTATTTGCAGAATCTGGTAATATTTTCATTACAGCAGCAACTATTCCACTATTGTAACTATGCTTGATAACTATGTTACTGAAACAGGGATGGTAATGTATGAATATTAAACAACAATTGCTGTATAAAGTCCATATTCTGATACTGTAGTTCAAAAGGCTAAAGCATTTTAGGTATTGATGTAGAACTGGTTTACACCTGCCATCCATGTGAATCCAGGCCTGTTTATTCTCAGCTGTTCATTCTCAACAGTTGCCTGCAGGATTAGATTACTGATGTTCCCCAGTTGGCTACACCCAGCACGTGATGTCTGTGACACCCTGTGTTTTTTTTTTCTTTTGTTAGCCTTGTGCTTCCAGGCTGTCTGCTAATGCATGACTGTTTTAAGTGAGGGTAAACTTAGCAGATAGCTGTTTTCTATTTGGTGGAACAGAGAAGAGCATTATTTTTTATTCTTGTATATTTGTAAAGTAAAGGCAATATTTGGAATAAAAAAAATAGTATTTCACGTACCATTTAGACAGTTAATTCATGAGTAGTAATATGTATTCTAGGGTTTTTACTCTTGAGGGGTCTGGCTATAAATAAAAAAACAATCACCCCAAATAGCCATTGAAAATAGTCATGTTTATGGATGACCTCAGTTTTTAAAACAATAAGAAAACACAACATGATCTGGAGCTGGAACATAATACTAATTATACATAATACTATTCTAAGCTACAATATTGCAATAAAGTAACAATACAGTGCTCACTGAAAGTCTTAGGAGGCTTAATTTTGTAACAATGTTACAAATTTATTGGCTTCATAACAAAAGCCCATTGACAAGCAATGTGTAACATCTGCACATATCTTCCACACAGACATTTTCTTCTTAAATGTCAGTTTTGTTTTTTTTTTTTGACTATCTCATTCAGTTCTGTTCTTGCCATTTTGTTATTAATTGCAATTGTAGTCATTGGCTCCCAAATGGATACTAAACACAAATGTTTAGTGCTTTATGTTATTGCAATGGTGTTACTAATCAAAAAGTACCCAATGAGACTGCTTATCAATTAACTTTTTAACTTAGCACTTCAGTAACTGTAATTTGGGTTTCAATTTATTACTACTGAAATGAATGTTTTACTTAAAACTACTGGTTGATTCTAATCCCATATATATATTTGTAAAAAAAAAAAAGAAACAAATAATGATTTTTGTTATAAAACCAATAAATTTGCAATTTTTTAACTGAATTAAGCAAGCATCCTAAGACTTTCTGACAGCACTGTATTTGGATGATTTATTGGCTGGTTTATTCAACATATTCCATGAACCCATCTTCTTTGACTATTTATGCAGTACAGGGCCACATATTGTATGATATTACATATAACATGATTCTGACATTCATGCACTAAATTAATATTCTGTATAATGAATTAATCCATCACACATTTATGTATGGATGGATAAACTGTGTCTGTTGCTTTGTGTTTTGTATTTGTTATGTTGGCTGGAGTACTGCAAAATTACTCTCTGATGGAGAAAATCTCTTAGTTTTACAATGTCTTTAATGCAGCCTTTTGTATTCTTAAAGCATGTTTGGAAAAACAAGTGTTAGCAAAACATGCTAAGCAGCTGGCAATGTCTCCTACCAAAAGCGCGACATTAGAAAATGTCAGTAGCAATAGGCCATTTGGCCAGCTATGTTTGACCAGTTGGTGATGTGTAATTCCTGCCCTGCCTTTTAAGACTCTTAAAAATCAGAATCCAATGGATAGCATGGCTAGTTTGCCCTATATTTCACTCAGACAATGGCGTGCTGTTTTATTACTTAATTTATATTTTTACACTTCAGGAATTCTAGCACTGCTTTTATAAAGTTTATGTTCATTATTTGACTTATACCCTCATTATTGAAATATTTTATATTTGATGAATATCACATGCTTCATTGACTGATGGCAATAATCACTGAGATATAAGATCAAGTATATTCACTTGTGTACATTTTGGTGTGACATGCCCACACCCAGGCTGGCTGGGCTACTGTTTTATATACAGAAATGACATACATTGCATACAAAAAGGTGAAGGCAAAGCAGCTGCTTCCCAGGTCCAATAGCTGGGCTACTGTTTTATATACAGAAATGACATACATTGCATACAATAAGGTGAAGGCAAAGCAGCTGCTTCCCAGGTCCAATAGCTCTGTGAAACTCACATGAAGCATGTGCATGTTATTATACTCCTTCCTGTTTATGTATGCTATTCTTAACAAAGATATCTGAAATGACATTACAATTTTGGTCATGCATAGGCGAGCTCATTTGTACAGACCTCAATAACCATCCTGTAGCAGCTTGAGGTAATTTTCCATTTTACATGACTGTCTTATTGTGCATATTTTGGGTATCCACCAGCTAAACAAAGGATTCATTGCTGGAGTTTTATAGTTGCTATGGGAGCAAGTGGTTTCATTTCTCTGAACAGCTAAACATCGTTGCTACCATGGATGGGTGTAATATTTCTAATGGCTGTGGATATTATCTGTATAAAAGTAATTGTATTATAATGGTCCTTAAAATATATTCAGTATAATATTCAAAGTAATACTTTGTATATACATATATATTGGTTTTTCATCGGCACAAATAGTGTTATATCATTTGAGCGACAAAAACATTGCGGGGATTATGTAATTCAGGAGTTACAGAATTTAAAGATAGGAGATCTTTACCTTATAACACATACAGCCAAATTTAGGGAACCCGGACACGTTTCCTTTAAAAGGCTGCAACCATTCACATTTGTCAGTATTACTCATTTTGATAGCTCTCGTCATGCACTCCGAATTTCTAATGAGGACCCACGAGGACAATGTGACTTCTTCCATCGCAGGATTTTTTGAAAAATGGAGGCAGTTTCCTTGGCAACTTGCATATTGATACAACTATTCAAATAAATATCTGCAGGAATACACAACTATTATGTTTTACATTCTTCCCCACAAGAAATATAGCGATGAAGTATATATTTAAACAAAAATTTGCCAATAAGCTAACATGCACGTGACGATACTTTTAAATGGCATTATGATTAGACATAGAAATGACGAATGACTAGTATAAGAAATAAAAACATTTTTAAAAAATCATATATATATAAAAATGTGATAAATGTGATTTCACCGTCATATTTTCACGTGAAAACAAAATGTCACCCCCCACCCAATTTTACATATGATTTTGCGTACAATTTCACGTATTCAAAGAGCTCTGTAAAGTTAAGGGCCTCCCGAATCTGCCAGCGTATTCATGCTCCTCCGACGCCCCTGCTTCGGAGCAAATGTTAGCGCATGAAAACATTTTAGAAACATGTCAAGAAATGTCTGGAAAACATCGACCTAACCCTTATACATTAATTTGAGATGAAATAGAATCATTCCCCAAAAAAATGAAAAAGTGAACTTTTGCTATGTATTTATTTGCCAACAAACAGTTTGAAACGCTTGTATAAATAAACATTGTGTTGTATGAGACATGCTACAGTTGTCAACAGTGAATGAATCAATCATGCGCACTGCATATCAGTGACATAATAATAAAGTAAAACTGAATACATAGCAATCATTATATCATATTGTAGGCCTATGTGAAAAAATGGCTAAATAGAAAAAGTCTATAACAATGTCTTTGCATGCCACAATTTGTGTACTTAAACCCTGTTTGAAAAACACGTGTAATCATTTCACCGTGTCTCTTACCAAAAGTGTGATATTAGAAAACGTCATATAGATATAGTTATGTGAGATTTTATTTTTTCTTGTTTTAATGCCAATGTTCATTATTTATACTGTTAAAATTTACAACGTTGTTATAGTTACGTCTTTGTGTGATGTAATATAAAATATAAAAATTCTGCAGTTTGGAATAAATGAAGAAATGCTGTGTTGCTTGTGGAACGTTGCAATGGTCGATTACCGTAATATAAGAAAGAAATGACAGAAACGTCATACATGTATTTAAATACACACAAATACATACTTAATTTGTTAATTCACTGAATAATTCTGGTTTTTATTAAACGTATGAAGAAATATCTTTCCACGCATGCCACGGCTCTGTCATGTGGCTTACTGTGCGCTTTAATTTTTTGGACTAGTATATTACGGTAGCTACGTGCAGTAAGCCTGAACTCGGCGATGGATTTTTCTGGTCTGACAAACACCCAAACATTCCACGCGCTGCGCAGAGCGAGAGAGACATGTTAGAGTGAGAGACAGTTACAGCCAGAAGAACGGCGGGGAGTCGGGGACGTTTGTCCCTTTTCAACTTTGGAAAATGGGCTTTATTGCCCTTCCAGCCAAGAGTAAAACTATTTTTTATGAAAGCAAAAGTCGTTAGGTACACAACGAACTCGGTTTGGTTCGAGTAGATGCATTTCTGCGATAGTTATTCGGAGTTTGAAATGTGGGCGATGGTGGTTTTGACGAGCGCGAGGTCTCCCCTCCTGTCGTCCAGGACAAGATGGCAGCAGCGCAGGCAGACTGAGCATGCTATGGGTGCGTTATAACTCCATAACATGTCCGGAGAAGTCCTGGATTTTATCAGTTGTTACACTCTGTGAAGGTGAGTTTTCCATATTTTTAAAGATATAACTACGTAGTTGGCGGTATCTCATTACAGGTAAGCGGCAAGTGCGCAGTATGCTTAGATCACACTGAACTAGCGATATGTCAATAAGCTCGGGCATTAAATGTAATATGTTAAGTTTTACTCCTTAGGTAGGTATGAAACTAATACTTATAGTTCATTGTGTGCTATCCGAAGTGGGAGGGGGGTTTGCTTGCTTTAAATAACTGTTGCCTTTAGCTCGTTAGAAAAAAGGTTAACGGCTAGCCGTTTGTACCCACGTAGCGGTGTCCAGCTTTCTTTCATATAATTTTCCAACAGAACAGCCGTGCCCTGCTGCCAGTTCTTTACCAAATGCTACCAACACCTTAACCAGCGCTACGTAACTGCGTTGTCAACACAGGACTATTTTCGGCCAGGCTAAATGGCTAGCGAGCTACCATGCCCTTTTGTATCTACGCCCATCACGACGCCTTTGTTTACCGTTTACAAAAACAGTCAACGAAAGTAATCATTATTTTCCACAAGATTATGGTACACGTAAACTAGCTGCTCGTAGCCAGAGTTGATTTATCTGCCTGTTTTTCGTTTTAATTCTCTAGCCGCCGTGGCTAACACTGCGCTGTGTTCTGCTGTTTATTGCCGTCTCGCCCGGCCTCTGCCCGCTTAACCATTCGGCCCTATTTCCCTGTCCTTACTCTTGTCGCACACGTCTTCGATTTGGCTACATTTTTACCCACATTTTGTTAAAACAGACAGCTTCCCTGTCGTCGTTTCAGCGTCGGAAGTCGGGATACGGCTGCAATTTACATTACAAGTAAGCATACTTGTATTAGAGCAGGACTCTCCTGTCACCTAGCTGGGCGCCTAGTCCTCCCAATATGCTGCCCCCACGTCCACAGTTGAAGCTAGTTCACTTTGGAGAGTCATTTGTGAAAATTTCTGCTTTACTTCTTTATGCGACTGTACAGATATGGGTTCCGTTAATATGTAGTACTTATGTACAGAAAGAAAGTAGAATTTTCAGGGAAAGTTTCTGGACTACTGATATTGTAGCTTAGATAAAATGTAGCAATTGAGGATTTCCGCTGTGCATTTATTGTTTTTTGCTGGATAAAAGTGACTGCTGTGAGCTTTGTTTCTGTACCATATAAGTCCAAGTGTGTATTTATATATTGGAAATGGACATTACCCCTTCCCTCCTCTTGCTTCTGTCACTTAAACAGTTGCCACCAAATTCCACCCCATGGCTAATACAGGAAATGCATTGACTGCTACTGTTTCAGAAGAATGAACTTATTTATTGGCTATGGAAGTCAAATTGGAGTCACACGATGATGCGCCTGCCATCTGGGAATATAGCCCAAAGGCAGGGTCGCTTGTGTTTAATCAGTCTCTGGTTACTAGTTGAATAGTATGAGCTTGAAGTAAATTAGCATGTGGATAATTAAACGGGAGTTGTTTGTCTTGGCCCAGTTCATTGTAAGATGAGACCAGTTGAAACCCCCCACTTCCATTTCACCCATGTTCACCAGTTTTTGAAAATCGCAGAATGTTTTATGAAAATAAAATATATATTTGTTATATAAAAAATAATGATTTGCTATTGGTGCTACATTGCAGTTTAATTTTACAATTTAATGCATAGCATAGACTTAGGGTGGGGGCAGCATGCTTTTAATGAAATTTACAGAGGATTTGAGTCACCATCTTCAGTTGAATAAAAAGTACTCAAACTTAAAGGCACTAATATGCTGTAGCGCAGTATGCACTGTAAGTTCTGTAGTCTTCTCCTATTGCCTCTTTTGAAACAATCTCTCTGAAGAGTCTTTACTTGACACCCAACTAACCCTGTGTTCCTGAAAAGCAACTAGATGGTCTATGGCAGGGGTCTCCAACTCCAGTCCTGGAGAGCTACCGTCCAGTAGGTTTTCTATCCTACCTGGCTTCTGATTAGCCACACTAGTTCTCAGGTAAATA
>JAODJU010000007.1:22333538-22344842 GCA_026776725.1 Gnathonemus echidnorhynchus | reverse complement strand
TGGCTCATCAGAAGCCAAGTGGAACAGAAAACCTACTGGATAGTAGCTCTCCAGGACCGGAGTTGGAGACCCCTGGTCTATGGTGTAGATGGTTGTCTTTATCTGGCTTTTGAATTATGAGAATTGGACCTTTTAATGCAAGTCTTAGATTGTTCAGATTACTCAGACTGGTGCAAAATCTTCCTCATCTTGATATTTATGTAGAATGTTAGTTTTAGTCTTTACCTCTTAAGAATGACAGTATGTATGTACCATTACACATAAGGAAAATGTCACTTTATGATTTGAAAAAAATTGGCATATACATACACACTGATAACTGACTCAATCCTGTCTCTTTGTTATTGGGACTTGCTTGATTGCCTTGTACTGAGTATGTGAACTTATCCCTAGCTTTCTAAGTATCTGGAACACTTGTGTAGTGTAATATCAGGCATCAAGGCCCATTATAGACCATTTTTTGCAATCCTGGAGTATTTGAGTCAGTTGACCAGCCTCATGGCTGAAAATTTAGTGTTTGCAGTGAATAAAGGGAGTGTGTCTTAACACACACAATCAGCCACATCTGGAACTGGGAAGTGATTAATTTTACACTCTGCCATGCTGTAGGTCAATTTCAGGTCAAGTAATCTTTAATATTAAACACTAAAGTTAATATTAGCTTTCCTCTCTAGGGGTAGAAAGGTTATGCGGGATTTTTTGGCTTGAAATTCCTAACTTGGCTATTGTAATAATCTCAAGATGGAGCTCTTAAGATTTTTTTTTTTGGCTTTTCCATTCTTAGGAATGCTGGGGAACTTGTAGTGACAAATAGGGGTGATTTATTCATGTAACCGAATCCCCTTTTGAAGGTTATATAAGACGCGTGACTTCTGAGTTATAGTCAGTTCTTTCTCGTTTGTGAAATTCTCTGGTGCTTTTAGCTGTGCATTCCGGATGACCTTCATTGGTGCTGCCCAGTGTTGTCGGTGCTTCTCAGGTAGAGTCATCTTGTTTAGTGCTGGGCTGCTGGCAGCTGTGTCTTGCTGGTGATGACAGGCCTGTTCAGGTCCATTAATGCTTGCACCATATGGTTGCCGCTGCTGCTTCATAAATTGAGATAATGCAGCTGGGTTCATCTGTCTGCCAGCAGTCACACTGTCCCAGCATGTTAAGATCCTAACCCTTCCGTATGCTTTCACCCATCATGCATTATTTTTCAGAATGCAAAAATGGGGCCAGCAGACTACTTCCTGAACAGGAAATGTTTCATTTCCATTGCATAATAGAAGCTTCCCAGCTAATGTTTGGGGATCAGAAAGGGGTCCACCCATTCAGAATGGTTTTATGCTGTGATGCAGTTTACGGAAATCCCACGTTATCTGGCTTATCTTGGAGATGTAGCACTCTTGAAAACAACAGTGGCAGAATCTACTGGCCTAAACAATCCACTGTATGTATTGATAATGCACTAAACCACTGGAATTTCTTTGGAGTTTGTGCAATTTGGAGTTACTTTCATAAACTACTGAAAAGAGAACTGAAAAGTGCACTGAACTGCAACTAGCTGACTTTTTTTGGAATAGTCCTATTCCACTGACTTCCTGTTTTTTTTTCCCTGTTTACCACTGTGTAGTGATGTTTAAAAATTTGCCATATACATAAGTAAATGTAATCTGATTTTAGCTGGCCTATAAGAATGACTGACTAGAATTTTTTTCTGGGCCAGCAGAGGGTGGTAGATCTAGGTAAGTTTGCTGTTTTTGTACTCAATGAATAAACCGTTAACAATTACACTGTTATTGAGTTAGTCAATTTAGCAAGATTTTGTGATCTGGTCACTTGAAAGTTATGTCAGGCTGGGTGACTGTTTCACTCAGTTTTAGCTTAAAGGTAAAGTGGCCATGCTGCTCCTCCAGAGATTTTTGTGTTTCTCAATACTCACACTAGGAAAGGCCTAGAAAACCCTTTAACCACTAGCCATCAAGGCATATAAATAGTAAAGTGTGTAACCCAGTATTAATGGAGATTCCTCACAAGCTGCAGACACTGATATGGGATCTTACTGCTGTACTTCTTCTCTACTAGGCCTTGTATCTCTTCCTTGTTGTTGAACTTTACTGTTGCCACATTGGATCCTTTGTGCCTTACCATTGAAGTACATTCTGTTCCTCGCTGCTGCTGTTGAATGTTACATGAAGTCTGGCTTATCTGGTCATTTCCGTGAAGCCCAAGCTGGACTTGGACATTGTGTGGCACATGTTGCATGGCGTGTGAAGTTTACCGCCCATCTGGGTGCAGCTGAGTTCTCTGCTGTTTTGATGAGCTAGTGCATTGAATGGTTCAGGTTGTGCTACAATTTGACCCTGATAGTTGGCCTGCTCATTTGATACACAGATATGCTGTTTGAAAGTCATTTGTGTCTTATAAATGGCACAGTTTATTTTCTTAAATACTTTATCGAAGTACGAAAAGTATGGTACCTGGTGCAGTAGAAAAGCACCCAAAGGTTACTTTGAAGCAGTTAGGCTTGTGCCATTTCCATATTTTGTTAAAAACTGTGTAGATAAAATAGTTGAGGTTAACAACCACACTCAGAATCTTGAATGTCAGTTTGTAACTGATGTCAGTAATACTTCACATTTCTGTTTAATATGCCGAAACTGGATTGGATGTGAGTCTGGTTTTAATACGCTGTAAATAAGTCGGGTTGTATCCATAACGCAGCTTAATACCAGGAGATACATAAAGCCAAATTAATGAAACAATGGTTGAATTATAGTGGTTATATGTATAGACACAGTCATACATACATTTATATTGTATTCATAGACATACATACATATATGCATACACATACTTTCTCTCTGTAGCCCTGAGTTAACACTTAAAACTGGCTTACAGAAAAAATTTTGTATTAAAGATTGTGGCTTTGCTCATATATAAAATATTTAATAGTAGTAGGCGATAACCAATTTTTGATACCATCCAGATATCACAGTGAGGTATATGGTATTTTGGCTGCATTTTAAAAAGCACCACTCTTCCAGTATTTTGAAATCCCCCAAAATACAGTTTTGCCAAAAGGAAGTACTGTGGTGTGCTGTGGTGTGCCATTATACTGCCTAAGCTTGAATAGTAGTTCTACTGATAAATGCATTGATAGTTCAAAAATGTGAAAATAATTTCAAATACAAACATGTAAGTGGAGTTGGTGTGCATTAACCCTTACATAGTTGATTAAAAATGCACATATAGGAATAGGTAAGTGGAACTGTAATTCAGATGCCTTATTGAATACTCGGTTCTTCAAAATTTAGAACGTTTCTAATTTGGAAACTAATTCTCACTACCCAGCCTTACACACCAATCCTCACTCCCTCCTGGTGTTTTACGTGATATACAATGATGGTTCTTAAAAATGGCAAGTCGCACTGGTGCGCCTAATTATAAAATTTAATCGCAGTCTGAGCCCTGATACTAGCTGATAGCTGCAACTTCCCCTCTGGAAAAACTGTAGGTCTCAACACTAACGCGTTTGAATATTTTACATTATTTAATGACATTTTTTTGGCATATGCTTTAATCCAAAGCAGGGTCAACCAGTCTCTGGCCTTGCTCAAGGGCCCAACGGTGAAATCACTTCACTAACCATAGAATTTGAACTGACAGCCTTCCAGTGATGGGCACAACCCTCAGAGCCACGCACTAATATAAACTGTTGTGCTATGCCGCAACTGGTATTTACTTGGGTTGACTTCAGATATACTGTTGTGGCCAGGTCAGTACAAATTTGCCCCACCCTCTGACACCTTATGTGTCCTATCATTTTGTCACTGTGTTTAATTGCTGGTAAAAAAAAATAGTCTGTTAAGCTTGGGAAATAAAATAGTCTTGCTTCAGGTCCCCCAGCAAAGACATGACTAAGTTCCACAGATTATGAGGAATGTCTGACAGTCTATCTGTGTGCTTCAACAGTTGCCGATGTTCTAGTTCCCAGACCATCTTCTACAAGTCTGAAGTAACTGGATTTATCTTGCCAAACCAGTCCCAGGACAGCTTGTTTTCTCTTAGTGACAGTGTTAGATCCTGAAAAGAGAAGTTGTCCTTCACATTATTAAATAAATGCTTGTAAGACTTTTCATTTAAACTTATTTTAATGGTAGCTATTTGTGCAAATTTTCTACTCTATAAGTAGTATTTAAGTTGTGATTTATGAGTTACATTCATACTTTTACTGTGTTAAAAAATTGGAATTCTAGTGGAGAACCTTCAGTAATCTTCAAGCATGTGACATATTTTTAGGAACTTTGGGGAATTCTGTAGTTTACTCAATTAGATTCACATTTTCTGGAATATAGCTAATCTATATTCCAGAAAATTCCCTTTCATCCTTGACACTTGCTGGCTTAGTTACAAAACTTAGAGCATGGTGTGAAGTTCTGACTTGCAGTCATTTACGTGATATCAGTCTGCTGCTACACACCTTTTCACCAGTCTGGGCATGTGCTATGAGCTGTCCCTGTGTGACTTGATATACAAAAAAACCCAAAGCCAGGCACTATTGGAAAAGTTGGTAGGACATGCTTGTGAAAACCACATTCCCTTTGTTCTCTAGTTTGTGCTGAAAGTGTGACTGCCACCTGTTGAACTTTGATAGTCATGATGGAGTTGTCAGTTGGCTTTTGAATGTGTTCTGTTTTGCTGTGGTTAAGCTGTGCATCTTCGCATCTGTGCCTGTGCTGTGTGGGGGAGGGTGTCGGGGTTTTCAGCAGCCGGGGAGGTTGTGAGCTGCAGAGGCAGTCGTGCAAAGGGGAAGCTCGTGGGCTGCCTGTTGAGCAGTGCACTTGTAGCCTGCTCCCTGGAGCGTTGTGACGGAGGCAGGCAGGCAGACACAGCCTGTCATCCTTTAAAAAAAAAAACATTGCAAAGGTGTGGGCTTGAGCATCGGCTTAGGTCTGGGCATGGCCAAGATGGTGGAAAGAGAGCAAAATGAAAAACAAAAGGTAGGCTGACACCTAGTGTAATGTTCGCTGTTTGACATTGCTGTCCTTACCAGCAACTCTTTAAGCAGGGTGTTGTTTCACTGCTACTGGCTAATTATAGTGCTGGGCAGTAACCTATGATTTTAAAGCTATTTTTGCCCTGGCTTTGGTAATGCTATTACTGACCACTTGGGTTTGAGTGCAGGGGGAATAGAAAATTTGGGTGAGGCACGTCTCTTTATTTTTTTTGTGTTGCCTGCCCATCCTAGGCTCTGTTTGATTACAGCTGAAATGGCAGCTGGCCTGTGAGATGATGTCTGCTGGGACCCCAGTAGAGAACTGGGTCGACGGCACCAGTAGTGCTCAGGCAGTCTAGGTAGTGTCAGTGTGCCAGAGCTTTGAGTGGGTAAATGAAGCAAGGTGTGGTTCCCTCACCAGAGCCTGAGGCAGAACAGAGTTGTGCTTCTCGTCTCTTGGCTGGGCTGCGTCACCCCGGGCTTTGGGCTCTTTTTTCCCCTTCAAACTGGGAAAATTGGCTAAAAGGTCTTTCAGTCTGTAATTTGAGAAGACCCTAGCGTTCAGGGTTGCTGCTGTGGCTGTAGGTGATGCAGTGTGCCTCCAAACTTTCTCTTTGCTGAGTAACATTCAGTTGATGCATCAGTTGCCTAGAGACCCAAAAGGTGCTGCTAGGAAACCAACTATAAAAGGTCATGCAAACCTTTTGAAGATAGATGTTAGTCATTCTTTACCTGCCCTGGATGTTGGGCACATCACTTTTCGTTGTGTGACTGTGTCCCAGTAAATCGACTCTCATGCAGTTCAGTTTTACAGTATGCAAATTGAATGAAGCACCGTCATATGAGGTCTTCGGCCTCTTATGTTCCAAATTGGTTAGCGAATGTCTGTCATCTCTTACATTAGCTTGTCATACTGCTGAAAACTAGCTAATGGGCTTATCTTGGTATATGGTGTGTCAACAGCAAGAGTGTTGCTGAAATTTGTTGCTAGCTTATGCAATCTCCCAAGCAAATATTACAAAATGAGCAAGGTTGGATAGGCGAAAAAAAGAAACTTTGCTTCCAGTACTTTTCCAGTACAACACAGGAGCGCTGCATTTCAGAATCTTACTCGGGCTTTGCCCATTAAAGCATCTAGTATGGCATGAGCTCTTACGAAAATGTCAAATTATCTGGCTGTCTGTTTTATAATTTAATGTACACAATTTTCAGTTTTCAGTTCCTTTTAATCAGCCTCTCTGGAGAACAATTGAAGTGTGTAAAAATGCTATTGACATTATACTCAGCATGTAAAGTTGGGTATTAAGTTAGCATTCAGGTTTCAAATGCAGCCGTTGTTGACTTCAGTGTGGTTGCCTGTCTGTCGTTTGTGAATCCTAAACAGTAGTTTTTGCATGAGGTTTTTATGGACCTGGAGTTGTCTTGGTTTCATCTTTATAATGGTTATCTATAAAACACTTGCAATGTGCTTAATGGTAAACTGACAGCAGGGTGTCTTAATCCATCATGCAGCAACATGCTGCATTTTAGCTTCATGAGTGAGTGTGAAGACTTGGCCCCAAACTGAAACATTTCTTTTCATTTTTGCAGTGTGCCTTTTATAAATAACTAGAATGACACCTTCTTTCAGCGACACATACTTCAGCAGCTGTGCCACCAAGCTGAGGTTAAGCCTGTTCATTGCCAGATATGCTGCTATGTTTGAACGCGAGTGACCTGTTTTAAATTAGATGTTAAGTTGTGTGTTTTACTTTGATGCCAAATTCAGTTATGCAGATGTTACATTTGTTTCTTAATGTTTGTTTCATGAACATTATAGCTAACATTAACATTGTTAGCTATTTGCAGTTTTTTAATGCAATGACATATAAGCACAGAACTTACAAATCTCACGCCAGCATAGAGAATGCATTGGCTTGATAGTAAGTTGAACAGGATATGATGAACATATGTCTTGATGATTCTGTCTGTGTGATGGACTTTTTGAACCATCTCCTACTGTGCTGATTTATCCATTTCTCTTCCACAGGTATGGCCTCACAAGTCTTGGTCTACCAACCACATGTTTATCAAACCCAGACAAGTGCCTTTTGTAGTGTGAAGAAACTTAAAGTAGAGCCCAGCAGCTGTGTTTACCATGAGAGAGCCAACCCACGGACCTATTTGAATGGTAGATCCTTCGGCGTTGTGCACTCCACGAATATCGTTCCTTCATTTCAGAGAAAACACTCGGCGGCTGGGCGGAACTTTTCATTGCAAGCCTTGAGTGACGTGAGAGGCGAGCAGGACAAAGGAGACAGGCTCACCTCACAGTGCAAGGGGGCACAGCAGGAGGGTGTGGGGTGTGGAGGAACAGCGGGGAGGGTGAGCGGAAGGGAAGGGGGCACCGCTGGCCAGAGAGGCATAGGTGACAGCAGCAGCAGTGGCCGGACGAACTGCGACGAACGGAAAGAGCAGCAGGAGGAGGACAGCGACGAAGGTTTGAACTTGACAGAGAAAGCCCAGCGATGTGGGCTGAAACGTAAGAGCGAAGACTTGGAGAGCCGCCGAAGCGCCATGCAGATAGTGGAGGATCTGTCCATGTTGCCTGCGATGTTGCAAACGAATGTGGGGAACCCAGCGGCAGGGGGTGGGCCCAAGCCAGGTGGGGGAGGGGCTGGGCCCGGGGGTGGTGAAGGGGATTACCAGCTGGTTCAGCATGAGGTTTTGTGCTCCATGAAGAACACCTATGAGGTGCTGGACTTCCTGGGCCGGGGCACTTTTGGGCAGGTGGTCAAATGCTGGAAGCGTGGCACAGGTGAGGTCGTGGCTGTGAAGATCCTGAAGAACCACCCGTCATATGCACGCCAGGGTCAGATCGAGGTGGGCATCTTAGCACGGCTGAGCAGTGAAAACGCTGATGAACACAACCTGGTGCGCGCCTACGAGTGCTTCCAGCACCGCAGCCACACCTGCCTGGTGTTCGAGATGCTGGAGCAGAACCTGTATGACTTCTTGAAACAGAACAAGTTCAGCCCGTTGCCATTGAAAGTCATCCGGCCCATATTGCAGCAGGTGGCCACGGCCCTGAAGAAGCTGAAAGCTCTGGGCCTCATCCATGCCGACCTGAAGCCAGAGAACATCATGCTGGTAGACCCGGTGCGTCAGCCCTACAGGGTGAAGGTCATAGACTTTGGCTCAGCCAGTCATGTCTCCAAAGCTGTGTGCTCCACGTACCTTCAGTCACGGTATTACAGGTGGGTTTGTTGCTGCGGACTCCTCCTACATTCCTTCCTGCTTTAGTTGCATCTCTAATGGTACAGTGTAACTTTCTCTTTGGCTTTTCACCACTATTGCAGTTCTGAGTTTGATCACTTTTCTTTGATATAAACTTCCTTTTACCCAAATAGCATTTACACTGCCACATACTGTTGTCCAGAAAGTTCTGAATCATTTGAATAACACCACTGATGGTCAAAAGCATATACTCATCTATCTGTCTTCTATACCAGTAATCTAGTACGTGGATCTCTGTGAACCTGGAGCCTATCCTAGGAATCATAGGACAAAAGTGGGGGAAACACTATACAGGATGCTCATCCCTCCCATGGTATTTTAATATGTAGTTTATGGTTTGATTGATTGATTATGGGCAATTGTTCTGCATACAGTGACTTTTAAAATTGTATCTGTGTTCCTACATAAATATTCTGTCCACTGTGGAAATGGTAAGACATTCAGTGTGTATCCTCATGAGGTTTGGAGCACTTTTAGAAAAGGGTGCTATCTGAGAGCAGTTTGTCAGAAAAGACTTATTTTTGTATTTTTGATAAGTTGTATTGTCGGCAGGAAATGAGGCTTGATGCAAGCTGAGCATCTGTTGTGCTAATTGCTTCTAAGTTTGTAATAAGTCAGCCTAAGAATGTGCAAGAAAATATCATCTTTGTCTTTGCGTTTCTGTGTATTAGATCTTTAGTGGGAATGTGCCAAAAGATGAGGAATGGATTATTTTTTTTAACCATTGAAATGCCTTGCATGCCATGAGCAGTTAACATGTTAAGCTGACTAAGTTCTGAGTAATGACCTGCAGATTTTAGTATGAGCGGTGCAGCCAAATGTCTGTAGAGGATCAGAGTCACACCCAGGTGTCTTATATAACTGGTTAGCAAAGCCAATATGTTTATAGCAGCAAGGTCTCCTTTATTATGTCTTGCATATTTCTTGACTGGCAAATGGAAAATTCTTTGATTGAAGGGCCAGTTCTATACTCACCTATTTCCTTTTAAAGTATTTCATGCCTTGTGTGCAACCGAAAGGGGTGACACGTTTGGTTATACCAGTGGCGTAGCTGGGTCACATGTCTCTCGAGATTTGCAAGGCCAGCCACCTGCAGCCGTACCTCTCTTGCTCCGTACCCTGTTGCCTGGGGAAAGAGCCATGGGCATGAGCCTGCTTCTGGTCTGGCTTATGGAATACTATGAATGGTCTGTGTATCAGCAGAGCTCTGTGTCTTCAGCTCGTCAGCCTCTGTAGCTGTTCTGCTCTTCTGGCCTTTGCTTGTGGGGATTCCAGCTGTCCTCGCTTCACCATCACTTCTTGTAAATGCTGTGTTTGTCAGGAAGTGGCATTTTTCCTACTTCCTGTATCTCAGAATTGTTCTCTGCAGCTTTTTAGAATTTCCTGCCTGTAATTAAGCCAGACTTACTGTAATTAAGGCCAGTCTTCATCCTGGGGAGAAGTACTCAGCTGCTGTCTAGAGTAATATTTCTCATGCTTTTGTTAAATTAACTACTAAACAAGTGAACAGGACTTTTTTACCCCCAATACTTACCTCTTCCAAACACCTGAGGGAGTTAGACTTTTCTATTATACACTGTAGAATGAAAAGTGTGTTAGCTTGGCTAATCTTTGACTTGTGTAGTGAGGTTATCAATTGCACGATAAAAAAGGGTCCAGTGCACATTCTGAAGGTCAGATCTGTATGTGTAGAATGTCTGTGCCTTGCATTTAGTGTAGGCCCTTGAATCAGCAGTCTGCAATTAGCAACGCTAGCGTCTTGGCTAAAATGCATGTCTCTGGCGTCATAGGTGATTGGATTAAAGCAAATGCATCATTTGGCCCAGGTTCAGGCTAAAAGGACCCGGGCGACAATGCTCAATGTAGTGGGTGGGAGTGAGGCAGAGGCGCACTGGTTAGTAGTTAATTGGATTTTAATTCCAATTACAATTTTGGGGTACCTACCATTTTCAAAACAAAATAATCAAGATAAAACGATTGTGCCACATTTCGTTTTGCAGTGATGCTCCTCTTTTGTCTTGTTATAAATCTAGCGTACCCATTTTTTGTTTCTCAGTTAAATTTTATATTTATAATTTTGCCTTCAAATTTGTTTGAACTATGAGGCTTTCCCCTCTGAACCCAGTTCGGTCCACTATGGCTGAGGTTAATGTGTTTGATCCACCCGAGGGATAAGCAAGCTCAGCGTTCGAGGCCTCCACGGGGTGGTTCTGCAGTCCAGCCTGTGCGGGGTGACCCTGGTGCAAGTGCTGCACTTTTGGGGAATAAGCCATGTTACCAATTTGTACCAGGGTGCAGAGAAAACCAGGTGCATTTTATTCCTGGCAGTCTGCATGTGCCTGTCGAATGTGCCTATTCAGCAGCACAGGGAGATTTCCTGACATTAACACCTTAGGTTAGTGGTAGGATTGTGATGACACCCAGTCAGATCTACTAAATGGCTGTGAGTAACTTCAGCGATGGCAATGTTCTTAGCCTGCAGGCGTGGACCCCAGTGCCTAGACAAACGACTGCGTTTGGGCAGTCATGAAAGTCGGGCTTTGCTTCTTTGCCAAGTAGCCATCGTGTGTGGTTTTGTGCTGAGAAGAACAATCCCTCAGCTGAAGTATGGACCGTGTAGCAGATCAGCTTTGCCTACTGCTATTGATTAGCTGCTGCTAAGCTTCTGCCTGGTGTCAAGAATTGGGAGTGTAATGTGATCTGTTAGCCATCTAGTGTGATTAATATAGTCACCATGTGATGAGAAGCGCGTATGTAAAGTGTATTTATAGAGCGTTTTGCTGTTGGTGACGGTCACTCAGCTTCCTACAGGTATGGGGCATGTGGATCTACCTGATCAATCCGAGCTGTTATCACAACAGTCCTGTTTGTGCTTAGCTTTGTGTGTGTGTGTGTGTGTGTGTGTGTGTGTGTGTGTGTGTGTGTGTGTGTGTGTGTGGGTGTGGGGGTGGTGGGGGGGAGGCTCCTTGCCAGGCCTGTTCCCATTGCTCTGTCCTCACATTCACCTGCTGAGAATGGTTTGGCCGCTTCTGTCTGGAAGAGCGTGC
>JAODJU010000007.1:22315308-22333438 GCA_026776725.1 Gnathonemus echidnorhynchus | reverse complement strand
AAGGTTCAGCGTAGGGCTACAAGAATGATTCCTGGTCTTAGAGGAATGTCTTATGAGGAGAGGTTAGCTGAGCTGAACCTATTTAGCCTATTTAGTGCTGTAATAAATGCCTGAGTCAGGTAATATGCAAGATGGTGCCCACAGTCTGTCTGAGTGCATGTATACTGTTCTGATGCATACATACTATATGCACTACACTACATAGTAGTAGACTTGTAATGCAATTCAGTAGGTATTGTGTAAGCATGCAATTTCAGACACACCCTTAGTCTGAATTGGTTATTACATATGACAGGCCACAGCCCCTACTCCCCTACTGCACTGAGCACCATGCCTGAGTGGCAAAGAGAAGCTCGTAAAGTGCCTTGTGATCTAACCAGCAGGGACTCCTGGGAGGAGACATTAAGCCAGGAAGTGCTGGGCAGGGAACAGGTGCTGGGCATACAGCACACTGACATTATATACAAGCATGCAGATATTACAGCCAAATTAGAGGCACCAGTTCACAGAAATAACGTGACTTTGGACTGCAAAAGGAAACCCACATGAATGTAAAAAAGGCCACAGGCATAGAGCCAGCAACCAGGGATGGGATTCAAACCCACAACCCTGTAGGTGGGAGGTATTAGTGCCACCACTGAGCTACAATGGCCGAAGAGCGGCTTTTATTAAACTTTACAGTTAATTTCTGACATAACACCCTGCACATCAGAGTGCTGTATTTAACTACAAACAAGCCATCTGCAAGGTGGATAGGCGAGCAGGTGGAGAGGCAGAGAGGTAGAGAGGTGGAGAGGCGGAGAGGTGGAGAGGCAGAGAGGCGGAGAGGCAGAGAGGTGGAGAGGCAGAGAGGTGGAGAGGCAGAGAGGTGGAGAGGCAGAGAGGCGGAGAGGTGGAGAGGCCAGAAGGCGAGTCAGCGGACCCAGCTCCTTGAGGTTGACCACATACTCCTGCATAGTTCATAAGCAGCTCTGCGAGGTGAAGGAAACTCGGCTTTCTTGACGTTTCTCAGGTTACGCCTTTTTGGCTTGATTTGCAGGAATAAATAGTAACCAGAACAATTCAGTTGGGAGAAGAAGTTACCATGGCAACCAAAACCCACCCGGGAACCGGCCCGGCTGCAGGAGGCTTTGTGCGGCGATCACCTTTCAGCGAGTGCAAGTCCCACAGCAGAGACTACAGAATGGTCTGAAGCAGTGGGGCTGACTACGGAGGTGACCCTAGTGGTGGGTTGGACAGCACCATTCCCCTGTGACACCCATGTGAGCCCCCAGACTCCTCTGTCTCCAGCCTGGCAGTCAGTTGCAGCCTGGAGTGACTCGATAGGGCCTGGTAAAGAGGGCAGGGCTTGGAGGTGGGACTTCACAATCCTACACACACACACAGACACACACACAGACACACACACAGACACACACACAGACACACACACAGACAGACAAACACGAAATCCCCTAAAGTACAGCTGTGTCTAACAGAGTGTTAAGGTGGGTTTTCGTTCACAGAAAGAGAGGAGGGGACACAGAGGTGGAATGAAACTGTGTGACAGATAGAAAGCATGGAAACCATGAAAAACGTCATACAAAGAAAAACGTCGTGCAAATCCCCTTTTTACATTGATGTTGGTATTTTAAACATTCATGAATGACTATGACACTCTGACAGTGCGACACATGGCCTTTAGAGCTACATATCCACACATGACTTTCAGTGAAACATCCTCTGGTGATCAGAGCCCAGGCCGGGCGCGGGAGTACGACGTGACATCACGCCGCACGGACACTGTTAGACAGGAAGACAGACAGACGGACAGAGACACTGAGCCGCGTGACGCCGACTGTGCGAGAGAGCGACTGTCTCAAGCTCCGCAGTCCGCAGGCAGTCCTGCGGAGTCCCTGACAGAATCATCCGCCAGAGTGCCAGAGAAAGAGACACTCAGAAAGAGAGATATTGTTAGCTAAAGACCAAGGCAGTGAAAGCTTGTAAAAACACAGGAAAGCTGCCCCCTTCCCAAGTCTTGCGGGGGGTGGGCATGCGAAGGCAGAGCTCTGCGGCGTCCCGCTCACACTGACACGTCTGAAAAGGCATCAGATCGGCTTTCGGCGGCTCCAGACGGGGCCCCGCCTTGCCAAAACAGCCCCAGCTGCTTCTCATTATACACATTCCTGATGCTGTGACACCCCCTCTTTCCACCAGCCCACATCCTTGTGTGTGTGTGTGTGTGTGTGTGTGTGTGTGTGTGTGTGTGGTGCTGGTGGGGGGGGGGCTCCTTGGCAGGCCTGTTCCCATTGCTCTGTCCTCACATTCACCTGCTGAGAATGGTTTGGCCGCTTCTGTCTGGAAGAGCGTGCTGATTGGATACAACCATTTTTATGTGCCCAGCTAGTTCATGTCTTGTTTAACAGTTTCTGTTTTAAAAGCTGATTTTTTTTGATGCCGCATACTTGACCAGGCCCGTTGCATAATGTCTTACAAGGTTTTAAATCTCATTGCCTTGGTTGGCTGTTTGGTGAGTGGCTGTTTGGATGGCATGTGCTGCTAAGGTGTTAAGGGCAGGTGGCTATGGACACCTAGCTCCTAACATGACCCTTAAGCTCAAAGTACAAATCCAAAGCTCAAAGCATAGTAATGCTGTAAGCTGTGTGGGCCGAGGCTCTCCCTCTGTGTGAGATGGCTACTTTGCTAATGCTCACTTTGATCCTTCTTTGTATTTGAAACTTCTGAACCAACGTGACACCTGTAAGTATACCTGTAAATAAATCATATCAAAAGTACTTTTATTATAATAGGTTCAATCTTTCTCCCTTCACAACATATACATTATTTTTCTGTTATGGTATACCCCAGACCGTACCATACCATTACCAGAATCTCTGCACTGAGACATTTTGAGAAAATCTAGAGTCTGATTCTGCATCGTCATTATCCTGTAAAGGGATCAGTTCAATGTTTCAAGCCTAATATTGCTATGCAAAGTTTTTTTATTTTTTTATTATTGTATTTTTTTTACCCCATCAATTCTACTTCTGTTTAAGCCAACTAATTAGGCTATTTTGAACAAGTGACACTATCCTGTAGAGGTGGGCGAGAAATCGATTGTATAGGTTAATTTGAATTTACAGTTCAGGATGATGTGTTTTTATAAAAATCGATTTTATTACTTATTTTACACGCGAGCGCCAAAAGCGGAACTAATGCGACGCACCGTTCTTCACGGGTACATTAGCACGACGCACCCAAACACTGTAGCGGATTCACAAATAACATGGCAATGGTTCGATTTTTGTGCCGTCAGACACAGACCAAACAAGTCCTCACTGCAAAGTCTGTTTAAAAACTGTTGCAACCAAAGGAAGCAGCATTTATTCCAGCACCTAAAACAGAGGCACACAGCGGAGTGGGAGAAGTACAGCTCCCAGTGAAATTAAAATACCTGCAGCACCAGCACAACATCCAAAGTTAAGCAAGCAACCAACCGTCCCTGACACGTTTTTGAACTGTGTGCCATATGATGAGAATGGGGCACGATGGAAGGCGATGAACGCTGTCACGATGTATATTGCAAAAGACATGGTGCCCATACATATTGTGGAAAAGCTGGGATTCATTAACATAAGTTTTTACAAGTTTCTAAAAGTGTTTACAATGGCGTGGTCTGCCATCTCACTTACAAGCATCTTTTTTGGCTTGTCAGATTGCACTTTAACTCTAAAGTAAAAAAACAAAAAACAAAATAAAATTAATTCGTTTTGAACCATTTATTTGTCATCTGTAGTTTGATTTTGAATAGGGGAGGGGAAAATCGATTAAAGTCGAAAATCGGATTTGTTGTGAAAAATATCTGATTTTATTTTTAGGCCATATCGCCCAGCTCTATCCTGTTTACTGTTGTTTATATACATCGTTCATAATTTATTTATAATTTTGCATTTCTGCATCATTTTTTCAAATCTGGTAGCAAATATGCTGCATTCTGCATGTTTTGTGTGCTTGTGTTGTAATACTGATCATTAGTTAATTTTGAGCTGTAAACAGGAATGCATTTTGCTGAAATGTGAATGCTGTGGTGTAACAGCAGATATCAGTGGGATTTTCAAGTGAAGATTTGTGTGCCATCACAGGGTATATATGCTGCTCTGTACGTCTTGCATGTAATGTTTAATCAGTATCAAATGTGACAAACGTCACTGATCTCCCCTCTATTTCTTTGGTAATGTGGACTGAAAACAACATTTGCCTGCTCTGTGAGACTCCTTTCAGTCTTACATTCCTCTGAGGTTTCTGCACATTTTGATCATGAACAGGAAGGATTCAGGCCAGGGGAATTGGCGTGTTTTCAAATGCAGGGTGGGCGGTTCGCTGTGACATGCACTGGTGGCTGTGGCTGCCCCTGGCCCCAGAGCAGAAAAGCTACCACAGCCGCTGCCCCTGCACACTCGGTCCCCATTTGCTTGTTTCTGGTAAACGCAAGACCTTTCAGGAAATGACTCAAAATAGAAGAGTACATTTGTACTTTGTAGCACAGAGAGGAAGTTTGGTGAAGCACGCAGAAGCAACTCAACATTGTCAGTTGTTGCTGTTCATCCACCAAGTGACACCGCTAACTTTGTGTGATGAAACTGATAACTATACTTTCAGGATTACTTAGCAGTTTACCTTTTATTTACATTTCCTCACTTTTATATCAAGAATATCAGTATTTAAACGTCTTGGTGTTATATTAAAAGCTTTATAAGTATCTTCCCTCTGAAATCTAAATGTATGACAGCTGTATTCAGGCAACTAATGTTACAACACAGAAGTCTATTTTTTTGGGTAGTATAAATTTTGCTGTGACAAACTACGTGGCCTCAGCTATATATTTCTGAACTTCTCTGTATCACATATGTACCAACTGCAGAGCGGCCCACTGTACAGGGGAAAAAAAACGTAAACAGGAAATGTGTGTTCTGTGCTGTATAATGTGTGCTGAGACAGAAATCTGGGATCTATACAACTTGAAAAGAAATGTGTGGAATGCCATGTCTGGAGTTGTTTTTCTGCCTCCGACCTCCCCACCCCTTCCCCCCTGGTGCCCGCGTGCTTGATGGGGAATCGCCAATGTCGCTGCTGCGCGGCTGGGGCCAGTGCATGAGCACACGAGGAGCTCCTTAAAATAGCCAATGGGAGGTGACCAAAGCCCGTGCACTACTATAGATGGTGATGCTTTCTGGCAGTCAGGGGGAAATAAGACAGAACTGAATGCTACTGAGGTCAATCAGCAGTTCAAGGTCAGTGTACTCCCATGTCAGCTGTTTTCCTCTTTGCTCTTCTGACAGCACTGAGGCGATCTGGAGAGCAGAGCAGTGAAGTGTAGGGCAGGCTGGGGTGGTTTGATGCTTTTTTTCCATTAGAAAAGGCTGCTGGGTTCTTTTTTGCACACACACACACACACACACACACACACACACACACACACACACACAAAATATCTTATAGTATCTGCTTCATTATGTTTAGTGTCCTTGGATAACTTTTATTTTAATTGCTTCCTTGCATGATACTTCATGCAGATTCTCCAAAAGATCCTCCACCCCTTTGGTTTCTATATAATTACTCTATGCATTAACTCATAAATGCCAGCATGGAGCTGTAAATTACAGTTAATTGTGCTGCAGCAAAGTATATGCGAACAAGCCCAGTTCTATTATTTATAAGCTTTTGTGCTAAATGTAAGAGTTGACATTTAAAATGGCCAAAATGTGTGTTAGCTTCAAGTCAATTTGAGTCAGCTGCTCTTATGTAACTTCGTTTGTGCCATACTGTCAAAGCTGCTGTGCTTTTATGCTTCGAAACACAATGCGGCTAAGCAGCCAAGGTTACTGTCTGAAGTTAACAGCACATTGAGCCTGCTAATGGGGCTGTTCATCCAGCGCGACAGCCTCTGTCACATGTAGATGGCCTTGTGTCTTTGCTTTATGCACTTCGTGTGTTTAATCCCATGCTGAACTTGTTCTGGTCAGTTTTGTGTGTTTTAGTTGTATATTTTTGGATGGGAATGTAATGAAGTGTCAAGGTGCTGAATCCTACCTCTTTCAATAGATATGGAAATTGTGAAATATTACTCTTTGGGGAAATACGATTTCATTGGTGAACAAATACAACCATGATGGGTTCTGTCCAGTTTGAGAAGTCTCTGTATCATGTTAAAAGTATTAAGAGAAAATTAAGCTGATTTTGTTCTCATCCATCCATTCGTCCATTATCTGCAGCTTATCCAGGGTCGGGTAGCTTGGGACAGTAGTCTCAACAGCCACCACCTTCAGCTCCACTGGAGCCATACCATATGCATGTAGACTAGTTGGGCAAGCTCCTATGAACCCTCCAGTATCCTTGTGAGGGTAAAGTGCTGATCCAGTGTTCTGCAACCCGGGGTGGAATCCACATGGTTCCTCCTGGATCCAAGTGTCGACCAACGAGTCGACCCTCCTTTCCAGTACCCCTGCACAGACCTTCCCCCTGAAGTTGGAAAACATCGTCCAGTCCCCGTTTTTAAAGACTGGCAGACTGGGGTGGTGGTCCCAATCCAAAGACACCGTCCCCAGTATCCATGCAGTGTTGAAGAGGCATGTCAGCCAAGACAGCCGAACAACATGAAGAGCTTTTAAGAACTCCGGGATCTATATTATCTCATCAACCCCTGGAACCTTATCACCAAAGAATATTTTGACCATTTCGGTGACCTCAGTCCTAGAGATCAGCAAGCCCAAGTCTTCAAGCTCTACTTCCTCCAAGGAAGGCAATCAGTGGGATTCAGGAGGCTCCCAAAATATTCTTTCCACTGCCTGACTATATCCCCATTAGAGGTCAATAGTTCTCCATCCCTACTGTAAACAGCATGGGTAAAGCCCTGACAATTTGCCAGAATCTTTTTGAGGCCAACTGAAAGTCCTTCTTAATGGCCTCACCATACTCCTCCCACACCTGAGTTTTTGCTTCGCGAAGCTGCTTTCCGCAAGGCCTGCTGGGACCTTTCGGCTGCTTCAGGAGTCATGCAAGCTAACCAAGCTCTTACAGCTTGACAGCTCCCTTTACTGCTGGTGTCCACCATCAACTTGGGGGATTGCCACCACGACAGGTATCAACAACCTTACAGCCACAGCTCTGCACAGCGCCTCACCAATTGAATCACGGAACACTGCCCATTCAGGCTCAGTGTCCCCTGACTCCGTGACTGCCAGAGGTGTGAGTTAAAGATCTCTGAGACAGGGGTCTCTGCCAAATGCTCCAAGCATACCTCCTCTATGCGTTTGGGTCTACCAAGTCTATCTGTTTCCCTTCCATTGGATCCAACTCGTCACCTGGTTGTGATCAGTTGACAGCTCATGCCCTTTCTTCACCCAAGTGTGTGAAATGTGTGGATGCAGATCCGACGATACAATCACAAAATTGATCATCGAACTGTGGCCTAGGGTGGTCTGGTGCCAGGTGCACTTTTGAAAAACAAAGTACAAAAAAATAAAAAGGAGGCAGCCATCTTGTTTACCAGGGTGAGCTCCCAACATACTGGCAATGAACCAGGCGGATCAAGCATCCAATGGAGATGTGACTATTTTGCCGAGGCTCGAACTCTTGACCTTCTGGGCGCTTTTCCAATGCTCCAAGTACCTTACTTTTGGTATGGTATTTTTGGTACTTTCGCTTTTCTTTCTTGTAGTACCAAAAGTACAGTACCTGGTGCGGTGAAAAAGTGCCCTCTGATCACAGGCATAAGGGCCTAACCTGCTGAGCTACACACCACCCTCCAGAGTACATCACCATGTCATAAAAAAGATTCAGACCTGTTTGGGGAAACTCCAGTGTATTTCAGATCTAATACCGTAACCTCATATATAATTGTTGACCTCAATGTTCCCTGTTTGTTTTGGGTGAGCAGTTAATATCCTTTTTATTATGCTAATATACTTTCTTGCAAGTATAACACTGTCTATAGTTTATGGTTTCTGAAGAAAGGGCAATACAGAGTAATGCTTCGTTTAACCCAACAAGAGCTGATATTACTGCATCACAAGCAGCTTATTTTTTTTTGGCTAGGTTCAGCAACCAAGCAGGTACATGGGATGCTCACAGTTTGGCTGCCTTGTGTTTCACTGCGGTATTGTTCACCATTTGGGGAAACAGATCATATAATGATTTATTCATTATTGTTAAAAATGCATGAGTAGTTCTGACTGTTCCTCGGGTTTCTGAGAGAGGATCCCGGGAGTCTCTCTGATGAAGGGAAACTCTAGGTGCTTAGAGGAAATTACATGGACCCACCCCACCCACCAGAATCACCAGATTACGTACCCCTTAAGTCCAACTCGCATTTCTTATCTGTATCCCGTTATGGTCAGTGCACTGTGCGTGTGATGTAAATCACCAGTGTCCATGCAGCCCTGACTTTGCGTGTAGTGGATGTTTTGTGTGTTGACTGAAAATGTGCAAGGAATTGATAAAAATACCGCCCAAACCTAATAAGAACTTATAAAATTTTGCTAAAGTTTATCCATGTCAATACAATGTTTGTGTGTGTTGCAATACATCTGCCCTGCGGTGATCATGGGGAATATCATTGCTGTGCGCATGCGCCGACTGTGACCGTCTACATCCATTGACGAATTTAGTATGAATAGAGTCTGAGCTCGGGCTGAGTGTGTAAGCTGAAAAGTCGAGTATGGACTAGGCTTTAGCGTGCCGCTTTGGAGTGCTGCGTCCATAAAGTTGTCCTCAGTGGAAAGTGAAATGGGGGCAAGAGCACGAGCCACCCTATGGGGTCATGTCTGGCACAGCCCTGTCGCATTCGTCTCTTTCGGAATATTTAGCATGGCTGAGATGATGGGCACGTAGTATTTCTTGGCCCTACGGCGTACATGAGTGAGGTGTGTGTGCAGTGTAAGGGATTGAACTTATTTATCAGACGCTTTTGTCCCAAGCGACGTACAAGTGAGGAAAGCTTTGGAACAATGCAGGGTGAGCTAGCATCCCTGGAGCAGTCGGGGTTAAGGGCCTTATCTAACGGCCCAATTGTGATGTGATATTACTCTGTTAGGATTTGAATCCATACCCATACAAGCACAGCTCTCTAACCACTGAGTTACATATGGCACTCTTGTATCAGTATAGCAAAACCTTGTTACGTATAGGTGTGTAAGTGACTTTATTGCATTAATTTTTATTTCTTGTTTTTTTTTGTGCTGTGTGCATTTGTGGCCTCCTGTGGCAACACAAACTGATAACTGAAAACAGTGTTCTTTATCTTTTTCCTCACATCCTCCTGTCATGTTTTCTGTTCCTGTGGGTTTTTGTTGAATGCCTTCAATTCATGTTATATGCATTAGAATTCATTTTTCTTATTTTAAAGTTTTTCATCATGTATCTTTTACGCTCTTGTATAAAACTAGAAGCAATGGATCTGTAATCTTTTTTATTCAGGCCTTCAGCTGCTTTATGGTCTGTGTGGCCTTCATCAGTTACCGCGTCTCACCAGCTGCTATATTTGCAGAGCTGATGGCCCTGACATGTTAAAAGCATAATTGGTGGACAGAGTTATTTTCTGCTGTTGTCCCCTTTTGTTGTTCTGGCCTTGATGTGACGTGCAGGACCATAGTGCACATGGAACAGCCCTGGGCTAAAATATCGAACATGTATCCAGTGGATAAGCCCCTAACAACAGATGATGGGAGGCTCATATGTGAAGGAAGTTGTTCCACGCTCTCCTTACCTGTGGCCCGGCCCCTGCGCTGTGGCAGACAGGAGGCTTTGAAACACTGGACAGGGGAGCCAGCATTTCAGTCTGTCAATAATTCAAGCTGCAGTTTGGCTCAGTGGATTACATTTCCCGGGGGGTGCACTGGCCATATTCTCCAGTCAGCTTGTCTCAGACGGGGGGGGGATGGCGTCCCGCTTTGCTCGCCCCCTTGCGAGTCTCTCCTGTTAGTGCTGTGGAGCCAGTAGCACAATGACAGCCTAGCCTAGTGAATAAGTACCACGTCACCCCTCCCCCCAGTGAAATATTCCACATTCGGCACTTTCGTGAGCACAGCACTTGTTACTCTATACCCAGCGATCCCGTGACGCAGGACGGATCTCCTGCTAGCAGTGTGGAAGCATATTTCTGAAGCATGAGGTCATGTCCTTGAATAATGCATGCCCATCTAGCTAATAGGCAGGGCACACCCAGTCCCTCCTGCAGGCGTGCATCTCATTTGCACAGGCTCTTCGAACAATAGTTGTTTTTCATCAGTGTGATGTGAAATTTGTTGACATTGTAGAAGGACCTTTTTTCGTGTGTGTGTGTGTGTGTGTGTGTTAAAAGGAGAAGCATTTTCTTTTTCAGGATTACTGCTTAGTTTTTGACTAACATACTTCTTAAGGGTCCCTTCCATGAACTCCTTGATCCTCCTCGTTTTGTCTTTCAGTGCTCTTCTGAACTCTGTCCATCTTAGATTGGCTGAACGCTTCATTGAGTGGATTTTATCTGAGAAACCCCCTGTGTATGTTATGAAAGTTGTTTCTTGATCTCTGAAGAAGCAAACTTTTTCCATTCTGCTGTCCTCAGGCTGCCTTCAGCATGCTGGTGAACAGCAGAAGTCTCATTTTGTTTTAAATAATGCAGCTTGTAACTCTGCAGGCCATATGCACTTTTGTGGCTAATTATAACAAAAGTAGATCACTGGGAAAGGTGATATTAGCTGGCAGGGGCCCGCATGCAGAGCCATTAGCATTTACCCGGCTGCATGATGGCGGTGCTCAGCCCCACGAGCCTGCGCAGAATGTAGGCCTCTTGACTAGCCTAACTTTTTGTTCTCGCGGGTTTGGCCCTTTATAGACACCCTTTGCCGGCATGCTAGTGAATGTGTGCCTAGCTGGTCATGTGTCTTGGGGAATGGCACCATGTTTAGTCCATGTGTGAGCTTTCTTTGGCGACAAAGTGATTTCGCCTTGCCGCTGGCTGGGACTTCAGAACCAGTCCTACACAGACGCCTTCACTGGGGTGTGCAGCCTCACTTGGCCAGACTGTTGTATTATGGCTGAGAGCGTCTTGGAACAAGCGGCAGTTTGTTTGGAGTGGCCTCCTCCTGCCTCAGTCTGAAGTGTTTAGCTGGAGGCTTCGGCAGCTGATCTGCTGGGAATGAAAAGGCCTGTTGGTGCCCTTGTATTGTTTTGCCTCGTGGTGCTGGCACTTCACCTGGAGCAGCTCCAGGTCAACGTCTCTGAGAAGCACAGGGCACGGTGAAATGTCACTACCGCTAGCAGCCGCGTCCAGCCGCATACAGTGTGATGCCTTTTGGTTGCAGGTAAGAGTGTTAAGACCCATCAGCACTTTCCCTTTGAAACAGGTGGCTTGGTGTGGTGCTTTCAGTGAGGCTACCAGTGGGAACTGTGCACACTCGAGTGCCCATGTTTTGAGCCCGTACATGGAATTGGCATCACGTTTGCACTTCGGCATCACAATATTTTATCATCTGGCAAATATGCCAATTCTGATTATTTTAATTAGTATCTTTATAACAAGATAAGGCAAAGGTGGGAGGTTGCATCTGATTTGACAGCAGGGTTACCTTAGTCTAAATCAAGCATGTAGCATTTGTGCCAAGGAGAGTTGGGGGTCGTGTGAATGATCCATGGGCGATAGGGAGTCCTACCAGCCTGGCTTGTGTGCCGTAGAGAAAATAACCTATACATAAATGGACTTGTAGAAGCACAGCTGATGGCATGAACACATCACTAGCTTCTTCACCAGCACGTGTGCTGCTGCTTTCTCCATTAGTCTAACAGTGAAGTAAAGCTTATTTCTTAATGTCATCCTGCTTTAAACAGGGTAAGGCTTCCATTCACTGCCATTTGCCTTCATTTGACAGTAGCACTGCTACTGAAATTAGCTGCTGAGTCATTTTCAAAATGTGATTATTCTTTGACTTGCAAAAGGTTCTGCTTTTTTGTGTGTTTTTTGTTTTCACACAAGTTGGTGGTAAAAATGGTTAATCTCTTGGCATTATCAAAAACACGGTTGTTCCGTGTTTTCCATCATTGGTTTTACAATATTTTAGATTGTTGTTCTACCTTCAAAAAGTATTACCTGATGAATGCAACAAAATCTACAAATTTTTAATCTTATAAAGCAAAAGTTGTGATGTATAGCATTTTTAAAAAATATGTATTTAACTAGTTTGCTTGTGACCTCATCTCATTGCATCTGAATTTGGTATAACATGACAAATTATTGAGATTCAATAATTAAAACTGAATCCGGGTAACCTTATAAAATGGTTGTTCAAATTGAACCAGTTTTTGGAGTTTAAGCAACAATAGAACCCCAAATGTGAAATTTTGTTTGACGCTCAAAAATACATCCAATAACACCCATGATGAAATATAACACCAATGACTTTATACTGAATATTAGTTTGATTTATTTTTCCCATTCATCAGATAAAATATTGTATTTCAGTCTGGTAATTTAAATGACTTTATAAACTTGGCAAAACAAATGTGAAATGGCAATGAAAGGCCCACACAAATTAAGTAAACAGCTCATGTTGATACAACAAATACAGTGCCTTGCAGAAGTACTGAACTCCCCTTAAAATGATCAGATTTGCCTGAATTACAAATGATACGTGCATATTATTCCTGTCAGCATTTTTATTACAAACCGAAGTCTTTCATAACAAATTTTCAAAGTCAAAATCAATTGTTGGGAAATCCTTTAAAGAAAATCAAAAAGTGAAAAATGCTGCATGTATAAGTTTTCAATGTAGTTTTTGCTGTAGCCACCTTTGGTTGCAGTAGCAGCTTTTTGTGCCACATAGCTACCGCCTTTTTATATATGCTCAGGAATGATTTTGTCCAGTCATGGCAGCTCCAGATCCTTCACATAGGTTGGATGTCACTTGTTGACTGCAGTTTCCAAAGAGTCACAGGTTTTCAGGGATTTAGACCAGTGCTTTGACCTGGTCCCTTCACGATATTCACCTTGTGCTTAGAATCATTCTCCTGCTGAAAGACAGATTGCAGATTGAAGCAGGTTTTCTTGTAAAATCTTCCTGTATTTTACTCCATCTCTTCTCTTTGATTTTGACAAAATGCCCAGATCCTGAAAATAAAAATCATGCCCTTAGTGTAATGCTGCCACCACCATACTTTACTGTAGGGATGGTGTTAATTGAGGCATGGGTCGTATTATGTTTGCATCACACACAGTGCTTTGAATTTTGACCAAAAATTCTCATCACATCACAAAACCTTGACCAATTATGTTAGTTGGGTTACTGTCATCATTGCAATGTGCCCATGCGCAATAATCACATAACCAGACATGCTATGTTAAGTAAGGCAAATCAAACATGCCTTGCTGCAATTTTTTTTGTTGCTTGATTAAAAAAAAAAAAACTTGCATGGTTCTCATTTTCCATGATTAATCTACAAGAGAAGTCTGTCTGAAGGTTACTCTGATTTAAGGGTTTTGGATACATAGAGTTTGTTGCCAATGAGTGACGTGGGCTCTACATGCACAGTGAACCACCAATCACAATTAGGGCTGGAAGACATGCGATCTTGTGATGTTGATATTATGTTGTGCACGTGCAATTCTCGCATTGCAAGGACAGCGATAGTGTTGAGATCAGGTTTTTCCATACCCTCATACTGTCAGGATATTATAATGCCGTTTATTCTCAAAGACAATATTATTTTTCAATACAGTTTTAAGTATTTTGAAGTTTTGGTGAAAAGATTTGTTGAGTATGGGGGGGTTTGCTTTTGCTAAAACATTTTTACTTTGTTCTGAGAGAACTTATCAAGCTTTGCAGGTTTTTAATGATTGTTCCTTTAGAAGTGTATCTGTATGTTCAAAAATCAGCTTAAAGTTTATTGCCGCTGCTTTTGCATGAGCTTGGCATGTGTTCTTCAAGGAAGTCATAATCATTTTTTTCCTTGCCGTTTTATATTACTCATGGATGGGTTCGTGAGAAATTTGTTTTGAACTCCATTTTAGATATGTAAAAATCGCCTTATATAAAACACATCGCAATATCTGTAGTTTTCCAATATCATGCAGCCCTACCGACATATTTTCTGGTGAACTCTGGTTAGCTCTTCAGTAATTTCTTTCTGGCCACCATCCCATAAGAGCCAGTAGTATGCATTGCTGCAGTATGTTCTTGACATGGTTGACTAGTGCACCTTTACTCCTCTCTCAGCCACTGAACTCTGTAGCTCCTTCACAGCGATAGTTGGCCTCATGTTGGCTTTGCTCACCAGTCTCCTTTTTTGCGTCATTGCTGGGTTTTAAGGGATTACAGGTTTGGTGTAACTTCCACTTTCTCAGTATTGTATAACTGTATAACACTGTGTACTGGGAGGACCAACCTCTTGGATATTTTTTGTACCCTATTCTATATGCAATTTGATTAGTTTTTCTCTAGCTTTATTATAATTCTCTTTAGTTGGGGTGTAACAGTACACAAAAATCAGTTTGGTACGTACCTCGGGTTTGAAGTCATGGTTCAGTACGTTTTTTTTTTTTTTGTATTGTCTCAACATACAAAGCATAACAAAATAAAAATCCATTATGGTGCAGCATTACAGAATGTACCTGTGCTGTACTTGTATTGACATTAACAATTTCCAGCTTCAGATTAGGAAGTTCGCGTGGATGCGCTGTGGTGCGGCTTCATCCACCCCTCTTCGAATGTTGCTCAGGGGAATCACGCAAACACACAAAGGTTCCGCATTTGCTGCATTTGTTCAGTACATATGCGTATGGAACCAAAAGACTTCTGCCGTTACACTCCTGCTCTTTAGTCTTCATTTTCATTCTCGAAGGTGAGATGTCATACACTAAAGTCAATATATTATGCCATTACTTTTTTGCTTGAAAAAACATTTACGAGTATAAAATCATATAACATCAATGGATACAATTAAACTGATGATACAAGGAAACACTTCTCTACAGCTTTTTGTACTTTCAAAATGCCAGTTTTTAAAATCAGAAACACCAATAACATGAAATTAACGGACAAATGTTAATTTGAAATTTATAATCTTAATTTTGTTCTGTTTACATATTTGATGCACCTTGTACCTATATTAAGTCTATGGGGAAAAAGTGAAATATCTTTTTAATAGTCTCTGAAGCAGCATACACTATTCAGGGAACAAATACTTGGCTTTTTCAAGCACTTGGCAATTTGAAATAAATTTAGGGGGAAAAAAAATGGTAATCAATTTAGTGCCAAACCCTTATGTATAATTGAGCAAAAATTTGGCTTATAAAATTGTCTTGCATGTTAATTTTTTTGTAAAAATGTCTACGAAATCAAAAGTGTGGCTCCACAGGTTTCCAGGCTACAACCATTTAGTCACATTTTACCATTTTTGGAGATAGGGGCATATTTCCACTCTGTCCAATTCAGTTCCTCGGCACTCCTGAGGGGGCACTTACAGTGATAAACTTGGTGATTGCTTGACCACACGTACTGGTGCTCATGTGAAAGTTATGTAGTGCAAAAATACAGACGGTAGATGGAATTTTTTTGTACCTCTTGTAAGATTGAATACCTTTTGCCTGTGTCTCCAGCCAGTGCTGGTGGTGAAACGTGCCAGCGCTTATTAGCAGGATAACTTAACATTTTTTATTCTGTCAAAAATGAAAGATCGATCTGCTGGCCAGATTTATTTATGAATTATAAACATGACACGGGTCGTATAGGTAAAATCAGGGCTCTCAAGTCTTGCGCTTTGACCGTGAGACATGCATTTCAACCAGTTCACATGCTCTCATGTGCCACACCTTGTGTTTCTCATGCTGAGAATTAAGGGATAGTGCCTGCCAAGGTTTTCTGTTATATAAAATTAATGGGCTTACTGAGTGAGTTCATAGTTGTCCCGACTGTGTTAGTTAGCCACCTACCAGCCAATTGGAAAATAGCATTTGTTACATGTGATCTAGCTGCAAGTATGTCATCACATAGATGCACACACATACAGGATGCAGACAAGGTGGAAGTGGCAGAGCAAGATCCGATGAATGCAGTAGGCCGGGCTCTAAAGTATCATGCACTAACCCTGAGACACACTGTGCCCCTAACAGATGTAATCTTGCTCATACTTTTGATGAAACTTGAGCCCTATTAAAATATAAATAAAAGGCTGTGTCCCGTTATGATTGCGATCGATCCCCCCTGTTACTACCCAATAACTAACAAAAGAACTTGTTCAAATATAAGATTAGTGCTGTAATGTTTGATATATTTTTGTTGTTGAAATTGATTTAAAAACACATTTGTATTGAAAAATGGTATTGTTCTGGTACTGGTATCGGAAAATTTTGAACGATGCCCAGCCCTACATAATGTCACCACATCTTGAAAATGACCCTGACATCTATGTCTTTAAGCCAAATTCAGTTTTTCCTGTTAATGTGTTCCGTCCTTTTTTCATCATGACAGTGCCCATGCTGGAAAATGTCTCTCTCTTGTCAAAAATCTTTTGGGTAAGTGATTCATTTTCAACTAAGCAGACTGTGAAAACTTTGCTGGGCCAGCAGTGCTTCTTTCTTCAGACTGCTCCTTGCACTTGTTTGGTGATAGTTGTGGGGTTACACTTTTCATTTACATTGCAGGAAGCACAACAAGCCTCATGTATTTGCCTGCTTGGAGCATAATGTGCTCAAGCAGTAGCCTTTGAAGTCAGCCTTGCACTTCTTTTCCCATGATGAAGCAGTTCCCATTCTCCTGGGCTCCTGTCAAAGTCTGAGAAATATGACAGTCATTGCAGCCCTGTTTCCGTAATTGTTTTGTGGAGGTTTGAAGGTTCCCCAGTCCTGTTAATTCTGGAATATATTGACACCCCTGTGTAACTGATCCCATGGCTTTTCTTATGTAAGAGTCGAGTTTCTATTCCCTGTGTCGGCTTTCTTAAAATGGCTCTGTGCATTTGCATTATCTGGGCATGAAGTATGTATCTGGTCTGTGGTCTTTGCATTGAATATTCTTTGCTACATTGTGACATAAAATTGCTAGATTTATAATATTGGTAGCTCCCCCATAATTTGTATAAAGCATTGTTTTGGATCTGATTTTAAATTAAATTGCTTTTGGTGAATTCTTTGTGATGCGTGGGATGCCAGACTGCCCCGACCTGGTGGGTGTGTGCCGCTGCTCATCCTCTCTGACCCCCAGCCTCCTCCTTTTGACACCTCCTAACTGCAGGCCTGAACTTTGGTCTGTTCGTAGCTCAGGTAGATGGGCCAGTTGTATCCATCCGGCTGGGTTCTGTCGTTCCTGGGTCTTCTTTGAGAAGTCGGCCTCATGGAGCCTCCACTGCCGCCTGCACACATTTGCCCTGTCTGCCCTGGGCTCAGTCGTCTGCTATTCTTCTGTAGTGATTTGCAATGTGAAGCATCACATTTCCAAATTGCTACTTGGTGTGAATTTGCAGGTCTGCTGGAAAATGTCGCTGAGCCTGAGTGTGTCCTGTATAGCTGTGTTGAATTGCAGTGCCTTGCGGCCGCGTGCTTGGCTCTGGCATGCTCGGCCAGCGGGTTCCCTCCATCCACGTGACTGGCTGTGCTCACGGCCCTCTGCCTCACCGGAGACGGCAGGCGTCAGTCACTCGCACTTCGTACAGCAAAAGAGAAAGGGTGGCGCTGCTAGGGAAGCTTGCCCTGTTGCCAAGGGAACGGGCACGCAGCACAGTCGGGAGGCGCTGTGCCCGCTGCTCCTGAGGTTCACATATCAGCTGTGTTTGTTCTCTGGGAGCTGCACCAGATATGCAGAACATGAATGACGTGCAACTTTTTAAATTTTATATTATATTTTTTTGCGTCTGTTAGTTGAGCCCCCCCCTCCCTTTCAAGCCACGTTGGGCATGATTACATCTACTTAACACGTGTCACATGGCTGCAGCCCTGGGCTCGACAGATCGGTGGCTGCCGTTGCCACTTTTAGAGCCAATAAGCTTTTAATGGGTCACAGAATTCCTCATAAAGACCGGTTGCTGTGACTAGTGACCACCGGGCCCGTTTGTCTTAGCCAGCAATCTCTTGAAGCATCTTGGATGGGATGGGCCTGAACTTTGTACTGTGTTTATATTTTATGCGGCT
>JAODJU010000007.1:22277405-22310438 GCA_026776725.1 Gnathonemus echidnorhynchus | reverse complement strand
CCCTCCCCCCCCCCCCCCCCCCCCCCGCTATCCTCCTTTCTGCTCCAGCCCCATCCTGCAGCTGCGGAGCTGTGGGGAGCCCCGTCCTCCCTGTCCTCAGATCCACGCTGGATCGCGGAGCTCCTGGGAAGACACCAAAGTATTTTGGGGTTTTGCCCAGCTTGGTGTCGCTTTCAGCATCAGGTGCCCTTCACACACATTTTGCTTTGCATGCATGTTTAAGATGTCGCTGCTGCGCCTTCAGCCTGGAAGGCACATGGGCACTGCTCTCCCCCCCCCATGATGTGACAGCTGCACATCTCGCTGGGCACCCAATGGAGGTGCACCGTATATTGGTGTCAGCTGATATTTGTAAAAAATCAAGATATCTGTATTCAATATTCAAAGTTGGTAACAGTCCCGAGCTAAAGACATAACTACAAAAATAATGGAAAAGATCACATTGGACAATCAGTCAATTTCCATGGTGGATGGCAAAGGATTTTGTTGGCTCTTCTGAGAAGTAGAATTGCCACATCCAATCTGAAAAAATATGGGACGGATGGAAAATTGAGGTCTCAAGCTACCATCCTGTGATATGTTTTTAATTCATTAATAATCCTGGCCCGCGGATCAATCTTTACTTTTCCACCAAATTAAAAAAACGACGTAACATCATTCCACTAATCTGTGCTTGCAAACTCCCAGCCCCTGCTCAGCAGGAGGTGCCTCAGAGGTTTTCCGGTTATCGGTATTGACGATATTAAACTACAATATATCAGTTGTTGGTATCTTTCACTCCCAATTATCTCCAATGGCAGCAGGAGGCCTGCAGCCCTGCCTCTGCTCACAGGCCCTGCCTTTATCCACAAGATCACAGTGCTTCGTTCACTTTAGCAGTGTAGGACTGACTGCTCTTTGTAGATATATGCTTATTGTTGTTTGTGTGTGTGTGTGTGTGTGTTCGTAGGTATACAAAAAAATTGGACCATTATTATATTGGTTCCTTTCTTTGAAACTTTTACTATGCTGCCTCTTTAAATCTCTCTGTGGGGCCCCAGGGCAGATATGTCGGGGGTCACCCAGCAGCTCTGTTGGCTGGCTGCTCCTGTTCCCCGTTCCAGCTATGGGTCCAGTTCCGCTCCACACAGCAGAATGTATTTATAGCATCTGGGGGCTCACATCCCCACAGCCCCATCAGCAGCCTCTCGTCGCATGGGTCCGACGCCGGGCCTCTGCGTGTCTCTGCTACTCACTGTAGCTTGACCTGGCAGCACAGCATGTGGATGTGGCAGTGAGCGGGCCTGGTCCATTTTCGCTGGGTGAGGTGTTGTGCGCCCATGATCGCTGCTGCTGTCTGTGCGTGTTTGTGTGCTGCGGGTGGGGCCTCAGCTAGATGGCACAGCATGCGATAGGAATCCTGGGAGGCCTGGAAACGGTGAGGCCACAGAGTGGGGCGGGGCGCTGAAATTGCTCGCCGTCTCAACATGCCGAAGTGCTTACCGCTGGTGCCCTTCCCTGTGTGGCAGGCCAGCGCTAATGGAAGCATCCCTCCTTTGCACCCCAGCGTCACAAACGTCAGCGCTGCAGGCTCCCTCCATGCTGCCCCCTGAATGCAGCTGCAGCATCACATTGCAATACTTTACCTCACCGCATTTCAGCCTTCCTTTGATGCTAATTGATTGTGCAAAATATTGTTCATGTTTTAAGTTTTCTTCGAAAATGATGAAGAACTACTAGCCTACAGCATTTGTTTTGACATCTGCATTCAAATGCGTGACGTGTTCTGCCCTCCTACTCCAAGCTGAGCAGCATCAGGCAAACTGCTGTGTGAATAAGCCTTTATTTACTGGGCAGTATTTAAACACCTGTACATTTCCACAGATCCGTTACATCTCTCAGACGCAAGGCCAGCCAGCGGATCATCTGCTGAACGTGGGCACGAAAACGAGCCGCTTCTTCTGCAGGGAGTCGGACTCCCCGTACGCCTCATGGAGACTTAAGGTGAGCGTGGTGTGCTTGTGCTCACCAGGGATGCTGCCCCTGCACTGATGGCGCTGCCTCCCTTGTAATCTCCATTTCCTCTCTGCAGACGACTGAGGAGCACGAGACTGAGACGGGCATGAAGTCAAAAGAAGCGAGGAAGTACATCTTCAGCTGTTTGGATGATGTGGCGCATGTAAGTGGCGTGGAGCACCAGGCCTGGGCTCAGGAGCCACCTTTGGCCCAGCCTGTAGTCATGCTGAAGTCGGGGGCTTCTCGCTTCACCTGCTCAAATAGGGAAACGCAGCAAATCAAAAAAAAATAAACGGATCAAGCCTTGATTAGTCATACCAGGAAGACATTAAAGAAACAGCAGGCTTTGTGCTTTGTCCATGTAACCCAAGGCAGGTCCTGCACACAACGTTCACCTAACAAGGAGCATTCAAATGTGGGCCTGTGTGTTTGCTCCTGTATGCAAATCACTGGGTTGGAATGACAGCATGAACATGGAGCCATTCTCCACGGACTCATGGCTTCCTATTCCCCCCCCCCCCTGCCCCGGACCTTCCTCCCCAGGTGAACTTGGTGATGAATTTAGACGGAAGTGACTTGTTGGCAGAGAAGGCTGACAGGAGAGAGTTTGTCGGCCTCCTGAAGAAGATGCTGTTGATAGATGCAGAGAAGAGGATCGTTCCCGCTGAGGCCCTGAGCCACCCCTTCGTCACCATGCAGCACCTGCTGGACTTCCCCCACAGCAACCAGTAAGGGGGGGGGGGGCATGCACATGGCCTGTGGTGTGTCTCCGTCAGGCTTCAGACCTTCTGGAAGCGCGTTTGTTAAAAGCTGCGTGATAAGCTGTTCTTATGAGGAATGTGACCTGACCTGCTCCTAAAGTGCTCACTCTGCTCTCTGACAGCAGTATGGCAGCCTCGCATTGCTCAGGATAACATAGGTGTGTGGCTCATACAGCACTCACTATTCAGCAGACACTGATGTTATTCCTTTGCTCTCTTCCCATAGTGTCAAATCATGCTTTCACATTATGGACACATGCTGTTGTCGTTCCAACACCTACGATGTCATCAACCGCAATAAGGCTCCGTTCATGAGGCCTGTGGGCTCCAGCAGCACGACCAACCTGACCGTGGCCTTTAACAAGATGGCCGCGGTCCACACGCAGGTGAGCCGTCGCAACAGCGCTCTCTCTGATGATGCCCGTGGCTGACCGTGTGCTTGCTGGCCTCTGTGAATACCAGCGTCTTCCCATGCAGTGTGAGCAAGCGTTGAGCCTGGTAGTCAGGCCAGGAGGGTACGCCATGAGCTCCAGAAGGTAGCTACTCTGCTGGTATAACGTGTTTTTGTGCCCAGCATTTTGGCACCGTTAGTCGCTTCTCTCCAGATCACGTGACACCACTAATGCCTTGTGGTAACATGCCACATCTTGGAGACCCTCCTCTGTGGTTGCTGGAGGAGGCGTTCTCCCACAATTCACACGAGGACATTTTCTCTAGGGCCTTTCAGTCATTCTGAGAACTTTTATTCAGTACATGATTGGCTTTCAAAGAAATTCACTTGAATTCGGAACTGCAGAGAATAAGAAAAAATTACACTAGATAGGAAAGCTTTTCTCGGCTGTGAATTTTTCAGCGCTTTGAATCTGGCTTTCATTCAGGTTTAGCTTGTGGATTTTATGAAACAGCTACCGCTGCAGGAGTATCTCATGCAGAAAGAATGCTGTCGATGTTACACTGCTGTTGCAAAACCATATCTCTTCAGACTTGGAATTTATGAAAGCTAATTAGATTAGCACTATTAACACAGCAACTGTTTAAAAGGTGGGCAGCATGTGGCTCAGCAGGCTAAGCCTCTGTGCCGGTGATCAGAAGGTTGCTGGTTTGAGCCCAGCCGCGGCAGGATAGTCGTGTTTGTGGGCTCTTGATCAAGGCCCTTAACCCCCAGCTCCAAGGGCGCTGCTGCAGGTGGCTGCCCTTCGCTGCCTGGCTCGCTCTCACCTACATAAGTGTCTGTGTGTCATGGAGAGCAAAATGGGAGGCAGAAAGAGAATTCCCCTCAATAGAGCAATAAGTGTATTATTATTATTACTTTATAATGATAATGATGATAATAATAATAATAATAATAATAATAAACGCACAGTAGACTTATTTCCCGGAACAAAGATGCTTGAGCAAATAATCCACTATGTTTATGTATCATCAGCTATAAGTTAATGCCAATTATCTCATAATTATTTATTTCATGATTAATTAAACTTCACCTGCATATTAAAGAAACCAGCATCTTGTTGTTTTCAGCATTCGCTCACTAGAATTGTCACAGACTTTACAATATTGCCACCTACGGGATTGTTGCTGTAATTGCAGCTTTTTTTTTTTCCTTCATCCTTCACCCAGGCTCTCAATTCCTGTTAACATCCATGCTTGCTGTTTTAAGACTTTGAGACTGTTTTTGTCTAACATTTCTGCATAGCTGGGACCAATATCTCTTCTTCACCTGATTTTTCTGTGCAGGCTTTAGCACCATCTGCTCCCAGTGTGATGCATCCTGGGATACCGCTGCAGACAGGAAGTGCTCAATTTGGCTGTAATGATTCCTTCCAGCAAACGCTGATCCTCTGTCCCCCAGCCATTCAAGGTATTTGTCAGTATTTGTATTCATTCTTTATAATATTTGTTTTTATATAATTGTAAATTTCAACAAACTCTTATCTTAACAGATTTGTTTTTTCCCTCATTTAACTTAAAATTAATTATTGTGGTGATTGATTGGAGGGTTTAATAACATGTGCTTCTCAGCAGGGCTTGCCTGCAGAGCTGCCCTTCCCTTCCCTTAACCATCAAGCACTCGTTTGTCCCACAGGAATCCCCCCAAACCCAAACAAGCCAACAGGATACCCGGTGCGGATGGAGAACGCCCTGCCGCTGGTCAGTCAGGCCCCCGCAATACAGCCGCTGCCCATCCAGCCGGGAGTCCTCGCACAGGTGTGACATGAGGGTGTGTGTGTGTGTGTGTGTGGTCATGCATATATGTTATTGTGGGGATCAATTGTAACCACAATGTGATAAAAACCTGTTATTTTGACATTGTTGTGGCCATTTTTTTGGTCCCCACAAGGGCAAACTCAGTTTTATAAAAATCTGTGACTGCAATCAAAAAATTAAAATAGCCAAAAGTCTTGTATTTTGTTTGGTTATTTATGACTAAGATTAGGACTGGGTAGGCATTAAGGGTGTCATAGTTGGTATTTGTATTTATGAATACAAACGTGTGTGTGTGTGTGTGTGTGAGAGAGAGAGAGAGAGAGAGAGAGAGAGAGAGGGGTGTGTTACTGCCTGGCTTTAGCCCCTGGGTGGAATGTGTTACGCCTCTGTGTTGAATTTTGTTGTTTTCAAAGAAGTCTTTCTACTGCACTCGCCTGCATAATGGTTTCTCTCCCGTGCAGCAGACATGGTCCAACCGGGCCCAGCAGATCCTGGTCCCAGCCTGGCAGCAGGTGGCACCGGTGGCCCCCCCCTCCACAACACTGGCGTCTGACACTGTGGCTGGCCCACAGAGACTCGGGGATTGGGGGTGAGCGGCAGGCCTGAGGCTTTAACACTTACAGGACGGCAGCCTTTCTCTCTGCTGACGCCTCCCGTCCCTGTGTGTCTTCAGGAAAGTGAGGCCCCATGGCAGCCATTACAGCTCCATGATGGCCCAGCCTCTTCTGACCAACCAAATGAGCATGACAGCCCACCAGCCAATCAGCATAGGCATCGCACATGTGGTGTGGCCGCAGCCAACCGCCACCGCCGGCAAGAGGAGCAAGCCCTGCCAAAACAGGTGAGCGGAAAGGTGCTCTGGCGGGATGCAGGAACCCCGGGACAGTCTGGCCACAGAGTCTGCTCCAAGTTGGACATGGGCAGCATGGTGAGAGTTGTGTTCCCCAGTGCTTTCAGCACCAACTGGCAAATAACCTGAAAGAGATGCTTCGTGATGCCCTCATAGTCTGCTGCATCATGGGCTACCAAACGACAGCTTGGCAGGCTTTGGGACTGTGTTAGAACTGAGATGGGCAGCAGAGGAGCCATCGGCTCATCCCACCAAGATGTTTCAGAGAGCGCAGCTGGGGCTCCTGTCTCTGTATAAAGCCTCTTCCAAGTGCTCCCATGTTCATCCGTACCAGCTGTAACTGGACTGGTTCCTATCGGGAGTCGGTGCCTGCTGGGTAAATCGTGTTTACGGTCAGCGGTCCTGCTCATCTGTCCACCTGTTGCTTCACACTACTGTTCTCTGGCTGTATTTGGTTGTTTTTTTGTGGCTCTGATTTAGATGTTTTCCATCTGCAGGGTGAACACTTTCATACACAACACCAATGCCCAAAACTCAGCGTGCCAGTCCCCAAAGATAGCGGACCCAGTGAAGAGCGTGCAGGACGGCCGGCCTGGCGTGGGGCAGGAAGCGGAGCCCGAGCCGCCCACTGAGGTGGGCAGGGAGGCCGAGGGGCATGAAGCATCCCAGCAACAGCAGCAACAGCAGCAGCAGCGTCAGGCCATCGTCATCGCAGACTCACCCAGCCCCGTGCTCAGCGTCATCACTATCAGCAGTGACACTGACGAGGACGCTGACACCACTCAGAGGCACTCGCTGGGGGAGTGAGTACACGCCGGGATCCATTGGCACTCTATGCGGGAAGGTGTGGGGCAGGACCCCCTACTCGGGGTTACTTACTTCCTGGGGAGCTGTAACCCTCTAATCCCTAGTCTCTGCACCTTTCCAGCCTTGGATTAAAGGTTAGAGGTCCTTGCAGAGAGAGAGAAGCATTCCTGGCCTGTGACTTTACAGCTGTCCAGCCATTTAAAATGCTGGGTGTGTTTTAGTCTCTGCTTGATGCTGTTGGTTGAAATACTGCTGTAATCTGTCAGGAAGCCTTCCATGTCTGCTCTGGCTGTGGGATCGTGGTCTGAGGTCTCTGTTTGATCTTCGCTACTTAGTCGTCATCTTGGCACACGGTTGACGGCCTGACTGCTGTCTCTTGAACATACTCCTGGTTGCTGCATCCTTGCAGGTGTAAGGGCAGCCCAGACTGTGAGGCGTGTCAGAGTACCCTGAACATGGAGCGTGTCTGTTCCCTGAGCAGCCCAGATAGCACCCTGAGCACCAGCTCGTCCGCCTCGGTGCAGTCCAGCCCGTCTCCGTGCAAAAGGCCTAACAGGTAGAGTGCTCAGGCGGGTCCCTCTGCAGTGGGGCTTGCTCATTCGCAGCTGCCGCGTTTTCTGAGTGCGATTACTCTGGCCTTGTAGCATGTCTGACGACGAGCAGGAGAGTGGCTGCGACACGGTGGACGGCTCGCCGGCCTCTGATTCGTCGGGTCGGAGTGACAGCCCCTTCATGGAGCAACGCTACATCAACGAGAGCAACCAGAACCGGTCGGGTCGCGAGGCCCGCGTGTCGCCCGAGGTGGAGGCCGGCAAGCCCGGCGTGCGCACTATGGTGGTGCCGCCCATGAGGGTGCAAAACGGCAACAGCATGGCTGACGAGCAGATGGCCAACACAGGTAACGAGCTCTCTCTCCCTGGCCGCCCTCACAGGCTGTACGTGCCAGCCACTGTCCAGCAGTGGGTGGGTACGGCTGTATTTCTCCGTCACCCCCCCCCGCCTGCTGTATTCAGCCGTTACTCACTGTTATTCTTTACGCTTAGCTGGTTAGGGACCCAGAGCTCTGCTGCTGTTACCAGGTTACCAGACGGCTAGCTTGTGGGAATGCCATCAGCCTTTACCGCCCCTACAGACACCATGTAAAAACAGATCCTTCCCAGAGCAATAGGGCACGTGCCCCGGGGCAGGCGGTGGGTGTGGGCTACCAGTCAGGAGGAATCACTGGTGCTGATGTCTGCTTTGCAGGTCACATGGCTTGGGCAGGGGATAACACGTCCCTTATAGGTCACAGCGCCTGTCACAGGTGACTATGGGTGCTGTACCAGTCAGCCTCTTTCTGTGCATTCAGCTCACAGTTCTGCGTGCACATCCCTTCACTGTCTCTCTCGTCCATCTCGGTTTTATTGGGACACATTCTCCAATTCATTCTGGTGTGTGTTTGTGCACACAGTCAAATATATACATCAAGGTCTGTGATATGTATATATCTTTCTGTGCTGTACTATTCAAAGTGCATGTTATAAAACTATATAATGCCTCAGTGCTTTTCATAAGCATTCGGAAATGTTTGAGCGGTCCTGATGACCTCACGAAGACCTTACGCTACTGGCATTTTAGGAATGTCTATGGCAAGCGTCTCTGGCTTTATGTGGGGTTTGCAGCATGCACTCTCGATGTACCTGGACGTTCCCGTCGCTCTCTGTATTACCCAGCTGAACCTGTGGGGGGCGCCAGTTAGAATATAGACAGCTGAGTTTTGACTGAAGACCCCCATCTAAAGCTGATATTCCCAGATATCATATTTCATTGAAAGAAGCCCCTTACTGTGCCCTCCCCCTCCAATTCCAGAAATAAAGCTGTACATAAAAGCCCTACACAGGCTATTTTCGGGCCTCAGCTGTTAACTATCAAAGAGTGTGTGTCAGACTCGCTCCTTCCAGGAGACATGCAGCTGGGGTTAAATTGGCTGCCCGTCTGATGCTCTTTAGAAGGTCGCTCCCAAGTCAGTTGTGTTTGTATTTCATGTCGAAGCTGCAGCTGACAGGACTCAAACTGGCCCACCCCCTGCGAGCTCCAGCACAGCCCGTGCCCGCATTTGGCACTGAGAGCTCCAGGACTGGGTTGGCCACTTTGGCCCCCTCTGGTGAGCCCTTGCGCTGACTCGGCCCGCTGTCTCCCGCAGTCTTAGACACCTCGTGCCAGTCCAGGGGGCGCTGTGGCCTCGGCCGGCTGAACCTCCACTCCACCCCGCTCCTCAACCGGCAGCAGAAGATGACCTGCGCATTCCAGCAACAGCAGCAGCAGGCTCTCGGCTTTGGGCAGGTCAGCAGGGGCTCAGTACCGCACCACGGGGGCGACGAGTTCTGATCTGAGGGCCTCAGCTGAATGTTTCCTCCTTCCCCACCAGGTCCAACACTTCGGCTCCTGCCACCAGGAGTGGAACGGAAACTACAGCCACCGCCGGCAGCAGGCCTACGTGCCCCCCTCGGTGCCCGGGCACACCTTCACCCTGCCCCACGGCAGCCCCAACCACACTACAGCGCACCCGCACCTGGGGGGCCCCCAGCCCGCGCTGCTCTCCTACCCCCCCGCAGCGCCCCTGGTCACTGCCGCGCCAGTGACCCACATCCTTGCATCACCCTGCACCACGCGGCCCGTCCTGCAGCCGCCTTACAGCATTTCCCACCCGGGTGCCATCCTGCACCAAGTGACTGTGGGCATCAACCCACGCCTGCTACCCTCCCCCACCATCCATCAGAGTCAGTTCAAGCCTCTCTTCCCCCCCCACTCCTACATCGCCTCTCCCGCCTACGCTGGCTTCCCCCTCAGCCCCCCCAAACTCAGCCAGTACCCCTACATCTGAGCTCTGGGCCGGTCCCCAAGCAGGCCGGCCCGGCCCCGTCCCTGAGCAGCCTGCGCCTGCGGCGGCAGGGGGCGCCGGAGAGCAACGTGGTTTTCATCTCCAAAGCCATGGCACAACAGAAAAACAACCTATTTTTTGAATCATGTAGACTTGGGTGCAATTGAAACTTTGAGCTTTAAAGAGTTAATGAAAAAGAATAAATCAAACTCACTTTTAATGTGTTTTGCACATTTGATATACCTTCCCATTGGATCTTCTATGGTTACTCTAAAACAGCTGAATATCGGGGGCGCCCCACTATTTTTCTATAATGCCTTCTACCTTGTGCGAGACACACCTGCTCCATTTGTAAAGCCATCCCCGTCTCGAGTCTGAGGGCGACAGGCGCACATGCCTCTCCAGGCCGTGCGGCAGTCTCACTCTGCGTGTTTCTTCAGTGTCTTCAGTGTGTTCGGTGTCTCAGAGGTTTTCACTTATCAGAAAAGGTTCCTCACGCTGCATGTCTTTTGCATGGGCAGAAAATGTAAGGAAAGATGCCTAGACGTTGCTCTTATTGTTCGTGTCCTGAGACGCTGCATTGTAACTCGTTCCCACACATAGTGCCTTAAATATTTGAGGTTGTTAATGTTACTACTTATATTAATGTACTGGACTGCAGCACTTGAAATTCAAAGCTGTCAATGCGGTCTGTGTGTGTGTGTGTGTGTGTGTGTGTGTGTGTGTGTGTGTGTGTGTGTGTGTACACGGGGCACACGCACATATCTGCATGGATGTGACGGATAGCATTGATCAGCGGTCATTTTTGGGTTCAGCAGATATTTCAGAAATTGCGAGTTTTGGAAGATGGCATGCTTTGCTGAGGCAAATGTTTGCTGTATTTTTTTTTTTGCCCCCCCCCCCCCCCCATCAAATGAACTAGTGTACAAAGAGCAAGACGTTAAATATTGCTTAATATTTGATAATCAATTTCTATTTAGTATACTCTTATTACTAACAGTATTTATACTGTTTAATGAAACTGCAATACAATCTGAATACTTGTTGATTTTGTTTTTTGTATTTTCCTTCTTGTGTTTGGATTTCTTTGAACATTTAGAGTTGTGGTGGGCATGGCTTTGGGTAGATTAAGACAAATGCAAATAGCTCTTCACAGTTTGGATTTATCTTAGCTTGAGTAAACCATGCAGTATTTGGTATGTGATTTTATATATATATAATTGTCATATATATATAAAATGTAGATCTAGATTTAGTGCTGAAGCTTGAAAAGGTGTGAGTTGTGTGCAATTTCCTCATTTATGCATGTGACAGAATTTTCCTTATTTTCTCCTTTATTGCACCATTTAAGGCTTGTTGGTGTCGACTGCTTATTTTATACATTCCGTCAGGGAGAATATATATGCTGTGGCCCCCCCTCCCCGTTGTCCGTTTGCTGGTATGTGCATAAAGTTTTTGTCTTTACTTTTAAATGAAGTTGCTTTTGCAGCACCAAAGACTGTAATTGATTTTCCTAAGCAAGGTAGCTACTCTTTGCATAGACCTCAAGTACGCTGTTTTTCTGGAAATGGGGTAAACTTACAAAAAAGGTATTGAAAAAATGGTTGAGGCTATGTTTAGCTTTTGGGCGAGTAATAAGTTGTATCCTTTATCTTGAATGTATCATAGATAAGCTGCTATATAATGATTGCCACTTCAGATAGCTGTGAAATTAGGTGATTAACTTAGTTCAATCTTAGCATTCTTATTTTTGTATGTCTAATTACCTGAAATAGAAGTGGGTTTTTGATTTTAATTTTTTTGCTTTCATGTTTGGAGTGTCATTGTAACTACTGTATTGCAGATTATGGAAGTTAGTTGCATTTTTTCTGGGGTGTTTTTTGCATCAGTATTTTATCTTCATTAACCTTTTGGGCTCATCACTGCATATAAATGGTTGTATTGATGTAACTTAATTTTTTGTATGTTTTCTTATTGGCATTTTGTAGACAAGCAAAGCTATAGCTTGCAGGATTGACTTAACTTTTCAATGTGGCAGTTAAGTACTAACAAGGATTAACTCCAAGACGTATGGTTTCCCTGGCATAGAGCAGTAAAAGAAATGCCAAGGCATTCAGTAATGTCTTCATGTAATAACACACCACTAAGCACTTGTTTGACTGTCAATAAGCTAAAACTAGATGAAAATCATATGCCTTTTTCCTGTTTAGTGACATTGCAGTGTTCAGCTGAAAACGTTTGTCAATTACATGAAATTTGTGCTATCAGTTCAATCCTTATGAAAGTGATTTTAAACCCATTTTTATCAAAGACATGAATTACTGTACGTTTTCTACCAATTGTTTTTACCTGTTCAATGTAATATTTAATCAGACTGGGATGTTTCAGGGTTCCTCTCCTGGTCTCAGTGTAACTTGGCTGAACCATATAAGAAGCTGGTCTGATTGGTCTGTCTGAAGCCCTCTTTACCCCTTGCTAGTCCTTTCATATCAGAGTGGACTCAGTGACTCGCTGACCACTCCATCTCCTTACTTTGTTGACGACAGTGTGAGCAGCACTGTATCTGTGCCTTGAGAATCCAGTGGTTTAGAGCACTGACCACCACCACCTGCCCCCCCCCCCCAAACCTGCTTTTCAACTGCTCGCTAGATAGGGGACAGGGGGAATGGGGGGAGGAGTGTAAAGAATGGTGAAATTCTGTCGCAGAACCAACAGCGAACGACGCAGCGCTCCAAAAGTTGCAGTTTGACCAAAAAAGAAATTGTCATGCTGTCGTCATTCCAGGGATATAAATTCTGCTTTTACAAGCTGTTGAGCAGAACAGCATTATCTGGGAATGACGACGGGTGCTGAGGACATATAAGCTCCTTGGCTGATTTCAGGAACTGTTGCCTGTCTACAAAGCGTCAGCATGTTGCACAATGGCCACCCCTGAGAAGGAACTTTAGCTGTCTGACATCTAATGCTCCTTTTGGAAATCCGACTGTGGCAGAATGGAAGCTGGAATCTTTTAATGTGTTTCATCAGGCTGTTTTGATGAGTGTTCTTAGAGTTCTCCATAGTCGTCAGTGTAATCATTGAGTTGAATAACATGAGCACATTCAAATTGTTAATGTGAAAACTCTGGCTATTATTTTTTTCATAAAGAAAAAGTTACCAAGGAAATTATAAAATGGCTTTCTACTTAGTCAGGAAATGTGTTCGCAGTGCTTAACACTCAGAGCACGCTTGTGTTGTCTCCGGAAAGCTTTACTTCTACACTGTGAATGTACACATACTGTTCCAGGAGATTATTCGCGGTTTACAGCCATGAGGAAAGTCCAGCTCCGATCTGAGTAGCTTTCAAAGGAGAACTGCCTTTACTGAATAACCTTTAATGCTCCAAGGGGCTGCGACTGATCAAACTGGGTGACAGGCCCCAAAAGGAGTGCGAATGAGTACAGACGAGAACCGGGTATGGAGGCTCGCTGGTGGTTTTTGCATCCAATTTAAAAATGTTCTTTTCAATGAAAATGGCAAGTTATAGGCATTGAGAACAATTAATAAAAAATGCATGATCTTGACAAATCACATGCTGCGAATTTGCTGTCTGATATGCATGTGTGACTTAAGCTGTATTTTGATGTTATCTACCAGCAAATATGGCTGCACAAAATGCCCACGGTAACCAAAACTACAGAGAAATGCAATTGAGTAGGATTTGATTTAACAGGCAATTCCAGTGTCATCATCCAAAATGGGATTTGATTAAACAAAAAAGCATTTTCTAAGCAAGTACAGAACTAATCAAACACTGCAGTTTTAAAATTTCCATTGAGTTTTTAGTTTGCTAAATTATTTTATATACAACTGGTATTACTCTTAGACATGCTTACAAAGTTAATTCAGGGTCTTTGTATTAATCCAATGTGCTACTGTATTAATCTTAAATCCTTACTACTTGGTTTGATTTGCTTTGTATTCTTTTTTTTTTTTTTTTAAAAAAAAAAAACATTTATTTCCTTTTCAGGTTAGCTGTGCTAGAAAAAGTTAATTCACGCTGCAAGTTATGGAATCTATTTAGATTACACGGCAAATAGACTTGATTACTAAATTTGAACTGTTACTGTTTTAATATTTGTAGATTTTGTGGCTTTCCTTTGTGTTATTTTATTTTATTTTTTTGCTTTTGATTTTATGCTACACTAGTTTGCCATGTAGCAATCGCACTGTGCAATATTTACAATATGAGGACTGGGAAAATAAATTTCTGGATGTAATGTCTCTTACAGTTTGCGATAGTATTTCTCTCTAGTTCTCAGTGATTTAAATGTGACCAAGCCTTCTGTACTTTGTCACAAAAAGCGGGTTTTCCAGGTGACTATTTTGGTGAGTGTCAAAAATAAGAATTTATGGTGTATTATTGTCAAGATTCACTTTGAATTAAATATCTATTGCTGCAGCAAACTGGTGTGTGTGTTAATTGGTTTAGAAAAGGCTGCATGGATAAAAGTTCTTTTTCCATTTTATACACTTGTTAACCGCTCTGTAGATGGGTAGTGAGGATCCGGGCATTTGATTCAGGTGATCAGCTGTTTAAACTAGTTTGTAAGCTAATCAGTCCTGTTACATTAACACATTGCGCATGTCCCCAGAGTGAGAACACAGCAGGAGGATTTAGTGCTTAAAATGTCCCAGCCTCTCAGAACGTGTCTGTTGTCCAAAATTAATTCAAATCCTAACAATGTCTTATCTCTCCCTTTATATATAGCCTGTTTAAACTGGGGGGCCTCTTCTGGATACTAATGCAGTGCTGCTCATTTCAAGCTAGGTAATGGCTCTATGCAAAATGTCAAGGGGAATGTGAATTTGACCTTCCAAGGGGGGTGGGGGTGGATGGAATATTGTATTACGGCTCTATGTTTGATTGGAATTGAAAATGTTGATGTGGTTTTGAGCTCCTCACAAAATAGTTGAGTGTTGAAAAGAGTCACCACGGATCGTGCAGCTGTGGCTGGTGAATTGCATTATGGCCTCACACCTCCCTGACCCTAGGTTTGTTTCTGACTCCACTTTGTTGTTGAGATGTCCTGTGATGGATTGGCACCCTGACCTGGGTGTTCCCTGCAACAACTGTAATTATAATCAGCCTGGCATTTTCCTGGTGGGTCAATAGGCTCACTGGCAAAATTTATAGTGGGAGACCCAACAGTTCCGCCCTGATTAAGAAACATCGAAATTCAATGTATACGTATTGCATCCAGTTTTATCATTACTTTGTTTTTGTACGGATGTGTTAGCAGGACAAAATAATACAATCTCCTGTACAGGCTAGTCATCCTCATTTAAACGATTATAAAAGCCTCTCTCTCTCTCACTCACACACACACACACACACACACACACGAGAGAAATTAAAGTTACAGTGGCGTCTTCAACGCACCGCACGAGGCTTTCGGGAGGCTGCCGTAATAGCAGGGATGGCCACCAGGTGTCGACAAATCCTTCAGCAAAGCGCGCTGCCCCTTCGTACTTTCGCACAGATGCTTCCGTACGTGATTTTTTTTCTAATGAAATGACGTCTCTTACAACAACTGCAGTAACACACGCTCACACAATTCAACGGTAAACTGCTGGAAACTATTTATCCTGCTGCTTTGTCTAGCCGGAAATAGCCTACAGGAAAGGGGTATAGCTGAATAGAACGAAATATGTGCATCAGTGTTGATCTCTGCAATACTGCGGCGCTGCAAAAGCATCCCTCTAGGTTTCAATGCCGCCGCGCCTGTTAACATACGTGCGGAAAGGGGACCACCTCGTTTCTGTCAAATCTGGAATAGATCAAATGCCTTTTTCACGACTAAGACTAGCACATATGTTCTGGATACGCAAATGGCTTCAAGTGTGAGGAGCGCCGACAGCCTTTCGCACGGTGCGGACGCCGGCGAGCGGCGCCGGGCTGCAGTCCCCGCTTCACGGGGAGGGAGAAGCTCGGAAGCCGCAGGATGCGCACTGAAGACCGGGAGGGAGGGATCGCCAGCTAGGAGTCTGATAGCAATGGGGATGCTTTTGCTTCTGTTGCAGGCGGCTTTTGCTACTGAGGGTAAGGGTTAAAGAATCCCTTTCTGCGGCGGGATGCCTGCATGACGCGTCCTGATATGCATTACAAACGCACCTGCTCTCCCGCTCCATCCGTCTCACTATTTTAAAATCACATTTTCTGTGTGACACCCCGTATTCAAGGCTGGCGAGCTAATTAAAACCACTACCGATTAATCCTTAGAGTTGTCACGGAATAACTCGCAAAAACATGTATGTACCGTAATGGGAAGAAGTTCAGTCATTTGCAGGGAAATTTTATGGAGGGTGGAGAGTGTGGATGCATTTAGTACTGGATTACAGGATCTGCATGGGAAATTAATGGATTGAACGGATAGCTTCACACATATTAAAGTTTAAATGATAATATTAATATTTGGTGGAGATGCAGAGTGAAATGTTCTTGCATGTGAGGCAGCGGTTTGCGTGGGAGTCCGGGTGGGGAGAGAAGGGTTTGGGGCGCTGTGTCGCTTCATCTTCAGCTTGACAATTAAATCTGGGAGCTCCACTGAATTGACTATGTAAACGGCAGCATGACAGCGCCGTGGTTGTAAAACCAACGCCATCGCTTCACTAAAATACGTTTCCCTTAATTGAATTAAAAAATTTTTTTGTATCTATGTATTTGCGAAGGTCCGCTTACAACACGTAAGTGTTACATAAGTGAATCCCCATATTTTGGTGTTACGTTTAGTAACTAGCAATGGGCATGGAATTGCCTTGCCGGGTGTAACTCAGTGTTTGCCTGCAGTTATGCGGAAAAATGTACATTTTACCTGGGAAAACAGGCGGCGAACGTGTCCCCAGCACACGGGATGCTGGTCGGAGATTAAGCGCTCGACAGCCGAACGCGCCCGTTTGAAGCTGTGCAACTGGGTCACGATGTTGCGGCACTGATCTAAATAATGAGGAAAGAGCTCGCTAAGTTTACACATGATTATTGCCGTTTCTTTTGAAAATATCTTTGGAAAGACGAGGCACAAGTGACCAATTAGAAATTTTGATATTAAAATTCTCTACAGGTCTATATTCCTGTTTACTTTTATTAATACAAATTATTAATCTAACGTGTTCGCCGGGAATGATAATGCGTCCAATCCAACCCATTTTGGGAAGTTGCTAATGTCAAACTAATCTGAAAAGGAAGGAAGTTGGACTGCTCGTTTAGACTGCCTATTTTAAAATGTGTTGCTCTGATTTCCAAGCATTGTCCCAATCCTCAGGCCTAAGAGGAAAGCTATTTTGGCTGTGAGTTTGACCCTTTTCAGGCTTGCAAAGAGCACCTACATTGCTATAGATATTTCATTGTGAGGGTTAGCAGATCCACAGGACATGCAATGGGGCGGTTTTATTGGCACCATACAGGATGCCGTTTGGCCAAGGGAAACGATTTACCCATCAGGGTTGAGAATAGCCAGTGTAAGAGTCTGCTCTAGCTGTATGCTTCAAGAAGCCTCAAAAGGGAGCTTGGCGTCAGTGTTGTTAGCCCCGAGTATTTTAGCCCCGATGCCAATCTTCCTTCAGAGAAAAAGTCAAGCCCCAGGTAAACTTCACTCAGCCCCTGATCTTTTCACTAGCTAGAAACACCCCTAGGGCTTAGCTTTTGATTCTGGTGAGTAACAGTTCTTGTCAGAATTTCCAATATGCTTCAAGTTTCAGGATGACCAAAAGTCACCTTCATCCCATGGCACATTATACCCCAAGAGAATTTTACAATTTAAAATTCTTACACACAGGTACCTTTCCTGTTGAATTGTCACAGTTTCAATGAGCTGTGGGTTCAGCACAATGCGTGAGATATGATGACATAACAAGCTATATACTGCATGTTCTCCTATAATGCGTGATTTAAAAATGTGAATCTGAGAACAGTTGCGACATAAACCAATATTCACGTTTATGCGTGATTTTGTCTGCAACAAATACCAGGTGAGAGCAGAAAATAGCGCCCAGCCAAACCGACCGACACCGAGATACATAGAGCACTCACACCCGAAGCACCCAGTAACTGCATCAATTCACTGTGCATTATCCTGTTTGTTTTGCTGTTCTACTGCATTTATCTGTTTAACATCCATTAATTATTTATAACACTGCGATCATTCCTTAATTACAAGGTTTTTGAGTATTGTGCCCCAGCCCCATTTCTCCCATAATCCCTGTTGTTTATACAGCGAGAATTTACTCAAGTCCAGGTTTTTCAGGAACACAACTGTCACATTCTCCACTTTTGCAAATAAACTATGCTCCACTAGCCCTGCCAAAGTTTAGGTGTGACCAATATTTCCCAAAAACAAAATAATTGTAATCCTTGTATTGTAATTAAGCCATCCTACATTATCTGAAGCCACCTGAAGGTGCTGTCTTGTGCAATGACTTCGCATGGGATATTGGTAATATTAGACTAGCACTGGGAAGTCACAGTGCTCTTGGGGGGCACACTGTAAGAGAAGAGCACTGCATTTGACTAGAAACACTCAGTCTGAACAGGAACAGTGATTCAAAGAGGGAATAAAATGGGATGTGATGTGGGGGCACAAAAGGTCAGAATAAAAGTAGATCTGACTGCCGTGAGATTGTGATTCTGCTGTTTTATAGGGTGTAATTACGCTTCATGTGCTACATCGTTCCACACTTAGTTGTACTCTTGTGACCCCAGTAATATTGTAACTGGCTTTCATACTGATTCAGATTCATGATTCAGTTGCAGCTAAATGAATCAAAGGCCCTGTTCACACTTGATTGTAAAATGCGTCTTGGGTGACTGGATCACGAGTAGACAGCCAAGATGCATTGCCGTTTACACCTGCACCTCTCACGTGTCTCTAAGGTGTTCCGCTGACCACCTGGGTTCTGTCATCACTGCCCCACACACAGTTACTGTATAGTCTTTGTCGAGGACACATCACAACACAGTCGCTTTTACACTAAGAAATGTGGTCGAATGCATTCCAGACCACCTCAGCAAGTGATTTGAGAGATCGGATCACAATGCATCTTGGTGGCCATTTTCACTTGTGTTTAGCACATGCAAGCCAATCACCCAAACCGAGTGAAAACTGGGCCAACGCCCCCTTTTCAGTAGTAACTTTAAAACTCCACCAGTGGCACCAGGATGCATTTAGAAGGCAGTGCGGCCAAATACATGTAAACAGTTTATGTGTTACATATATACATTTCAATACATAAAAGTCTATGAGATCCACGGTTATATATTCTTGGTATTTATGATGGTTGGAAGCAAAAATGATCAGCAATTGTAAATACTAATGTTTGAAAAGTGCAGTTAATTTTTCATTAAGCAGTATTCAAATGTTATTTTTTAATATTATAAGCATAGTCTCTTCATTCATGTTGTTTTGTTTATGCTTTTCATGAATGTAGAGTTCTGATAAGTTTAAGCCTCATTCTTACTATTGACAAAGAGTTATTGACGGTACCCTTCAGGATTGCCAAGAGCATCTGGAGTACCTGCACCGGCAAACAGGCCAGGCAGCAGTGGCGAGGAAGGCGAATATCTGGGCTGAAATTACATTCATGCCTATGACAAGTGGTGATGTGGTTAATGAGATGAACCTGAGAAAATTACAGCAAGTTCATATCATAAAAAGGAGTTTCTGTACACCTGGGAAAAGGTAATTACTTATAATACAGTGAAGATGAGAGATGTGGATCAGTGTGGAATTTAGAACAAAGCAGTTTACTTTGAATAAGTATCAGTCGTCCCTGTGACCCTAACCATAATAAGTGGCTTGAAGACGGAGAGATGGATGGATGGATAGGTGGATGGATGGATGGAAGAGTATTTCTCATGGAATTAAATTAACCTGTACTAAACAATATCCCACCCAAAATGTCCCACAATAGCTAGGATAGGCGTCAGGCTCACCCTGACCCTGTCACCAACAAGCAGTTATGGAAGATGGATAGAAGGTGATTAGAAGGATGAACTGAAGTGAGCTGTGTATGATTACACATGATGACCGAGAACTGTGAATTTGGCTTAATAGGAGAACAGTCGTGTGCACTATGGTCGGAAGAAAGTGACTGTGGATGAAGTGATTCTTCAATGGTTTTGTAGAGTCCTTTGGGTGTCTTGGAAAGCGCCATATGAATGTAACATTCATTCATTCATTTATTCAAGATGTACCTCCTCTGAGCTTAAGAACTATTCACAAGACTGTTTGAAATATGCTCTTGTCTCTTATTTATTTGATGTCTTCTTGCAGTTAGAGAGATGTGTCATTTTTCTAAAGCAATAAAACACTTGGTAAAAGGCCAGGATTTAACAGAGAATACTTTATAAATGAAGCGTAAGTTCAAACTGAATAGAACTGCATCTGTAAAGAAGAGTCTTAAAAATTATATCTGTGTATGGGAGCCTATGAAGTGTTTATGCAAACAAGAATCTTTTTGATTATACATGAGATTTAGATCATTTGTCATTTTTTAATTATGTAATTGTTTAATTAATGGGAGCTGGTTGGATTTTAATGGTTTAATCGTGATGTTTTGCTTACAGATAATGATTGTAATATCTAATAGGTGAAAGAGGCAGGCATTGTCTCTGCACCCTCTGTCCTGAATGAACTGTCTCCATCCTAGACATCAAAACAGGAGATTCTGTATTCAGTTGCTGCAAAGGGATCCTGAGTGAGGAGGTGTCATTCTACTGGCTTTTTTTAATAGCCCTCTGTATGTCACCACCCACCATTTCCTTTTTTCTAGGTCAGTGTTTCCCAATCCAGTCCTCGGGGCCCACAGACAGTCTGCATTTTTGCTCCCTTCCAGCTCCCAGGAGCAAAAACATGCACTGTCTGTGGGCCCCGAGGACCAGATGTAGGAAACACTGGTCTAGGTCAAGAGATGCAAAACTCTACATCATGTTAGAGACAGGGAGCACAAAAACACAAAGTCATATTGCTTGGAAACCTGAAAGCACTACTTGGGTCTGGTCCTGCTTAATTTGTAAATCAGAAGGTGCCGGAAGGGCAAAGGGCATATGAGAGTGGAGGGGTACCAAGGCAGACGCAGGTTCTGGAACACATAATAAAACATGGTGCTGAAAACATGCTATGTATTTTTAAGAATAAACCTAAACTAATAAAGGATGTAAAATTGTGTGAAAATTGGTGTGTAAATTAAAATACATACTTATTTAATTAAATTTTTTATTTTATTGTTTTTGTTTTTATTTATTTTATTTTTTTTTAAACCAGAGCGCTGCCAGATACACTGAAATAGGTGTTGGAATGCAGACAGTCAAAAGCGGGAGGCCCAGAACGTGTACCGGCAGGATCCGGCACGAATTAAGCACTGGTCTTGACAGAGTAGACATGACGGAACACCATGGTGTTCGGGGACGTGATGTAGTGACCGAAGCAGGGGAAGGACGGGGACCAACCTGCTACATTCTTTGGGGGAGGAACGTTGTTTTGCTGCTTTTCCACCTCAGAGCGATTGATGCGTGGAGCCATGCAGCTTGTGGTTATGGCAGAAGGGCTCACGCCGGCGGGGCGTTGTGGCGGCCGCTGTGGGGGCCCGACCTCCCCCTGGGAGATGATGGACGCGGGCTGGGCACACAGACGCTGCCACTGATAGCTAGCCTGGGAGGAGGCCCGTCTTGCCATTGAGGAGGCACTCGCCGCGGCGCCATTATGGTCTGCGCGGGGAGACACAGACCTCCTCCAAGGCTCCGTCTGCCAGCCTCCTTGTGCTTCTGAGTGTAACAGGAGGTGCGGATCAGGGCTTCCATTGGCTGTTACGCTTGTAAATACGCTGTGCTCTGATAAAGCTCTGAATGCCGCCCCTCAGCTCACTGTCACTGCTGCCGCAGATGAGAGGCCTTTTAATCCAGAGGAAATGAGATTAGTTATCCCTGAGCTGTGGCACTCGTCTCAGCCTTCCCGGGAGAGTAATTAGCTGTCAGTCTGTGCTTCGGTCATTATTGGCCTAAAACTTGAATGAAAGCACCTTTAAGTTTCATCACGAGCAAACAGGATGTAAGCAAGGAGCAGAAAATCCGATTTTCACGCGGAACTGCAATGGTCAAAGTGAAAGGATTGGAGACCTTGTATGGACCCTTAAAATCTTAATTTGGCTAACAAAAGAATATTAGAAGCAACATCAGGGCCAGTGAGCAGTAACTTATTCACTGGGAAAAGAGACTGTTTAATGTCCAGCTGCTCTTTTCATTAAATAACGGTGTGAAGGGCTGAGCTTCCTTTATGCATGAAGGTTTCGCCAGTGTCTCTGTCTTAGTGAATAATCAGATTGCTTCCTGACTGCCTCTAGTAAAGGGGGAATCACAGTGCTGTCAAAACACTGTCCTCCTCCGTCGGGAAACAGAAAGCTGCCGCAGTCTGTTTCACGTGTGTTTAAGGGACAGCGTGTGAAACCTGGTCCACTAGGCGGCGCTGTCCTGCCCCTGGACCTCTGAGACGCTGAGGCAAAGGGGGGTGGCCTGGCCCAGCTTGTCCTGCTCATATGTTGCCGTAAAGCTCTGTTTATTAAGAGGGAAACAGTCCCTGGCAGCTGGAAGATTGTGCCGGTCGTCCTCTGCTCGCCTCGCTCTGCTGGGCCCATTATCTTAATGGATGGCGAGGCCAGCCTGAGTATTGCTGTGTGGTAAACCTGCCTCGCCTGCCCCACCCCCACCCCATCACTCCCCAGCCGTTTGACAGATGTGTTTTTTTTGGGGGTGGGGGGGGTCCCTGGTGACATGCCAGGCTTTAACGATTCTGATTAATGATTATGAAATGGTATTAATCTTGCCCCTTCCCATCTCCCTGATCTTCTCCAGATCTTCGACTCCTCCCGTTCCCTCCCATTCCCATCGGCAGGTCTCCCTTCTGTCCCAGACATTAAACTCTGCACCATGGCTGCTAGAGCCTTTTCCCACACTGCAGCCAAACTCTAACACGCCTCCCCCCACCCACATCTAACACAATTTAAAGCTGCCATTAAATTTTTTTTTAAGGTGGCATATTCACTTGGAATATCTACTTCAATAATCAACTTGAAAGCTCATGACTTATTGCATTGACATGTCTGATTTAGTGGTGTTTTATTGCTAATAATATAATAATTGTAATAATTATAATAAGAAATTCCATCCAGAAGCAGTGCAGCCCCACTGCTGTTACACATCACTGATCCCTGCATTGTAACCTGCACTGGATCCATCAGCACACTGTTCCTGCTCCTTCAGCCTCCTCCTCCTCTTCCTCGTCTTTTCACAGCTAATAAATGAATCCCGTGTGACAGAGAGGCTTGAGGAGCTAACAGATGCCTTTTCAGTGAGGCTGCGGTGGTGCTGCTTCTCTGCTCTGCTCGCTGAAGGCTCGAGGTCCTTCCTTGGCTCTTTGGCTAAGAAGCAGGAAATCAGCCAAACCTGCCAGCTGCTCTGAAGCAAACCTCAGAAAGACTTTTCTGCAAAGACCCTTGGTGTTTACTTGATGGCTTCTATGCTGTGTGATCTAATCCCTCCTGGATGTTTTCCTGATCATCCTGCAGGGTGAAGATTGGTTTAAAACTCCTCATAGGAGGTCATTCTCCTCAGAAATATTCCCCTTTGAGTCCATTGTGAAATGCATGGATGTTAACTCTAATTACACAACATTATGACCACCCCAACGTAAAAACCGTGCCTGTCAATGTCTGGGATATAATAAATGGTAAGCCAACATTCTGTACTCATAGCCGACATGTTCAATGCAGTCAAAATGGGCAGGGGTAAGGATTGAATGACTTTGATAAGACAAATCATTGTGGTAAGACGACTGGGTCAAAGGTCTGAGGAGGAAAAAATCATGAACTGACAATAAGGTGTTGGATAGCCAAAACTCGACAATGCATGATGTAAATGAGGGCTATACCATGTGGTATGAACCAACAGAAGATCTACTGTGGTACAAATAATGGTTGCAGGAATTATGTATTATGACATATAAGCATTGAGCCCTGCTACATATTTGATTGATTGCTAAGGATTTGATTCTTTGGTCCAACACATCCCACAAATCCTTGACATGTACCCGACCATCCAGTTGATGCAACAGAAAATGGGATTCATCAAACCAGGAGACCTTCTCCCATTGCTCCATGGTCTAGTTCTGAAACTTGCTTGCTTGCCCATTGTAGGTGCTTTTGAGATTGGACAGGGATTTGCATAAACACTCTGACTAGCCCGCAGCTACACAGTCCCATACAATTTCTACCAAACGTGATAGCTTTCACTGACGTCCTGCATCGACAAGTCCTGGCCGCTCAGCACTCTGTTGGCATGTCATGGTTTTTCCCTCCTTGGACCTCTCACAGTAGGTCATCACTATGACTGATGATCTTTAGTGATGTCATTAGTATATTAGTGTGTGCTGCACAGTGCATCTTTAGTGATGTCATTAGTATATTAGTGTGTGCCGCACAGTGCATCTTTAGTGATGTCATTAGTATATTAGTGTGTGCTGCACAGTGCATCTTTAGTGATGTCATTAGAGAACACACCTTGTCTTCGTGGCAGCTGCTTGCTTGGTAAAAGTTCGAGGCTCCAGTTAAACACGTAGTATGTGTGCTGCTCTGGCCTCTGCTGTTCGTGTGATTCTTCTTTGTTCTGCTTATTTTTTACTAGCCATCGGGTTGGATGGCATGGCGGCTCTCTGGGTAGCGCTGTTGCCTCCTGGCTGTACTCTGTGTGTGGAACTTGCAGGTTCCCTCTTTGTTGCATGGGATTTCTCAGGGTTCCCTCCTATAGTGCAAAAACATGTTGCTCGGCTAATTGGCAGTGATGTGTGCTCTGCGATGGACTGGCACCCAGTCCGGGGGGGGGCCCTGCGTCATGCACTGCAATGGAGTGGCACCCTGTCCGGGGGGGGCACTGCCTAGTGCTCGGTAATGACCTGATCTTTAGCACTAAAACGTGTGTTAGCACTCCTAAGCTCTAAATACATGTGTGTTAGCACCCCTTAGCTCAGGGATTCATCCAGACAGAATGCTTAGCATCTTTGCTCTGTGCAGATGGTGTAGATATGGAAACATGCTGTCATTGTCTGTGTAGGCTGTTAGTGTAGATTTCAGTACCGTTATTACAATGGCAAAAGAGTGTAAAACAGTTTAAAGCATCGACCCCCTGGCTAATAGCTATGGATTCATTTTGATGGATCCACACAATGACGCCAGTATAAATTTTCCAGTTACATAGAAAAAGGCAGTGTGGTTTTTGCCCTTGACTCTTTTTCAGGCTGTAACACTGACAGGATGACTGGAAATGCTTTGGAAAAATCCTGATGTTTCAGTATCCAGCTAAATGCAGTGTTTTTAATATAGCCTGAATGTGGGTTGAGGTGATATGGGCAAATGGTGAGCTGAACTGAGTAAGTTTCCATGAAAAAATAAATCCATAAATGTAGGGTATCCTTCATGATTTACTGATTTGTAAGACTCCTTTAACTCGGGTTCAAAACACATTGTCAAATCACTGATGAACATAGATTTCTGCAATAAATCCTGAGTAAAAGAACATTTAAGTCAGAATTGATATAATTTATTTGTCTCTGAGCCTTAATGCTGTAAATGCTAACCGCTAAAAACTAATGTATCTTACGTAAGGAAAACCAGCCATCTTGCAGATATATAGACCCCAATGACATGTGATGACACATGCTGTAAACCCTGATTTGCTGTCCAGGTCGAGATGTGTGGAAGATGGTCCTGATTAAACAGGCTCGGGTGTGACTGTCGGGCTGCGTTCAGGATGTTATATATCAATTTATGCCCTGTTGATTCTGATAAAGATGTGTGTCAGACCAGTGAACCAGCGTGATATCTGACCAGACTAGCAAATTGAGGAACAAGGCAGCTCATAAACATTAGAAAACAACAGCCGATGACCTGCGGTGGGTCGCTGAGCTCTGGAATGACTTTTTGTACATTCTGTATCTCAGGCCCTCATTTCCGTCTCTCTCTATAGATATCCTGCTATTTAAAGCAGCTCCATTGACAATCATTAGCCATTTAGTGAAGTATACCAGTATTCTGTTGCTGTGCTGATTGTAGTCTTTGTCTCTGGTTTGGTTATTATAATTAATCTCAGTGCTCTCCAGGATAAGTGGTTTGAAGGAGAATGAATCTGTGTGTGCATTATTAATTTCAGTATACAAAATTGTAGCACAGTTTTGCATTCATGAGACTGGCTTTACCTGTAACCAAAGGAGTAGTCCTTTAATCTTGCAGTTTTTCTCAGTCGCTTTGGTACATTTCTCAAATCAGCCTTAACATTTGCATAACAGTAAGTGCATTTTTCGAAACAATTCGTACAAACAGCACCACATGATGGATTACCTGAAAAAGCCTGTGACTTTCCCAAAATTATCCTTATCCAGACTTATCCTTCAAAAGTAAATATTTATATCAACAAACTTGTCAGTGCCACCAGAATGAAAAGTCCTTGTGTCACGAACAAGATGGTCAAAATGCTTAGCTATGTTGTCAATAGAACAGTGCACTGTGTAAGTATTTTCTGATGTTAACTACAGGTAAGGTTTTGATGACGATGATTGAAAATGCACAAGGTTGTACATTTTCTGTATGACACATGTCAGTTTAAACAGTACAAAGTCACACAAACTGTACATACACTGTAACACACAACCACACACATATGTATACATATCTACACACTGTAAGTATGTGTGCTGAATTACACAGTATGTAACTCTATAAAGTAAATTTACTGTATATTATAAAATGCAAGTGGAACAGCATTGCAAAGCATTGCAGTTAGTATTCAATATTAGAGTACAGTGCACATTGTTGGATTACATACCTGTTGTCACTATGAAAGGTTTGAATGACTGAGGACACAGTTGTTCTCCCAACATTTGGCTGCACCCTTCGACCAGCCTCTGCCATTGTAAGACCATGACTGAGAACATGGTCCACTATTGTGACCCTTATTTCATTAGGAACATGCCTCTGTTCTTGGCCTCTTCTACCTCTTCCTCTATTTTGCCTCCCTACCATTCCCCCAAGCAGCCTCTTCTTACCGGCTGTTGACCCCGTTCATTTCCTGGTTGTTCTTCCATTGCCAAATTGTAGTATTGTGTTGTGCTCTGTCAATATATGCTTCCAACTGAAAGTTCATAAAATGCACCTCAGATATTTTAGAGAACTGGTTGATCAGTGGTAAATCTAATGCTTCAAACATTCACCTCTAATGCTGAAAGTCAAGATTCAACTGATTGAAATTCATCAGCTCAGGACAAATTTATAAAAAAAAAAACTGTAACAGATGTATAGAGAATATGCTTGACAGATTTTGACAACTGGTTCAACCATTTTGTATGTAATGACTTATGCAATGAGCTAATGCCTGGATGTTTTGGGTGGTAAGACTAAAACAGAGTACCAGTAGAATACATTTTGACCAACATGTCATAAACAATTGAAAATGTAGGAATCAGCAGCTGATAGTACATGATCATTTGCATTATTGTGCCAAAGCATTTGCAAATTGACCAAAATAATGAGACTTTGCATTTAAGCTGTGCATAAGTGACTCGATGATGTGGAGGTTGTACAAGTGGTTATGAGAATTTCATTTCTGATTGAGAAATGCACCAAAGCGACTGAGAAAAACTGTAATGGTTCATGAATCTCATTGAGAATTTCAAGGTAGTTAATATCAGCAGAAGGAAATTAAACTATTATTGAAAATGAAACAAGAAAAATGCAACCAGGATTGTGGCTCTCTTGGTGTTATGGGAAACAGCAGCTGACATGTGAATCTGGTTATGCGGATGCGGTTATGACATCACCATGCTGGGAAATGGGAATTCACACATCTGCAGAGGCCTGCTCAGCCCTTACTGCTGCTGCTGCCGCCTTTGCTCTGCTCCATTATGTCTGACGTTAATGGTTCTGAACAGTGCTGTGAATACAGGACCAGCCACGCGCTTATGTTTGGTTACGCATTACATTAACTGCACCTTCATAAAGCATTCATTATGCATTAATAGAACATTCAGTGCACTGTTATAGTACATTCATAATGCATTTATAGAACACTCATAGTCAGCATGTATCTATACCTTAACATCCTAAAATACCTTAACAGCTTTAATGTACATCAATAACAAACATTATCAGATTAAATGATTACAATGTTATTATCATATAATGTTTGTTTTAGTGTATATTAAGGCTATTAAGGTATGTTAGGATATTAAGGTATACTTACATGCTTCTTATGAATGCTCTATAAATGACTTATTTAGGGGTACTAAATGTTCTATGAATGCATTATAAAGGCATCATGAAGCTGTAGTTAATGTAAAGCATTACCATTTGTTTTAAATGGAATTTAAGAACTTGCTTGCACTGATTCGCGACTAAGAAAAAGCTGTTTATTCCGGTAGTTTCTTACAGTTCAGTTAATCTTGGGAATGACAGATACAAGTCCTGCACAGTGGTCAGAGGGATTGTGAGCCATTCCTCTTGCAGAACAGTGGCCAGATCACTACATGATGTAGGTGGAGGAAAACGTTTCCTGACTCCTCCAAAACACTCCAAAGTGGTTTAATAAAATTCAGATCTAGTGACTCTGCAGGCCATGGGAGATGTTCAACTTCACTTTCAAGCTCATTAAATCACTTTGTTACAAGTCTTGCTGTGTGTATTGGTGCATTATCATTCTGATACACAGCACCACCTTCAATCACTGGGTAAACATGGTCCTCCAGAATGGTTCGGTAGTCGTTGGCAATGATGTGCCCACCTAGATCATGTAGTGGGCCTAGGGAATGCCATGATATTGCTGTCGAGAACAACAACGATCCACCCCCGTGTTGCACTCTGGGTACGCAACAGTCCAGGTAGCAAGCTTCTCTGGGGCTTCTCCATACCCTTACTCTCCCGGATGTGGAAAGACAGTGAAGGTGGACTCATCAAAGAACAATACATTTTCACATTGTCCACAGTCTAAGATTGGCACTGTTGGCACCATTGAAACTGACATTTGGCATTGGCACGAGTGACCAAAGCTTTGGCTATAGCAGCCTGACCATGAATATTGACCCTGTGGAGCTCCCAATCGACAGTTTTGGGGGAAACAGTTGAGGTGCACATTTAATTCTGCAGTGAGTTGGGCAGCTGTGGTTTTGGATACAATTTGGGTTTGTGCCTGGACATCCCTTTCAGACAGCTTCCTCTTTTGTCGACAGTTACTCCGGTTGGATATGGTCTGACTTTTGTGGTGGTATGTCAACATTACCCTGGATGCCACGGCTCTCGATACACCATAAAGACTTGCTGTCCTGATCACAGATGTGCCAGCGAGACACGCACAAACAATTTGTCCTCTTTTGAACTCAGATATCTCTCCCATTATGTTGTGTGGATTGAAGTATTTTATGTACAGCGTTGCTATTACCCTGCTAATTCAACCTTCACACTCTGCTCTTAGTAATGGAGTGTGCATTCAGTGAAGATTGGCCATCAGGCCGCGCATATATAGGCATGAAACCTCAAACACTTTACTGGCCAATGTTTCAGTTTCATTGTCCAATCCCTATAACTAATATATTAATAATGATATTAAGCTTTATCGTAATATCGATAAAGATGCCTGTGGAGCAAGGTATGTGAAGGACATCAATGCCTTAGATCAAGGGTTTCCAACTGCAGTCTGGTGAGCTACTATCCAGTAGGTTTTCTGTCCTCTCCTGCCCCACTGGGTGTCTCTCTGAGGCCCTGTCCCACCCTGAAGGGTGTCTATCTTAGGCCCTGTCCCACCCTGCAAGGTGTGTCTCTGAGGCTGCTCATGAGAAGGATGCAGTCTGTCTGGCATCATTGCTGTTCATTAACGTGATCTTTTTATTACTAAGTCAGCCTTTCCCTCCATTTTCCTCCCACCGTCCAAAAACACACAGCCTGTGGATTTATACTGCAGATTCTGCTTGTGTGTCTGTCATAGACTGGCGATGTCACTGCAGGGATATGGTGCCACTAAAAATGGATGCATGGTAGATTTACTGCAAACACTAAATACTGTATTGGATTTTTATGCCATACACAAGTAAAATGTTCTGTACATACTCTGATGTCGACTGTATTTATTTCAACTATTTTTTGATGTTAGTTTCCAGTAGGCTGTTGTAATTCATGTTAAGGCGGTCATGCTTACATTGTTCTTTCCTCTTACTTGCTATTTTCCTGAGTGATTTTTGCTCATATTATTCATATAGGTACAGTTTGCAGACCACAAGTGGTCCCTATTTAGGAATTCTTTTGTTAAAATGATGTTTGAAAGACCAGGATAAGGTTTGGATGGATGGATGGATGGATGGATGGATGGACGGATGAATGGACGGATGGATGTTTGAAAGACCAGGATAAGGGTTGGATGGATGGATGGATGGATGGATGACATCTTTGTGTTTTGCATGTTGTTTAATTCGTTGGTTATACATATATATTGTCTGTATTACATATACAGGTCTGGAAAAAATGAAGAGACCACAGCAGATTTTTCAATTTCCCTCATGTTTTAGCTTCTGTGTAAAATATCATTTTTTTTCTCTGTTTCTCATTGATTGCTGTATGGGATTCTATGAGTCTGTTATGAACTTGTCCTAGCAGTGCACTTCACACCTGCACTTAATGTTTCCCCATTCCTTTTGAAGGTCACTTTAGGTCATTCTCCGATTCATGAGGCACCGTTGGATAAGTTGATGGCCATCTCTGGCATTAGAAAGTTGCTTCTGCCTGACTGGTTTCTGGTCATTCCCAGTTTCTCCTGCTTCACCTTGTTCTTATGTACTGTAGTCTTAGCAATTCTGAGCCTGGGAGCAACCTGCAACTCAGTGCAGCCTTCTGCCAGCAGAACCATGATTAAACCAGGGTATAACAATCCAGATTTTTTAAAATATGGAGTGGTCTTTTAATTGTTTCCAGGGCTGTACATGTATATACACACAAATGTTGGGCCTGCCCTCAGTTCCTGCACTTTATGTATTGTGCCATCTACTGTAATAGATGACCACCCTGGCACAAGAATTTTTTTGCATTCCTGAACGCACGTGACAGAAAAACTGAAACTTGAACATCAAATATAGTGGTATAGTTGAGGATTTCTCAACCAGGTCATTGGGGACCCCCCTGACAGTCCACATTTTTGCTCCCTCCCAGCTCCCAGCCTATCAGGAACACTGGATACCTGATACAGGCATGTAGGGAGCTGGGAGACAAACTCTCAGCTGTATGAAGTGCATTACGTTTAAGGTATATGTATAATACCACAATCGAAATCAACTTTGTTTTAGTAATATGACGCAGTATGAGCAGTGATTACCATTTCAACACACCACCTGTGTAAGGTCCTCAAGGCACACTTTTTATTTTGCTCTGATGCTACCCACTGTCCATGATTGGCTGACATAGTGTGATGCTGCGGGGTTGGTTAAAACACTAATTATGCAGTTACTGGCATGCTTTGCCCCATGCATAACGTTAAATAGTGTAACTTACTATGTGTATTTGAGTATTTATGGTAATAGTATAGGTATTTCCTAAAAATGTAACGTTTATTTCACTAGCATGTAACCATGAGTGTCGTGTAAATTATTGGTTTCTCTGTCTGTGCGGCTGTTAGTATTAAACCAATAGGGGCTGTTAATTAAGAGAGCAACTTCCATTTTCCAACACAATTTGTTTATTTGTGCTCGATATCTGGGTCTGCTGCATTGAAAACATTCTGCACCCTCGAGGGCTGTGGCATGACATAGAATGAACAAGATGGTGGCATCATTTTAAGTATGTGACAGGTTGTTCTTGCAGATGTGTTTGATCTTGGGGAAGTTACCAATAGTTGTGTCTGGGGAAGTTTCTCTTACTCTGGCAATGGGAAAGTTACGATAACTCTGGCACAGGGAAAGTTATCATTCGTCTGGTGCCAGAGGAGTTATTGTAACTCTGGCAACAGAGAGGTTACATTACTCTGGCACTGGGGCAGTTATCGTAACTCTGGCATAGGGGAAGTTACTATTACTCTGGCACAGGGGTAATTACCATTACTCTGGCACTGAGGTAATTGTCATTATTCTGGTTCTGGGAAAGTTACCATAACTCAGGCACTGGGGAACCTACCATTACTCTGGATCTGGGGATGCTAGTATTACTCTGGCACAGGGGAAGTCACTGCATGTTACTATAACTCTGGCACCAGGGAGGTCATTGTAACTCTGACACTGAGGTAGTTACCATAACTCTGGCACTGGGGAAGTTACTATTGATCTGGGTCTGGGAAAGTTGCCATTACTCTGGCACTGGGGAAATTACAATTACTCTGGCACTGGGGAAGTAACTATTGGTCTGGATCTGAGGAAATTACCATTACAATATCTAGTAATTATTATTACTCCAGTTCTGTGGAAGTTACCGTTACTCTGGCATTGGGGAAGTTATCATTACTCTTACACGAGGGAACTTACCATTACTCTGTGCTTTCTGCTTTTTGACTGTAGTCTGGAGCCCCTGGGTCTTTTCATAGGTGATGCAACATAGCTAAGAAGCGTTGACTATGTGAATCTTCATGGTTGGAACAATCTGCTAGTTGAACATGTGATGCTCCCTGATCTGATCTCCATTTGAGGGGAAAAATACCAAAGAGAACAGATCAGAGAGCCTGGCAGTGCCAACCTGTTTCCTGTGGGGAAGCATTCAACTCTCTGCAGTAAAAAATAGATTTAGAAAATGAGGTCTTTAATTTGTGGGCCATAGGAGCTGAGTGCATCAAATGGGATGGGCTTGAAGATCTCACGCAGACGGGCTTGGATTTGCCATGGAAGCGATGCACATTTCTAGACAAGCTTTAAAGACAATGTATACTCTATTAATCCCTGACGGAGATTCCTTACGCATTATACTATATAGTACATGCATTATTCATATTGCTGTTTTATGATATTTTAACGAAATGTTGGACATCAGATTAATAATTCAGTAATGACACATTTAGCTTGACCACAAACACAAATGAACTTAATGCTAATGGGGGATGATGTCAATCTAGCAAAATGGTTCCTTTAGGTGGCACCATATGTGTGTTGAAGAAGCATGCTATTCAAAATAGCATTGTTTATGTCCTGTGAATAAGATTCCAGTAAAGATCGCGTATTACACATATTGTGAAAAACAAACAAACAAACAAACAAATAAATAGATAATAATAATAATAACAATACATTAGGTGGTGGTATAATTGCATTTAAAAAAACAACACTGGACTTCACGGTAACAAAATGGGTTGCTTTCTGGCGTGTCGTGTAGCGGGGGGTGGGGGGTGGATAGTGGCACGCTGGGAGGAGGCGCTGTGGTGTCTGATAGCAGCAGGCAGGAATGATGACCAGGGGCCTGTTTCACAAAGCAGGGTTACTTGCTTAGCCAGGTAACTTGCCAGATTTAAGGTAGTCTGGGCTAAA
>JAODJU010000007.1:22260934-22275235 GCA_026776725.1 Gnathonemus echidnorhynchus | reverse complement strand
ATCGGAATTATATCGTATCGACCAAAATTAAGAAATATATCGTGATATAAATTTTTGTCATATCGTCCAGCCCTAATGCGCGCTATTGCTGGAACTGCCATTTATCGTTTGATCCATCCTGCTTTTTAATAGCTGCTGGACAATCTGACGCCATTCGCTGAAATAAGCATTTAGTGGTCTGCACCAGTGTTTCCCCACCTGGTCCTCGAGGACCCCCAGACTGTCCACATTTTTGCTCCCTCCCAACTTCCATGGAGTGCCCTGGGGTCCCCAAGGATTGGATTGGGAAACGCTGGTACTGTATACTCAATGAACGGCCATGTGACCCACGGGTTTGAGAACCTACGGCATCCCTGCACATGGCGTTTCCTCTCAGTAGTACCAGATCTATGAGAGCAGATGCTTTTTGGGGATTGTGGGCTGGATATTATCCATCACAAACCTCCAGCTCCCCCCCTTAGCTGTATCTGTTGTATCCTGCCTTGTTACCATGGTTTTCAGGAAGTTAATGCTGAAATGCCTTATGCTGGTTAGTTGGATTTTTGCACAAACTTAGATTGCACAAACTTGTACAATAATTGAACCAGAAGCTAAATGCTATGTAGGCTGTGCTAAACATTGTGTTTATTTGTTGAATGAACCTGCTCTCTTTATGCAAAGTAATACTGTACTTGCACATGACTAGATGTAGAATATAGAAGATATCAAATATTATTTTTATTCATGCTTGTATTCAGCTGAACACTTACACCCAATGCCCACAGAAGTATTATTATTAGGTGTCCCTGCATGTTACCAGGTAGGACCCCCCCCCCCGAATCACTGCGGGGCTTGGTGAGTTGTGTGTTCAGTGAAGCCTTTCTGCATGCCACTGTTACACTGAGCTGTTTTTTTTGCACTTGTGACCTTCCTGTTAGCTTTAACCGGTCTGGCCATTCTCCTCTGACCTCTCTCATTAACAGCGAGTTTTTACCCACAGTACCATGGCTGCCTGGGCGCCTATTATACCATCTTTTGTGAACTCTAGACACTGTAGTATAAGGAATTCAAAGGAAGGCAACAGTATCTGATTGGCTTGAACCACCAACAACCATACCACATTTAAAAATTACTGAGATCTAGCATTTAAGCCAGCCAAACAGTAAGTAAACCTTCTGAATTTGTCTCTGTGTGTATGTATTTGGCTGCAGTCATATACCTGTCTGTAATACGTCACATTGTACAAAAGCATTTGGTAAAAAATAAATAAATAAATAAATAAATGTACATTTATGGGTAAGACCATTTTATGGATCCACCCCACTATATTTCCACATATTGTCGACACCTCCAGAGGGATTTGAGATTTAGTACAATAAAAACGTAAATACTGAGTGCACTACAGTTGAGATGCTTTTCTAAGTCCCAGCTGGGCACCTCATAGGAGGAGGATATGTGACAGGGTAGCAGATCATTGTAATTCCCAAAACCAAATCACTGGACAGATGTGTGGAGGTTATCGTTGACAGCATAGCAGCTGACTGTAAATCCCAAAAATACAACTCTGACATGTGGGTTGGGCCAGAGGTTGCGTTAGACTTTCTCATACATAATTTTTTCACGGACAGGGTCATAACAATTCCATCAATTTCTCCTTAGCTGAGAGATTTATTTAAAGGTGTTGCACAGAATCCCATTTAAAGGTTTCCTTAGTTAAGAAAAAAATTAAGAGATTTACTACATCGAAAGACATTTCACGGCAGTAAAATTGTAGTTTCTATAGTGAGCGTTGGCATGTTTGCTCGCCCTCACGCCTGCTCATGATACCTGGTATCGGCTCCGGTATTAATTTCGTTGAGGAGAATATGTTGACGAAGGTTTTTGCGTAACAGTAATTAAAACAAAAACATGACTTAAATATGCGTTTAATGACAATGACGAAATGAAACGTGCTATTCGTCTGACGAATATAAATAACATTGTAAAAGCCGGATTTTGTCCCTACGCATTACTTATCTGAGGAACATGTGGATTGTTCCCCCTGCTGTATTGTGTTCACTACGAGTAAGTACTTTTCACTCAACTAAGAACAACTGAGTGGAGCATATAGCGATAATCTTTGTTGAATGGTTGATGACAAGCACCGGTGTTCTGTCGAGTTGAATTACTTTGTCGAGTTAGGCTACCATAGTGCTAATCGATAGCCCTAACCCTAACTCTTACCCTAACCCTAACCCCCCAAAAAAACACCGGCGTTCTGACGAGTTGAGGTACCTATCTAGACGTGCTATCGAGCCTTTCTGCGCATGCGCAGTTCCACCGTCTTGGGATTAGGGTTAGGGTAAGGGCTTTAGGGTTTTTTTTTTTTTTTTAAGGGTAAGGGTTACGGTTAGGGCTATCGATTAGCACTTCGGTAGCCTAACTCGACAGAACACCGGCGCTAACTTGGAAGATACGGAGAATTACTGGGAAAAGAGAAGCAGTGGAGGGAAAATTGAGCAGATAGAATTATTGTTGTATTTCAGTTATATTAAATACATTTTTGTATGTGTCTGCATATTTCTGCATCAGAAAATTCGTTCCATAACCGATGTACTTCTGTCTAATATTGCCTATGCCCAGGGTGAAACTTGCCAGCGCTTATTAGTGGGATAACGTCATTTTTTAAAAATTCCATGAAACCGAATGATCGGTTTGCTAGCCAGATTTAGTAATGAATTATAAAGATGCCAAGGGCCATATAAATAAAGTAATAAATTCACTGTCGCTCAGGTAAAATTTATCATTTTTCGATCATCGATTTTATTTTAAGGAAACCTAAACTCAGACTTTAAGGAAAATCTTAACTTAAGGTGTTCTGTGCAACAAGCCCCTGGTTCTGAGTTCCGTGGGCATCTGGACAGGAAACTTCTTGTAGAACCACACAACAGGAATTGTGTATGCTAAAATGAGCATGGGAGACACAAAGAGCTCGTAGCTTAAACTTAACACGTAATTTAATATGAAACTATACACCGCCACCACAAAACAATGGAGGATGAACAAGTTGTTTTGTTAGTTATTGGAGGATCAATCATGATCAGCCATACAGCCATTTATTTATATTTTATTTATACACATGCGACATGTTTATAATTCATTATTAAAGCTGGCCAGCAGATCGATCTTTTGTTATCCACAGAGAAAAAAACGATCTAATGATATTCCGCCAAGGCCCTGGCAAGTTTCACCGCTGACACTGTGAAATCGGTTATCTAATTTCCGGTGTACAAATATGATGACACAAGCAAAAAGATAGTCATTAATTCATGAAAGGTAATTGATCGAGGTACAAAAATTCCACTATTTTTTGTACCACTACTTCACTTGTGGAGTCAGCAAGTTTAACGGTATAAGATAATGAGGTCATGAATGTGAGATCGAAGACAAGACTAGACAATAGCTAATATGCATACTCACCACCACCTGGACAATGGTGTGAACTACTTAAAGTCCTCATTAACTGCAACAAAGGACGATAGATCGCCCTCAGTGTTATAATCTTTCAAAATTCAGATTTTTCTGTCATTGTTAAAAATATTCTATCAATGACGGAAAATATTCGGTGACCTCAGGGTTCAGGTTATCGCAATATGCGATAGGGAGGCAGCTCCTTGTAATTCTCAAAACCAAAAATCTCTTACTTGTGGTTACATGTTTGTTCACTCTTACTTGCCATTACATGTATTTTTCACTTGTGGTTTCACGTTTGTTTTCTCTTACTAGGGGCTACATTTTTTGTTTTTTCTTGCTTGGTCCCATGTTTGTTTTGCCTTACATGGGCAACATCTTTGTTTTGTTTTACTTGCAGTTCCACATTTGTTTTCTCTTACTTTGGGCTGCAGATTTGTTTTCTCAGTAATACTTTACTTGATGGGGCACAAATATAGTATTATACTATTACTTATTTATTAATTAACCACAAATTAAGTCTTAGTTACGTATTGCTCTTATGTTAATTCATCATCAATAAATCGTAGCGCGTGTTTTATCTCAAGCAGTTACTATATTTTTTATTATATCAGTTAATTCTGTAAACCTTTGTGAACTGTTGAAGGAACTACTAAGGAACTACTGAAGGAACAAGCAATGAATAGCACATGTTTGTTAATCTGTTTATTAACAGAGAATTTTTGTGTGTTATCCTTATGTCATAGAGTGGATATTGATAAAATATTTTTAGATAATTCATCTTTTGAAAAATAATGTTTTACCTTCTTCTGTAATATTTAATTGATATAAGAAATAATTTAAACAGTCCGTGAAAATTAGCCTTACTGTATTGTTTCTACTTAGATAATCTTCTCCCCTACTTTTCCTATAATGTATTACATATTAGTTTATTTACTGCATTCTCTTGGTATTATACATTGTATGTGATATTGGAACAAAATCCCAGAATGATATATATTAAACAAAAACATTCTTGTGACAAATGGTCAGTAGTCATTAGTCAATTTTCTTTTACATTTTCTAATATATCTGCTGGAATTAAGGACCCGAGAATACAGATCATATTGGTTCAATGGCCCCAACTGACCCCAGTAATCTGCTATTTCCTGCTTGCAGATGAAGGAACCTCAGGTTACTCAAACCCCTCACAGGAGGCAGGGGCTTTGGCTGGCCCCGTGCACCCATTCGCTCGATTGCTCCTGGGAGACGGGGATACTTTTCCAGGAATTCATACAGGTCCACCAGGGGCAGCAGAGAGCACAAGATTACAGCCAGCGTTCTCATCCATATTGACTCTTATGGCCAACTCAGCCAAAAAGTCCCAGACCTTAGTTCAATCTTTGGCGTCTCCGATCATATCTAACAATGGGTCCAATAATCCCAAAAGTGAAACAGAGCCGTTCTCCTCTGCACCTGCTGCCACCAGCAACTTTTCTTCAAGCTCAGGTTTGATTATCACCATGCATGACCAGTATGTGTCTGTATCACAGCCAGAACCAAAGTAGTTGCTCAGCATCATCACAGTATGCATTATTTCATTGATCCTTCATATCAAGACTGTCATTGCCATTGTCGTCGTCATCGTCTCCGTCGTCACCATCATTGTCATCATCCTCACCGTCATTGTCTTGACTGTCATCTTCTTTGTTATCATCATCATCGTCATCATCATCGTCGTCTTCACCATTAACTGCAACAAAGTTCACGCTAGCATTAACCATGTGGCTGCTCTCTTGCCCAAATGCAAGTCTGCCAACAGTAGCTATAAAAACTTAATTCTCTTAACTTTAATTCTTTGACATTTCATTCAAATCCAGTTTATCCACTGTACCCCATACCCACACCGTTTCAGATTATATGACAGGGGGCCAGTCGACCAAAACTTTAACCAGTGAGACATAGCCTACACTAACTGGACAACCATTATTAAAAAGTGCCTTAGATACCCAAAAATCCACAGAATTTTCTACTACAGTTTCTAATGGGTCACCATTTAAAGCTACTGGAGTTTCTTTTGTTTCCTACCCAACTTTTATCTATGTTCTGTCAGCTGCAATGAATGTAGCATCATCAGCTGTAAACCATTACTAGCAAATTCACAAGGGAGTCTAAAATCCACACATTCTGTAAAGCATAAAGATAAAGGAAGCACACTAGGCCATTTCTCATCCAGCAAAGACAAGGGAGGTAAATCTGCAGTACATACAGTATCTGTTTCTTTCGCTCTGATAGTGACAGAGGTCAGCAACTATGTACAAATGATCTCTCCCAGCACTTCTCCACCTGCCCTGAAAGATGCTGCAAGCACAGAGCAAACATCAGGACCTGTCCCATCCCCATCCACACCCAGGCACACAACACCTGAGATGAATTCTCAAGCCCATCAGCAAGAACCTTTAATGGTGTTCACCTGTCCATTCACTGAAAGAGCCTCCTCTCTTCCATAACAACATTGAAAACAAGTGAGCTGTCTTTAGTCAGATCACCATAGATGACACATTTTCATTCAGGAGAGGCCTGTCTTATACCATATTGTACAAGGCTGCACATTTCAACGTCTATAATCCCTAATTTATTGCTTTCAGCTCAGCCACTAACATAGTCCGACCAATTGTACAATGAACATACAACTCCTATAGTCCTGGAGTGATGATTTCCTTCTATCACCTACAACACCTGTTCCAACAGCAGGATCCCCTTCAGTGGAGGTGGTATCTGATTGTCTAAGTTATCAGTCGACTAACATGTTTAACACAAATAGCTAGAACACCTAAGGATTCTTTGTCATTCAGGTACACAATCAACAGGTACACAATCTGAATGGGACTTTTTCACAAGTCCCCTTGACATAACAGATCATACCCAAAATCCAGACAATGATTTCTGAAAGACTTGGACTGATTCTGCCTCAGCTGATGAAATTCAAAATACTTCACTCTTCCCTAAAGATTTGTATACTGAGAATGCCAGTGAACTAAATACATTAGATATCACATCATCCAGAAGCAGTGTTGATATGTGGATGTCTTAAAATACAAATGTTGAGGATCATTTTACTAATTTTGACTAAGCTGTGCAATGCACATTGCTGTTTCATATTAAACACACAGTTCCTATCAAGAAACCCTCTGAATAATGAATGACTTTACATCTAGTTGCAACTTCTATGCCACCATCTCTTTCTGATGATACCTTTCATGCCACTTCTTCTGTCAGTGATGTAACCTTAGAATAGGCTTCAGTGGTCCCCTACAGTGGGTCCACAGGTACATCTGTGGCATATTCCACTCTTTTTCTTAAGGGTTTAACGATACAGTCTACCCATGATTTAGTTTGACAGACGATTCGGTGCTCACGGTTTGATACACTCACAATGTAGTCAACAAAATAAGACTGAAAACAAACTAAGACCCATAATTGTTATGTATTTCCTTTAGGAATGTAGATTTACCCAAAAATCCATTTTTAAACCAATTTTTTTTTTCTTGCTGTTTTTTTCCCCTTATTCTGCAGACTCCAGTGCAAAATGCAAAAATAAAATCTCAAAGTAAAACGAAGATTATGCCTATTGCTTCTTCTTGAATTGACATTAATAAATGATTTTGTGCCACGGTGCAGTGTCACATCCTTAGCTTTTTTACGCAAATTAGGTCAAACAGCAAAAGCAAGTGGTGTATTTGCAGAGGCATCTGACATAGCTAAGGAATCTATATCTCAGACATATCAAAATAAGTCTTTCGGCCACTTGAAATTTTTATCAAGCATCATCAAGACCAGAGCCTTTCATGTCTTCTGATCCTGGAGCACTCTCAGTGGCTGATGTGATAGACAACATAAATTCAACAGCAAAGGCAACAACAAGAAAGCCTTTTGGTCCATGCGTCTAGCATTGAGTATTCCACCATTCACCACAAGTGGACTTGACCCTGTTTCTCTTATAAGAAGCTCTACATCAATCCAAGTATTAACCACAGAAGGAAAGGGAAGCAGGAACTTCTTTGAGCCCCACCACTACCTTACACACTGCACTGTCAAAATCACAACTATGTCTCTTGAATCAACTGATGAGTCCATAGCTTCAGCCTTCGATTTATCTGTCTCTCTTTCATCAGTAAGAAAGGATACAGAGCATCCCACTTCAGAAACATCATCTGGTGAAGCTCATATCATCATTGTCACCTTGCTTGACACTCCAACACATGTGCTCTCATTCCAAGCTCATGCAACTAAACCGTTATGGTCAAGACCCTCCTTGTCCACTCATGACTCATCAGTATCCCCAGTCAGATTCATTTGACTTCTGGTGGGACAATGTCTAGTCCTTTGGTATCTTTAGGTTTGACATCATCTGCTTTTAAGATTCTGCTTGACATGCTCTCATCCAGAACCATGATGTCCACTCTAGGTGCCACTGTGAATGTTACTCCCTTTCTCATTACAGAGGAGTCATCAAGGGATGACTTGTCTACAGCTGCAGCCCCTCAAGATAGAGATGCACTAGACAATGTGACTAGTGCATTAGATGGCCAATTAGGGAATGCTACAGCACCGGAGAAAGTTAAAAGCACGTCCAGAAAGGCATCATCTGCAGCAGTGATAAAGGCCACTCAGGGCACGAATGGCATGCCTCAGCTTATGACAATAACCAACACAACCGTGGCCTTAACCACAAAAGTCCCAAGGACCCCAATCACCACAACAAAGCTGACCAATGACCGTCAAACAACTATGAGCATGGTTGAGACGACAACTTCAGAAAAGGCCAGAGCCTTTGGCAAACAATCAACAACTGCCCTGACCACAACGGTGGCTGCTGCTACCCAAACACTCAAGATCCCAGCATTTAGGCTAACCACAACTGGTGCTCGTAGTACCTCTACAACTGAAGTTTCTCCACTGCAGTGCAATGTTACAGAGGCTTTCTGGTTGAAAACAGGTATTGGAGACCATTATCATTTGTAAGGTATTTCTTGCATTCCAAATGTTAATATAGTTTTGCACAGATACAATGTCAAAATGATCCATTTTTTAAATGACTGATGCCACATTGTGGCAAAGGTTAACTGAAGACCTTAGCGTTAACCAGAATTCTTCCATGGTAGAGTGTTATAACATGTGATGTCCATGTGATGTTAGGTGTCTATTCCTCTCATATTCTACTGTTCACTTGCAGTTCTGTCAGTACACCCAAGGAGAAACCGTCTGGATAGCATACTGAAACAGAACCTCCCAAAAGGCCTTACACAGGCACTGCGGAAAGCTTTCAACAGCAGCACTATCCGTGTCCAGGTCAGCAAGTTTCTGCATGACATCAGACATGGAAGTTAATTATACTTTTTTGTGTGTGTGTGGGGGGGGGGGTGTGATAAACATGTGTCCCTCAGGCAAGGTTACTTCATACTTTAGACACTTCTTATCTTCAAATTCAAATTCATTAAATTCATGTATGGTGAATTTTAAATCAGAGTAGTCAGAGTTGGCTTTATACACCAAGTACTTTCAGAAGTAGAAGCTTGTTTGGTGTTGAGTATTAAGGACAGGACAGGAAATATGTGGTGCGCACACAGTAACTGTGCATGTAGAAAGGACAGGACATATGTAGTGCGTACACAGTAACAGAGCATATAGTAAGGACTGGAAATATGTGGTGCGTACACAGTAACTGTGCATATAGAAAGGACTGGAAATATGTGGTGCGTACACAGTAACTGTGCATATAGTAAGGGCTGGAAATATGTGGTGCGTACACAGTAACTGTGCATATAGTAAGGACTGGAAATATGTGGTGCGTATACAGTAGCTGTGCATATAGTAAGGACTGGAAATTTGCAGTGCGTACACAGTAACAGTGCGTGCAGTAAGGACAGGAAATATGTGGTGTGTACACAGTAACAGAGCATATAGTATGGACAGGAAACATGCGATGTGTAGACAGTAACAGAGCATATAGTAAGGACAGGAAATATGTGGCATGTACACAGTTACAATGTGTATAGTAAGGACAGGAAACATGCAATGAGTACACAGTTACAGTGTGTATAGTAAGGACAGGAAATATGTGGTACGTAGACTGTAACAGCATATAGTAAGGACAGGAAATCTGCGGTGCGTACACAGTAACTGTGCATATAGTAAGGACAGGAAACATGCGGTGTGTAGACAGTAACAGCATATAGTAAGGACAGGAAACTTGTCTTATTTGACGGCCTCAGATTACCTCATTCATTCAGCATAGGGAAAATATGCAAACTCCATACACATAGAGAAGAGTGGAGGCAGGATTTAAACCCCCAAGCGTGCCGTTAGGGGGTTACGTTTCCAGATGAAACAATGATCTTGGACTCAGGAGAGGTGTCTGGGTTTGGTGCCGATGGTTTGAATGCTTCCAGTGTTTTGCATGAATGTTCCTAATGTTGCACTTCTCATTATTCAACTGTCTTATTAGCTTTGTTGGAAGATGTCAAGCATGCTTAGATTTGAAGCTGAGCATTCATCAGAAGCTCAGAAAAGCTGCACTTATGCCTAGGCAACTCCTCGAGAGCAGTTTGTTTGTAATGTGCTATCTGCAACACATTCGTCTCGCTTTGGACAAAGACTTTTGTTGAATAAAATAAACATAATGTAAAAATAAATAAATGTAAATTAATTTCGGAATCATTTCAATTTGTGAAATATCATATAGTATATCATATAATATATCATAGTACTGGTTGTTTTGAACGTTAGAAAAACCATCAGCTGTTAAGAGGTCTCTCTACTCTCTCATTGCCAATATAGAAATGGGAATGTCTATCTCATACAGCTTGGCCCTTAGGAAAGACGTAGATTGCAAAGAAAATTATATGCATTTTAATTATAGGACTGAGACTTTTTAAAAGGAATAGAGAGAATCCATGGTAATGAATATATGACACTGAATCTGCTGAATTGCAGTGGTGGGCCTTTGCATTAATGCGGGGCTTGATGAAATGCAGTTTCTCAGTATCACATTCATGGCAAAGGCGGAATCAGGCAGCAGTGGTAGCAGCGCTGCAATGAAGAGCCTCTTCATGGTTCTGACTGCAGGCCTGATTGTTGGGAGGTGCTACAGAGTCACAGCCGCTTCTGGGGTGGTTTCACACTGAGGACACTGGATGGTGATTGAAGTCGAGGTTGATAGTACGTTTCTGTTTGCCTGTCTATGATATTTATCATGATATTGTCGACTGGTTTATATTTTGTAAATGATTCTGTGTCCTGCTTAAAAAGGTGCGGTTACTCAATGACTGGCACTGTAGGGTTGTGGGTTCTGATCCCAGCCTGGTCCTAAGAGTGCAATGTATTGGTGATGTATATACATAGCACAGAATGTGCCTGTGACCTCCTGTGTTCTCCTGCAGCTGGAGAACCTGACGGGCACCTCCAACGTGACAGTGGCGTACTCGGTGGGCAGTGGCAGCACGGTCTTCATGACCTCCGTGGTGATTGAGGCCCTCGCTGTGTATGGGATTGACAAGTTGATGACTGACATCCGGCAGTTCGTGCCTTTGGTGCAATCCCTATCCATACCTGTCGCCCCCTGGAGGCCCAGCCCTGCCATTTCACTTCAGCTCAAAACAGGTGACGTTCAGGAAACTCCAAGCCATCACTGTAGGGGCTTGGCTTTGTTTCATTTGTGAGCGGCTCAGTCTTTGGTACTGCTTTGACATATACAATACTGTGCAAAAGTCTTAGGCAGTCAAGAGAAATGCTTAAACCTATTTATCTGTGGAATTTTGCTAAGATAAAAAAAATACAATTTGGCTTTAGAACATATGCAAATTAAGAGTAACACAATAAAAACTAGCAAGAATTTCTTCTGCTCTCCAAAAAGTTACTGATGTCTAGTTGGATGGCTAGATGATCACCGCTTCAGTTCCCAAATCTCTCCTCAGGGGCACCTCAGCCATTCCGTGTATTTATTGAATTTCACTACCAACTCATTTAATTAATTAATTAGTTAAAAAATGTCAGTGAGATATTGATTAGCTATATGAGGTGTGCTAGTGGTCGAGTAAAAAAAATATTTGGGTGTATATTGGATGGTTGCTGCAAATGCTGGATTGATTTTAGCAGAAGTTTTGAAATGGCTAAGCTAACACACTTTGACAGGCATGACAGTAAAGTTATACCAACATGAAGATCATTTTAACATCATTTTCTCTGGCTGCTTAAGACTTCTGCACAGTACTGTATATGAACAGACTTATGTTATACAATTTACATTGGTGTATTTTCATAATAAGCTTTCAGTAAATGTGTAAAAGTAAATATGCATAATCACTGTGGGTGTATAAGAAGTACTGAGTAATATTAAGTAATATTTTACTTAAGGCCATGTTTTTAGTAATTTCTAAACACATTCATAACAAATAATAATGCATTCATAAAACGTATAAACATGGCTATAAATATTTATTAAATTATTAAAAAACATATTATAGCCGTGTGTATTATGCATTGTGATTGCCTTACGAAGCTCTCATCTATATTGCACAATAGATACCTTTACAATGCCTTATAATGGTTAGTATAAGCATTAAGGATGCTTTGTACTGTATCTTTCACAATGGGCATGTGAGCAAACTTTCGATTTCGACTGCTATCTGTTCCGATGCAGTGCTGCGGTTTGTGGGCCCAGGAGAGAACATCAAGTCTTGCAGTTTCTCTCAGCTGATGGAACGCCGACTGGAACTTGCATTTGCAGAAGCAGAATCCAAAGTGCTGAATTCCAACAGCAAGCTGACTGTACAGGTAACGAGATCCAGCAGGCTGTGTCTGTATTGGACCTGCACCTCTGATCACTGGGATCCTTCAATGCCAGATGATCACAGTTTCTCTGTGGCTTATTTTTACTCTTCCTTATGTAACACGATGTTTTCTGGTGGTGTGAATTTCTGTTTTGGATGTCAACCGATGGTAGCCAGCCTAGCAGATGAAGTGATACAGCACACCAAATATAATGGAGACGTTGCTTTATCATACCAAACGCATTTTAATCATATGGTGCTGATACACGGATAGGAATTCGGAGGTTCATGTACATGAAAAACCACAATGAAACCCAGATTTCATTTGCACCTGTTTTGGCTGAGCTTGGTGTCTTTAATATTTTTGGTTATATTCCGTAACTTTGTCCAGAGTAAGCGAACAGTCTATCACTGGGCATTCCCATGCTGACATGTGCTGCCGTGGGGGGGTTTCTGGGTTAGATCCTGGGCTCCTCGCGAGCGCTGAGCTCCCCGGCTGTCTCCCTCATCTATGTGGTGTTGAACGGCAGCGTCCCTCTGAACGGCACCACCTCCAGCAGCCTCCTGAACCAGCTGACTGCCGAGATGGTCGGCTACTTCCTCCTCTTCCCCCCACTCATCATCGCGGAACGTAAGTGGCTTTTATTCGCGTGTCCCCATGAGGCCAGCGTCCCTGGGGTGCAGGGGGTGATGTGGCTATGGGCTGATGATCAGGATGGGAGCACATGGGGTCGTTGGGTTTGTGATCGGTGTGACGGTGGCAGTCTCATAGCAGTATTCTCTAACCCAGCCTGGTCCTCAGGGACCCACAGACAGTCCACATTTTTGCTCCCTCCCAGCTCCCTGCCAGATAGTCCGGTAGCTGGGAGGGAGCAAAAACGTGGACTGTCTGCAAGTCACTGAGGACTGGATTGGGAAACACTACTTTAACAGACCATCTCTGCTTTCATCTTTTATTTGTCTTATGAAATATGGGGGAAAATTCAGAACAACAGGCTGGCTTTACAACTAACTGGAACAAAAGCCTTGCATTTAGTCTAATTGGGGGGGGGGGGGGGGGTTAGCTTTGTTTGACATCGAGAATTAGCCTCGTGTTATCAGAGGAGGATTCTAAACAAGGCAGGAGGGCTGTTAGCAGACTTACCTGGGTCACTAGTGGCTTTTATCCCCCTTTTTTTTGTTTCTTTGCTTGAATAACGGGTCGGTAAATATGTGAATCAAAATAAGTGGCATATTTCATTTATACTGGTTAAAATAAGATGCAGGCAAATATGCCACACAGCAGAAGTTTGCTACGCCAGCACTTAATCCAGTTATTAATGATGAATCTGTCAAGCTGTTATGTAAATACACGATGGAGCGGTGAAGGTAATTCTGCATTTCACGGCTCTGCTCTCTGCTTGTTCATTTGCTCAGTTAGAGACATTTCCCCCATACGTTGATATTTCCCACATCAAAGTCGACCTCAGAGGTGATTCTTTCACATCGAATGCTCTCCAGTCCAGAGAAGTTACCCTGCAGGCCATATTACTCCTGTGCTGAGCTGCGGTGGAGAGCATTTTATGTTTATTAAAGCTCTGCTTCACCTTTGGGGTACATCATAAACATTCAGAACATTTTTGATGATTTTTTTAAAGCTGTCTCCCTAACATGACCATCTGTGGCTGAAAGATACTGGCTGCCTAAGAGGTTCCCCTGCTTGCAGTCAAACATGTGCTTATCAGCATCTTTCATGGCTGTGTGGGCAGTCAGAAGGCCCAGCGGTGCCTGGTCAGCACCAGCGCATGCTGTGCAGTTATGCTGCATTACAGTTATTTATTTAGCAGATACTTTTATCCAGAACGATATACATTTTTGAGAAAGTGGGGTCAGCCAGTCCTGGAGTAATTGGGAATTACAAGCCTTGCCCAAGGGCCCAACAATGACATCACTCTGCCAACCCTGGGATTTGAACCAGCATCCTTCTGATCATGGGCACAGTGTCCTGAGCCACGCAGCACTTTAGAGCTCATGCCCCAGACACCAGTTTCTGTCCTGCGGGTGGGGGGGGGGGGGGGGGGGG
>JAODJU010000007.1:22233120-22247496 GCA_026776725.1 Gnathonemus echidnorhynchus | reverse complement strand
AACTGCCTCTTATTTATGTATAAAATATGTATACATGTATAAAATTCAAACTTACAAAATGTAAACAAAAACACTTTTAAAAATGTTGAATTGCCTCTTAAAGTGCTCTAAACACTCTACAGTATATTCCACTCGAGGCTTTGTGCTTGAGCCAAATCGTTTTCGATGGCTTTGCACGCTTTGTCATAGGGGTTGGGAATTATAACGTCACTGAAATGTGTACGGCAGGGCACAACATAACGTGGGTCGAGTGTTTTAATTAAGTGGCGAAACCCCACATCTTCAACAACAGAAAAGGGTTGCAAATCTGTAGCAATGAATGTTTTTCTTATGTTTATCGGATGTGACAGGGTATGTCTGTTAAAAAGCTTTTTTGATAGACACTTGTTTACCTGCAGTTATCTTTTTGTCTGTCCTCCGTTCAGGAACCGTTATATCAGCATGACTACGCTTGAGATGCTTAGCTATATTGCTCGTGTTTTCATTAGCGTATGGGACACGTGTTAGGCAATGTTTACAAACAGTGACATTTATATTAACTGTTTTGACTCTCTGGTCGTTGTATTCTACAGCGAACCCGAAAAAATTCCATACTGGAGATTTGTACGAAGCCAGTGCTTCTTCAGACTTCTGCCTCTCAACTGTTCCGCTAGTGCTGGCCATGCTTGTTTGTTTTTCTGTTTTTCCGCGTCTTTGTACCGAGCTGCGAGCTCAGCTCCAGTTACGTCAGTGTGAGAGAGGGCAAGTGGGTGGAGCCACAACAGTGATTGGACATTAACTCACGGTGGAGGGCTTTCGCTCATTGGCGCTTACTGCTTAACAGTAGCCTGATAAGCATTAAGCGCCATTTTCAAAAAGAAGTGCAAAACCGAAATACCGCGGTACACAAGGGCGTACCGGACCGTGCAGCGCGTACCGAACGGTCCGGTATTTTACCGAGTACTGTTGCATCCCTACTGAACACACAACTCACCAAGCCCCGCAGTGATCCTGAGGAAAAACAGGGTGCAACTCAGTGTTAGATATGTGTACCTAATGCACTAGTCAAATAATCAACCAAAGATTTTCAATCGTAGTGGCCAATCTTATCCGCAAAGGCCCAGTGAGTATTCAGGTTTTTGGGATAACCTTTAGGTCAGCTGTTCAAACCCAGGTGTGAGGAGTCTTCAGCCAATCAGTCCTGCGTAATCTCATAGGGAGTTGTAGCAAAAATGGGCCTTTCTGAATAAGATTGTTCACTCCTGTTTTAAACCAAAGTGAACTTGAAAATAACCTCATAAAAATGGCACTGACTGAAGAACCTTCTGAGCCATCCCACCCCCCCACACTAACCCATTTTACGTGCTCAGGCAGCAGTGGTCAGCAAGTCAACGTGAGCTGATGCTTGTTGATCTTGCAGCAGCTGCCTAATGTTTCCAGATGTGTGTCACATAGACACAGGGGGGAACTGTCAGCACTCTCAGTGTGCCCCCCGCCCCCCCATATCGCACACCAGGTGAGCATGGCCCTAAAGCAGAAGTCGGACATTGAGCACTACAGGAACAAGCTCCGGTTGAAGGCCAAGCGGAAGGGATACTACGACTTTCCAGCCATCAACTCCGGCTACAAGTCTGGGGGCCACAGGCAGAGGTACAGCCACGAGAAGCTCCAGCTGGAGTTCAATAAGGGCCAGGATGCTGATGACGAGAAGGCCTCCACTTACGTCAAATCCAGGAAAAGGTGACATTTGGCCACGCAGAATGTTCTGCTGCATTCTCTAAACCTGTGTTCCATTTTGGACCATGCTGTAGGAGTGTAGGTGAACCTCCTCTTCTCATCTGTTAGTGCAGCTCTGCTTTAATTGTAGTGTTTCTGTTGAGTGCATTACTTCATTTTATGTGGTTGCCTTGTTGTAGTTTAGTGATACGGTTGCATCATCACAGGTTGAGGGCTACGGTTGCCTTGTTGCGGGTTGGGAATCAGGGTTGCCTTGTTGCGGGTTGGGAATCAGGGTTGCCTTGTTGCTGGTTGGGAATCAGGGTTGCCTTGTTGCAGGTTGGGAATCAGGGTTGCCTTGTTGCAAGTTGGGGGTTTGGGCTGCCTTGTTGCGGGCTGAGGTTAGGGGTGGGGTTCTGTAATTAGTTATTTTCACAGCTTTATGCTGCTTTTCCTGAGTCTCACACACATAGCACCGGACAGACAAAGATGAAAGCAAAAAAACCAGCAAAGGAGTCAAATTTGATGAAATCTGTTATCACTGGAAGCTAATATGCTGATATCATAATTCATCATCCAGAATTCCTTGATGCATAGAAAAACATACTATAAATGTGTGTTTTTTTGGGGTTGGGAGTCTATCCACATACTGTATTTGTACTGTCTGCTTTGCACTTCTTCTGCAGAAAATTTAACAGTGTGCCAATGATACAAATGTGTGTGAGGCCAAAGAGGAAAAGGTTCACACCATATCAAGGTCAAGGTGAAGGTTATGTGGGGCCTAGCAGCGTGCTGGAGCTGCTGCTGAGGGAGCTGATGATGAGGATGGTGATGATAAAGATGATGACGACAGTGACATAATTTCAGACATTCCCAGCCAAGGAATCCTGTCTACCGGAGCCGCCAGTCGCTGAACAGCCCCAGTCCTGGAGGAACAGAGATGGACCTGCTGGTGATGAGGGAGCGACCCAGGAGAGGGATTCGCAACAGTGGCTATGATGTAAGTGTGAGCGTCTCGAGAAAGACATGCGTGTGCTGTGATGAAGGATGCGTGTGCTGTGGTACAACAAGCATGTGGAGGGACATGGATGTCCTGTGGTAGAAGATGCATGTGGAGGGATACACATGTGCTGTGGTAGGGGATGCATGTGCAGGGACATGTGTGTGCTGTGGTAGGGGATGCGTGTGGAGGGACACGTGTGTGCTGTGGTAGGGGATGCGTGTGGAGGAATATGCATGTTCTGTGGTAGAGGTTGTGTGGGGAGGTACAGAAGCTGTTCTGGAGAGCATTCAGGGCTTTGCTTCAAAATATTCTCAGATTTACTTTTCCTGAGCAATTATGCTAAGAAACAGACAGTATTCAGAGAGAAGAGCCTTTCAAAATGAAGTGCATGCAGGACTGTGGGAAGTGTGACAGTACGCCAGAGAAAGCCAGTCATTTCCTTAAATACCTCAGTCCTTCTGGACCGTTCTGTGCTGGTTTCGGCCCTCGTGCTTGCAGGAGGAGTCGTCCTTCTGTGCCGTGCTGCTTCTCGATGTGTTGTGGCTTTGCGCTGGTATTGGCGCCGTGTGCTTGTGGCTCGAGGCGAGAAAGCTGCATATTCAGCCGCCCGTGTTGTCGGAGGACTTATTTATCAGGCATTCATTTTCCAGGGGTCCACTGCGGCTCACTTTCAGACGCACAGGAAGTAGGGCACCCATGCCTTCCCCTGATTTATCACAGAGAGAAGGAGAGGCACAGACAGAGAGGAGGAAGCTGCAGCAGTTAATTACTTCCCTCCTATTTTCTGGACAGTTTATCAGAGCAATTAACCCCAAGGGTGAACAATAAATAAACAAAACTTATACTAAACTGTCCACGTTACCCCAAGGGACTCATATCAGACTCTTCCATCACCCTTTCTGACTAGGCTAAATCGAAAGCTAAAGTCAATATTCCTGCTCTGAGTTTTAGTAGCTAATGGCAGGGCTGCGGGCAGTAAGAGTGTCTGTCTCTCCTCGTCTGTGTTTAACTCAAGCTTCAGAGGTATAAAGTTCAAATGCACCTGTAAGTGAGGGGATGATGCCACCTCAGGCAGACAGAGACAAAGATAGAGAATGTCACCTTCATGAATGTCACTGAAGGGGACCTTTGTCGTGGGCTGGTTCTGGAATCCAGTGGGAGATGAGTTGCCCACAATGTGCCCATTCGCGGAGTATAAATAGAGGACCAGGTGCACTATGGGAAAACTAACCCTGCGTGTATGGGGGCTCTATCTGTCAGACGGAGCCGGAATTAATCGAGGAGACCAACGTGGACCGCTTGATAGGCTCCCGGATCTGTGGCGGTGGGAGGCAGGTCAAGGGTCACTCGGACACATCCACGCTGAGCTCACAGCCGTCCATCGACGAGGTGCGACAGCAGATGCACCTGCTCCTGGAGGAGGCCTTCAGCCTGGCCTCAGCTGGTCACTCCATGGGCAGCCGCCGGCACCACCACTCGCACCACGGCCCCTACAGCCTACGGCACCCCGGGCCCTATGCTGAGGTGGTGACCAGCGCCCCCGGGACCATGAGCCGGCCCCGCGGGGCCTTGCAGTGGGTCCCTGCATACAGGCCTGACGTTTACCAGTACAGCCTCCCCAAACCGGTGAGTGTGATGCTCTCAGAGACAGATTACATGAGGAACCAAAGGGTGGGTCACTCTCAGCTGTGAGGAAAGTGCAAAACAGCAGCCAAAATCACGTTAAATAGTCCTCAATAATCTACATTTCACATGAGGAGTTCTTACACGTCTCGTTGTGTCTCTGTTGTAATTGATGCCTGTTGCTGCCTGCATGCCTTAAGGCTCTTGTTTATTTGAGGCTAGCACCCCTTCTCGATACGCCCCGAGTGCAGTGCGTCCAGGTGCAGGGGTGTGGAGCTCTCACCCATCTTCTTGCCCCCGCAGGCCTTTAGGTTCACGCAGCTTCCTGACATGGCCATGGGCTCCCCGCCGCCCCCCATCCCCCCCAGAAATGCAGCCACTCCTGGGGCCTCACTCAGGCGGTAAGAGCATCAGGCCCATCGTCACTGTTCTTCTGCAGCTGATCGCATTTAGCTGCCATCTGACTGTTTATGCAAGGAGGCCCAAAATATTTATGGAAATGTAAATTTTGGCAAGCCTAGTGTGATTTTTATACCATACTCATGTATAAATTTAAATCCTAAATTATTTAAACTGAACTGATGTGAATATCAATGAACGTGCTGAGAAGCTGTAGTGTCCTGCAGGTCTGCTGTTAGCTGGAGCACATCTGACACCTAGTGGTGAGTGATGGTGTAACAATGCTGAACACTTTAATGCTTCTGCTCTCAGTTCCTCTTCTGACATTGGCCCGAAGGCTCGGACCTCAGAGTCCTCTGCACCTGAGACACGCAGTCAGCACGACAGCGCCCCCTATATGCCGATCACAAGACCGCCAGTTGCTTCTGTCGCTGCTGAGCTTCCTATGTCAAACTACTCAGGTTCGAGACTGTTTCTCTGTGGGTCATATAAAAAATGACACTGTGAATATCTTGCTTAATTATCTAAACATGTGAGAATGTCTCCCTAAAAACATGAGCGTGGCACGTCAGGCGTCCATCTGCACCAATGTAAAGGCTGACCCCTGCTGGCTCACCCCTGCCATGCAGCTGCCATGTGCTGGGGAAGATACTGCCCCCCCAACACATGCATTCACTGACCCCCCCAACACACGCAGTCACTGACCCCCCCAACACACGCAGTCACTGACCCCCCCCAACCCACACAGTCACTGACCCCCCCCCAACATATGCATTCACTGACCCCCCCCAAACACACGCAATCACTGACCCCCCCAACATACACATTCACTGATACTGCCTACAAACTAGGGGGTGGAACTCCATTTAGCATTTCTCAATATTAACCTTGTAAATTAATGTATAACTGGATAAATACATGCATAGATGCATGGATTTTTGGAAATGCCTTTTGTAATAAATGTTTTTGGTGTCAAATTAATAGAGTGTTTTAGATTGCGTAGTACATTTAGCTCATTTATCTGACACTTTTATCCAAAGCAACTTGTAAAGGAGGGAAAGGTTACAATTTAGAAGCATTCCCAGGGATTTGAACCCACAACATTTGCATTGTTAGCACAATGCTCTTCCTGTCCAGCTAGTAGTTCTCAAGCTTACAATGTATACTTAGGTGAATTTGTATTTTTCTGTTGCCCATATTTTGTGTGTGTGCCCTGTGATGAACTAGCTTCCCATCCAAGGTGTTGCCCTTCCATGTACCCTGCGCTACCTGGGATATGTTCCAGGCCCGCCATGAGACTGGAAGATAGATAACAGACATCAGATCTAAAGAGTTTATTGATAGAGGACAGAATAAATCCCATGCAATGAGTTATGCTTTTTCATTTATTTTTCCAGCTACTGTCCAACCAATACAATGTTATTCATCACTGACTGGTACATGAATAATCACTTGCAGTTCTGATCTCAAAACTGTCATTGCTAACTTGAATGGATGGAGCCTGAACTTCTGGGGTTCAGATTTCTCTGAATATGATGAGGAACAATGAAAACAAATGTCATTTCTGGAAAAGGAAAAAAATCACGTTTACCTCAAGAAAATGTGCAATATGAGTTTTTTACTTTCCATAAAAGCCATAGATATGGTCACAAAGCACCCAGACAGTCTTTGGTCTGTCACTAATAGTTTATGTCTGAGAGGCTGCTTTCATTGGCTCAGCATGCTGTCAATCTCCTCAGGAAACCCCATGTCAGCAGTCTACGCCATACCAGCCAACCGGACCGACTACTCGGGCTACGTTGTGTCCACTCCCCCAAGCTCGTACCGTAGCCCTTCCTGGATGTCCTACCCCCCTGAGCCCGAGGATGTTCCTCCCCAGTGGGCTGATACTGTAAGTCAGCCATCTGCTTTTTAAAAACGTTTTCTTCCTCTACCCATGGCACGTCACCCAGGTTGTACGGACTCTGTCCTCTGCTGTCCTCTGTCCTTCAGCCAGATGCTCTCATCTTTTTACTAGTACCATTTAGAAACCTTTTAGAAACACTTTTCTCAGCTATATGTATCAATGACACTGTGTGGACACAGACACATGCCAGGGTACTTAAATCAGCACAGGAATATTTTTATGGAGTCTCTAGCTGTATTTGTCAAAGATGATGTATTTATTGAGTTATATATTGCAGTGGTTGTGAACAAAGTGGTAGGTAATGCTATAATGATGTCTGCGTTCCTGTCTGTCTAGGTGCCCCTCCCGGGCTATGTAGAAGCCTTCCCACACCCCCGCTACCCCCAGGGCAGCCCCCCCATGCTGCCGAGGCAGTACAGCCAAGCGTCGTCCAGCCACAGCGCCCCAGACCACCCGGCTACACCGTCAACTGCTGCTTCCCAGCAGAGTCTGACCGGCACTGTGGACACCCCCGACACCTCCCTCAGCAATCTCTCCACGGCCGCCCTGGTCAAGGCCATCCGGGAGGAAGTGGCCAAGCTGGCCAAGAAGCAGACGGATATGTTTGAGTTTCAAGTCTAGAGCCCCTAGTGTCCTGGAGGCCAAACCAATTTTTGTGTACTGTGGTGCAGAAAGCCACCGGACCAGGCAGGACAGAACTGTATCTAAAAGTGTCCCCTGTCCCCTTTTTAAATAGGATTTGCTTGATTCTGTTTTGTTGTGATTTCCCCTTTTCCCTTTTATTTGTCTAAGACAAACTGTTTACCTGTGTTTGCATTCAGTTTCTGGCATCTTCTTTGGCACTTACAACTGAAAAGCTATATCTAACAAACATCCTGTGTGATTGGGTTAATCATTGACAGCAGCATTTTACTCAAGGAAAGAATCCTAATGAAGATGAAAAGCCTAGAGGTGCATGTCCGCACAGAATAAAAAAATCTGTGAAGATAATGCATCAAAGCAAAGTGAGCTGTATACATCCAGGAGAATCGCAGAACTACCCGGAAACACCCATCTGATTCACATGCTGTGTAACAGTGTCATGCTTATCTAGATGGAAGATTCCAGCATGGAACATTTCATTTTTTTTGCTCTGCATTACTCAGAGACTTTCAGAAGACACTGGTGAATCCAGCGACATGGTCCACTGAACAGAAATGAAACTGACAAAGGTTTATGTTGCATGGCAATGGGTAGCTGTCAAGAGGCTGTCAAACCTAGTAAAACATACCATTTTAAAAGTGTGTTAAATAATTTGTTTCTGTCTCAATTTTCATAATCACTCATGTGACTATGACATTACTGGCCAATTCCTAGTAATTTCATTCATGAAATTTCATTCTGTAACTAACCTATGCAGTGTGTATCTGTAACAGCGACAGTGGTCATTCAGATCGCACAAATCAGAGAACAGCTCCAGTAAGTCACTTTAGCAATGAAATCTTGCTCTAACAAACATTACTGTGGTTTTTTAAAGTAAGTTATTTAACAATGAATATCACAAAAATATATTTGAAAGTATAGCTACTGGAGGTTTCATTAGTAATGCAATGGATCGATACTTTCTTATGAATTGTACAAAATCACATATTTTCATGAATTTATTTAAATGATCACCCCGTTACATATTACTGAAACCAGTCATTGCACACGTTGTGTTGTCATCTCAAAAACATGCAACCTTACTTTACCATGAGGTCACTCTCTTGGGGTCACTGTAGTGCTAAAATATTATAAAATGTTACCATAAAAAGCGTAATACCAGCAATAAATGCCCTCTTAATTTAAATACGACAGCAATTTGTAACATTTTTAAAGATTGCTTATCACAACATAGAAACGTTTGCTTATTTCTTAAACTGGATTGCAGTAGGAGTCCACAGTGAGTGCATCCATATTGGTGAAATAAGGCTTTATTTGGAATATGCAGCTTTTGCCAGCCCTGAATATCCAGTATGCAGAGAAAGGTTTAAATGGACAGTTCAGGTGGACAGTTTGTTGTGCTAAATAAGGACTTTGTGCCAATTAACTGGAAATCCCTTTTCTTTTGGCAGCAAGCCTGTAGAAATTTAACATGTATCTTTGTACACGTTTTATTGCAGCCTTATGAGTAAAGCCTGAACACAATTTTTAAATATTTTTACTCAGTCTTTTGTAAAGTAGCATTAGTCTTTTAAAATACATATGTTCATAATATGTTTTTAAAATACATATATAATTTAGATTTGCAGTAATTTGGGATTTGTTTGTGAAAATTCAGTACCAAGAAATATGTATGAATATAAAATAATATATTGTACTGAAGCGACTAAAATAACATTCTCAAAAATGATGGGTACAGCTATTTACAGGTTATGCAGTTTTCACCCCCCGCCCCCCCCACCAAAAACAGCTTTCTGCTTTATCCATGTTTTCATGGACAGTAATGTTATACCTTTAATGTGTTACATGTGTTGATGTAACTGGCATGTGCTCTTCCAAAAGAAATGTGTTTGCTGCATGCAGTGTGAGTAACTCTGACACAAAGGGCTTTTTGTACCTGTGCTCCTTCTCAGTGGTGATGGAACTGGAAACGCTGTGGTCCCCGGTGAAGCCCGAATTGGTGATTCATCACTGCAGACTGTAAATGTCCATTGTGCACTTTCATCGCCTCGTAAATGATGTACTGTGATGCATAAATGAAAGTACTAAAATGCACTTTAAACCACCAAGCATACATTCATTATAATGGATTATTTAAGAGACGCCCGGAAGACGGCTCGAGGTTTTCCTAAATTAAAAGTGAGGCTTGGTTCCCCCACCCACCCCACATTGCTTTGAACCAGAATAATAGGGAACTTAAAATGGAGCAAGACAAATCAGGACCAGTGCAAGGATTATTAAACCAAACCAGTGTTAACATCTTTATTGCAACAAATGCTACATATCAGTTTGTACAACTAAAACACCCCAGATACCAAACGGGGATGCATTATATACCTGTGAGTTTGATATATGCTTTACAGTGTAGTTGCAATTGTTTATGTTCACGGGTTTTATCCATGGAGTGTAATTTAATTGTTCCGGGGCCTGCTTTAACATCCTTATATATTGCTAATTGATCTAACCACTAAAACTCCTATAATTTGCAAGGCATCCTCCCAGGAGCCCATAGAAGGCAGTTTCAGGCTCCTGTAAAGTATATCTGTGTGTCCCCTTGTCTTACAGCCAGCTGCAGCACAGCCAGCCACGATGGCTCATTGTCCCTGCAGCACTCTCTGTTTTCTCATTACATACGTCCTTAAGGTAAAAAAAAATGTACAGCTCTGTTGTTTGAACGAACTTTGCTACCCAGAAGGGTTTGTATGTAAATATGTTACTTATAATTAAGCATTCTCTTACTTTTAAAATACTTTCCATTTTTTTCCATGTTTACTAGTATTATGACTAACTGCTATTTGAAAAATGTATAAAACAAATGTCTTTCAGCGATTAATTTTATTTATAAGAATTAACATACGTTTACATACATTTTAAAGCTGAGTTTTATCTGATTTCATCTGAACAACATAAATGAGTGAAATAAATGTATGAACATTGAAATTGTAGTTTTTTCCTACTGTCTGCATCAAAATAAGTTATATTATTTTTGGAGATGGCGTAGCAACTTCTTCTAGCTGATTATGAAACTGAATTTGGGTTCAGAATTCCACAAATGTAATCGTATGTATTCTTTATTAGTACAACCCCCAAAAAGCTGGGACAGTGTGAAGCTACAGTGTGATTAGTTCAAACTTTACATATGATATTTTTATATTTTGAATTACATTTGAGCAAAAGAGAATTTACCAACCACCATTTTTGTTTTTTGTTACATTTTCAAGGGGTTGTAGATTTCTTTTATTGTGCTGAACGTTTTAATAGGTCTGTAAAAATGTACCAAATATTATAACATGATACCGATTACAATAAAATTAGCTTCTGGTCAGTATTGTTACACCAGTACAGCTATTTGGTTCCTGGACCTAAGAGTCCGTCGTGACCTGTACAGAAACGGAAGTACGCTCGTTCAATATTCCCATTACGCCGAGCACCCCTCTCGTTGCTTTTCGGGCACGTGGGTTAGCGGTTGGTTCAGTCCTGCATTACGTTTCTGGGTTTTCAGGTTGCTTTTATCTTTTTTCATTGCCGGCTGTTTGTCCTTTCTGTCTCCAACTTAGCGGTCCGGTTCCCGAAACCCCATGAAAATCATATTCAATCAGCATGATTCCAGTGAAACAGAATCCGCTGCTTTGCTGTAGTTTCCTTCATGATATATTTAAATTGAATTTTCATCAGACCAGTAGGGGGTGCAATTGCACCATTTCCACCGCCAACAAAATCACCTATGGGAATATACATAATTGTAGTCAATTGTATTGTAGTCACCTATATTGTAACATTGTGCGTGTGTTAGTGTATATAGTGTTGAAAAAGGCCATGAATGGATGGATGCTCTGACTGCCAAATGGGGCATCTTCACCAAGCACTCAGGGAAAGTAACAGGATGGCGGGCTCACTGGTTAACAAAGCGGCAAGGAGACCATGTCACCTGGCAAAGTTCACACAGTCACAGGGCAGGAAACCAACAATAATAATATTGATATTAGTAGCTGCTACTAAGCTACGTGTTTGACAGAGAAATCTTTCTCTTTTCTTTCGTCCGAGATCTTTGAGATCTGCTGAGATCTTATCTTTATGCATGTTGCTCTCCCATTTACAAACTTCATTTACATAATGAAATGATTTATATTAAGAAAAAGTGAACTAGCATTATGCATTCAACACTTTTTGTTATGTTGTATGTAAGGCTGTCTCTCATGCATGCAAAGAGTATATGTACACAGAAGAAGAGAACAATTGTCATGATCATCATGACATTACAGGCGCTTCACAGCAAATATTCAACCTGAGGATCATAAGTGAAAAATACATGCAGCATCAGCAAGGCCTCTGTCAAACTGTGTTAATAAAGTGTGTTAATAAAACAGTGTTAATACAGCATTCACGAAAGATAAACTGCAATCAAATATATTTACTGTATTTAGAAAAATGAATTTGTGTGGATCCAGCCTGCCTGTAAGGAAATGCTCAGAACACTCAATGTGGCACTTCCTCACAGTATTGTCGTTTAAGTTCTTTCGATTGATGGCTTTCAGCCAAGCTTTCTGTTGCCTTTCTCTTAGTTATTCATTTCTCTGCCTTGATTTTTACGAACTGAAGTTATACAAAACAAACTTAGCTTTGAGTTTTTCTTGTTGATGTTGCTACAGCCAAACACAACAGTCCATTGACATGATCGTCTAACTTGTTCCCTGGTAAAATGGCCGCCATCTCGTTTCCATTTATGTGTACTTTGTCAATGACGTCAGCATTTTATTTTAGTTAATTTTAGATGTGGTCTCTCTTTTAACAAATTTGTAAATAACATCTTTAACCAAAGATAAAGCTTGATTTCTTTGAAATTAAAACTTTAATTTTGTGCACATCAGAACATCTTTGCTTGTTTTTATGAGTTGCTAATTTCAGCAATCGACACATTGCCTGCTGTTGTTTAAGTGATGGTAACTAACTTTCCCTTTCTGAGTATATCTCAAAATTTAAAAATATTTCCAGAGAAATGAATGGACAGGCGTTGCTGTAGATTTTACTTTTCTATTTTCTTTATTTAACTTGCACATTTCTACTCACATCCTTGTTTTGAAAGGCCTATCTCGTAGGCAGCCCATTCCTATTTCAGGTTTGCCATTTGCAGCATAGTTTAAATTCTCATATGGAAACCATAAGCTTCAAGTGTGTGTGATGAAAAGATAATGAGTATGATTCTGTATATGTGGGAAGATGAGCCTGGCAGCCTAAGTGCTGATGGCCAGTGGACGAAATACCGAAGACTGCTGCAGCTAGAGCCTCAAGTGTAGGATTTTTACTGTTATGTAACACACCAGTTATTTGATGATTCCTAACCGAAAATGTGTCACATGACCTAGAGAGAGAGTGAGAGCGAGGGAAAACGTATATTTTCTATTAATTTGCTTTAAAATCAGCATTTTTCACATCAACCGGTGCTATACGTGTTATTCCTGACTGACTTCCTGTCAATGTTGTGGACAAAATGAAATGGGAAGTTTTGTGCAGACGGCTATCAGCACACAAAATATCAAAACAAGAACAAGGTGGGATCATTTTATTACCTGTAAAATTTAAACTCTGCTAATTGTCAATCTATACTAAAGTAAACATTGACCAGTTAGATCAATATTTTGTGGTAGAAGCTTTAATGGGGGTGTGAAATAACAGTATAGCCTCGACTAATGTGCTGATAGATGCACTTCAAGCTTAGGAGAACAGGAAAAATTCCCCTATTTAAATAGAACTTTTAGCACTGCTGCTGACTGATAGTGCAGAACCTACTTGATGTAGTGTTTTGTTCCTTAATGCGATTCCATCTAATGTTTTTCCCCACTGAGTAACATTTGTAATGTTCATCCCTGTAGGCAGCATGTCCAATTAACGCTCTGGTGGTATCACAGAAAATGATGTGCTTATGCAGTATGTTTATCTAATATCTCCCTTAGCCTAATGTGCACTGCAGAGTAACGTTTACATTAATCTTCATGGTTTCTTTATGAAAAATGGCTATGAAATGTTTTAATATTCGGCCACATTTCTTTGGCAGATGTAGTCAAAGTGGTTCTGTCCATGGATGGGAAGGAAAGCGTGGACACAATGCCTTGTGAAATGAAAGTGACAAAAACTTGTACGGTCACTTTGCACTTAACTTTGCGATGTGTCTGCCTTGTATAGATTCATGTTGACAATGAAAATGTGCAGACTGTATTTGTGCATTGTTTTATGACAATTAAGTTAATGTGTTAAAAATGTGTTTCCATTACTGAGTAATTATTTTCTTTTTCTGTATTTTGTTGTGGTCATATTAAGACAGGGGTGGGCAATCTTATCCACAAAGGGCCAGTGTGTATGCGGGTTTTCGCTGCAGCTCCCTAATTAGATTCCTAATTAGAGGACTGGTTGGCTGAAGAGTCCTCACACCTGGGTTTGAACAGCTGACCTACAGGTTATCCCAAAAACCTGCACACACACCGGCCCTTTGCGGATAAGATTGGCCAGCCCTGGTTTAAGAGCAGCAGAAAGTTGCATCACTCGGGAAGTAAGTGAGCAACACGTGGAGGATTGTTTTATCATGTCGTATTGTATCATATCTGGCAACTTTTGCATACATTTTATGTCTTCAGTAGCATCATGGGTATGTATTGATTCTTTTATCATTATCTACAATTACAGATAATTATTTTTTGGCCAGTTACATTCTGTGAAATCTATCTAGTTGTTATTACGATTGACTATACTGTTCCTAGGCCACTGGAAGTTCCAAAAATGGTAAATTCAAATAAGTAAATCAACATATAAATGATGCCATTTCTAAATATGATTCCATATTTTACAATTAAAGTTAAATATGCAAAAATACATACAACCAATAATAGTAAAATATAAGGGGATTAAAATCATATTTATGATTAAGTTGGTATATTAACATAGTGTATATTCGTACCTGTTACATGCAATTGGTGTGTTTCACCCTTTCTTGGAACATCAACACACACACACATGTAGGGTAAACATATCCTTATGGGGACCGCTCATTCATTTCAATGGGAAAAATGCTAATGCT
>JAODJU010000007.1:22185254-22201495 GCA_026776725.1 Gnathonemus echidnorhynchus | reverse complement strand
ACACATTTTAAGGTGCTTAATTTGTGCTTGATATGAGATTACCATGAGATTTTAATGGATGTTTGGAGATTTGAAAGTTCAGCAGGTCTTATGTCATCATTTGACCAGGCTCTGCCTCCTGCCCTCTTTGTTCGACAGGTAAAGCTTCTCCGTGTTTTCAGGACGTTGTTGATCTCGGTGGACTTACACCGCCGGAGCGTGTAACCCAGGGGAAGGGATCCTTTTATCTTTTTCCCTGTTGCTTTTTGGACGATTCTTCAGTTTGTCAGCCAGGGAGCTGACAGGAATTTGCCAGACAAAGGAAGACTTGGTCAGAATAGCTGTTTTTATAGGGAATGTGGTTAGATTGGCCCCTTGTATAGGGAAATATTTCAAGTCTCTTTCTAGAGTTTGAACTTTTTGTAGATGGCTGTACACTTATATGTCAAGGGCTGAAACGTCTGGGATGTACTCAAGTATTCAAGCAGAAACAGAATCAGATTCATTTTCAGTGGCAAGGGTACAAAATCTTCTGATGCCCTGTTTTTGTTATGCTTTGCCATGCAAAAACATTTTTTCCCCATACTGGTTATTATATCCTCCCATGACACTTTTGCTTCTGGACTCTTATCTGAAGGAAATTGTCAATCTGCACAGCTCTGTCGACCCTCGCAATCGTTAAGCCTGACAGGTTTCGGCAAAGCGTAGCTTGGAGGTGTACTTCAGCCAGCATTACCAGACCGCTTCACAGGTTTTGCCGAGCTTTATGTTCGAATCGACCTACCGGCACCCCTTGAAGTGCAGAAAACCTGTGCTATGCTACAGATGTTGCTGGTTCAGCTGTCGTCCCAGCTACCGGATTGACGGTGGCATACTGACTTATCTCTGAGTTGCATTTCTGAAGTGAATAATGCAGTGCTAGAGTGCACATTCGTTTTAGACAGTCCACAAGATGGCTGTGTCGTTTCCATAACTGCGAAAAGCTTACAACGGTGGTAAATGTTACAGGAAATGTGTGTGTGCGTGTTTGCGCGCGTGTCTTATGTATGTGTATTACACCTGGACATGAGGAGATGGGGTGTCTAACAAAGGTATTTAATGATTGTAAGTAGTACGTACAGTGCTAAGTTTGCGGATTTAATTATTGTGAATTTTTTGTAAATGTATCATGCATTTCAATAAAATTCATCTGAATATTATGTCTGAAAAATCTTTTTTGCTAGATACAATTAGGCTTATAAAAATCTTTTATGTATGGGGTTTGTCGTCTAATAACAGTAATACATTTTAAAAACGGTGAACGTTTGGAAATGCTGAATTTTTGGAAAAAACATATTCGTTAGGCTTAAGCGGGTTTGCAAAATTGCTGCCTCTGTAAATATCCTCCCGAACTGTGGAGTCGCTGTTGTAAATATTAGGGATATTTCAACGTTTGAACTTGAATGCGACACGTCACTCCTGGAAGCCACAGGCCGCTTGCTGCCGCACACGCGTGAACTTTGATTGACGTGTCTTCTGCACCAATTAGAAAATGCCCAGCGTCCCGATAGTCATTAGACAACCAATAAGAGTAAAGTATGAGAATGCTGGGCGGGTTACAGGCTCTTTCTCCGGAGTGTGTGAGGAGTGTAGATGTAGCTGGCTCTCTGGAGCTTGGGTTTTGCTGGTCAAAGCAGGTAAAAAGCTTGCAAACGTGTATTATGTTTGTTTTATTATACTGCAACAAAATACCATTACGATTTTTTTGCAGATGAAACGGCATAACAGTGTGACAATTTTAATTGCATATATCCGTAGACCACAGCTAGCTGTATATGAACCCCCCGTGCTAACTAGCTAGCCCAAGCAGTCCGTACAGAGGGGGAGATGTGTATGATATTTCTGGGAAATGTTTTCATTAATTAAAACGTTTGTGTTGCTGTAATTGTTACTGAATTTTCTGTAAGAACTGTAATCTTTACAGTTTACCCATTTAAAGTACATTGGCAAGCTGCTGACTTTTATACACATTTTCTTGCTTCGTAGGCTATTTCTCTTGCATTCGAATGTGCTATTTGACGTAGGTTTGTATCCTGTTTGCAGGGCTTCCGTGTTTTATTTATCTAGACAATAATCCGGCTAGACATAGGTTGGCTGAGATCCCTAAGGCGGTGATGCCCCGCTAGTGACCTTTAAAAGTTTTCGGGTTATTTACTTTAGAGAGTGGTCTCTAAACAGCTTTAAATACTGTGGTTGGAAGGAATTGATTGGGGATTATTAAGATGTATGTATTGTTTTGCTATAAGGATCTAGTAGCAAACTATTAACTTTGTATATTTAACTTGGGTGGCTCTAAGGACAGTACACATGATTCGGCGCCTGCTCATTAGATATTGAGATCACGTGATTAATGTCAGGTGGCTGAGTCTGTTTCCATGGTCCTCAGGTGTCTAGGGCTGGTCCTCCCACCCCGTCGTCAAAATGACCAAGCTGGGGTTCCTGCGGCTGTCCTACGAGAAGCAGGACACGCTGCTCAAGCTGCTCATCCTCTCCATGGCTGCAATTCTCTGTGAGTAACTGGGGTCTCGCCCAATCCCGTGAATGTTGTATGTTGGGTCGAAGCACCAGAACCGGCAGAACGTGTGCCTCTATTTTTTTCAGCGTTCTCTACACGGCTCTTCTCTGTGCTGAGGTTTGAAAGTGTTATCCATGAGTTTGACCCGTAAGTTGTTCACTTAATACTCCTACACTTACTGTTAAACTGTAAACGGATCATTCTGTAGTAACCTGGAGCCTGAATCATGAAGATTTGTTGGTCAGTTGGATAACTTGTCGGTTTTAAGGTAATCTTGGCTGAACTGGGGGCACCTTAAATTTGGCAAGTTATCTTGCTAACCTTAGAATCCAGCTTTGTGATACAGTCCCTCTGTATGAAAGTAGGGCTGTGGCACCGTGGCTGAAGATGGTCTAAAGCATCTTTTGTGCTCTTAATGTTCAGGTACTTCAATTACCGTACCACCCGTTTCTTGGCGGAAGAGGGTTTCTACAAGTTCCATAACTGGTTTGACGATCGAGCTTGGTACCCTCTGGGGAGGATCATCGGTGGTACGATTTACCCAGGTGAGGATGCTGCGTTGCTCTAAATTCAGCCGAGTGCCTCATTGATGAGAAGGATGTGAAGTTCAGCTGCTTTTTCTGTGCCATGGAAGCATCTTCCCATGAAGTGTCACTGTAGTGAATCTGACTTTCTCAAAATGACAAATAAAATTGGTGCTGAGAAACATCTGTGGCCCGTTTTAGAGTATATTTAGGATATCTGTGGTGGGAAATCGTCCTGCTGCATATGGCTCTGCTTTGGAACGCAAATATATGGAATATAGTGGTGATTGACTCTCTGCTGCCCCCTAGGCCTGATGATTACCTCTGCAGCACTCTACCACGTCCTGCACTTCTTCCACATCACCATCGACATCCGCAACGTCTGTGTGTTCCTGGCGCCCCTCTTCTCCTCCTTCACTGCCATTGTGACGTATCACCTCACGAAGGAGTTGAAGGTGAGGTGGGGAGCCGGCTTGGGGGGCGGGGGGGGTCCTGTGCAATGTTCTGCCTTGTTTCGTTATGGTAAAAAGGCCTGCATGAATCTGAGATCCAGTAGTATAAGGGAATGTGTTTAAGGGAATGAGGTCCTTGTATCTTGGAGCGTAATATTTTATTTGTGGCAATTAGAAATTTAACTACTTGCAAAAGGTGTTACTAACCGCTGCTAAGTCAATCAGACCTTTCCTCAGTTGAGACCCAGGAATTGTGGATGGATGGATCATGTGCTGGTTCCCGTCCAGCTGTTTCACTGTTTATCTAACCAAGCTTTTCCTCCTCTGCTGACCAGGATGCAGGTGCTGGGCTTCTAGCAGCAGCCATGATTGCCGTAGTTCCTGGTTACATTTCCCGTTCTGTGGCCGGCTCCTATGATAATGAAGGTGCGTGCATCACACTCCAAAGAACTGACCCATCTCCACCCCCCCCCAACCAGAATGCTCTTCAACCTGAAGGTCACGCGATGCACCGAATCTCACGTCGTTTCCCTCGTTCTCTCCCCCTGTGCAGGCATCGCCATTTTCTGCATGCTGCTCACCTATTACATGTGGATCAAGGCAGTGAAGACTGGCTCCATCTACTGGTCGTCCATGTGTGCTCTGGCGTACTTCTACATGGTGAGCGGCGAGCTGCTGTGTGCGCGCTGGGGCTACTCTAAAAAAACGGGCACAAGCTGAAACTCTGTGCACACGCAGACTTATTTCTCAGTGTATGTGGAAATGGACGTTGTACTGGAACACAAGTGACATATGGGAACTAGTCATATGCAAAACGCCCACCTTGGTTCTAGGAATGTTTGAGTGCATCATTTGATCTCTTGAGTGTCTGTAGAGCAGGGGTGCCCAATCTTATCCGCAAGGGGCCGGTGTGTATGCAGGTTTTTGGAATAACCTGTAGGTCAGCTGTTCAAACCCAGGTGTGAGGACTCTTCAGCCAATCAGTCCTCTAATTAGTAATCTAATTAGGGAGTTGCGGCGAAAACCCGCATACACACCGGCCCTTTGCGGATAAGATTGGGCACCGCTGAATTAAACAGTTCATTTCCCATCATTTACCTTATATTTCCAATGGCATGTATTTTCCTTCAGAAGGAGTTGCTGCCATTTGCAGTTTCTGTTTCATTATGGATTTCCAGAGAAACTTCATGGTGATCAAGGGAGAGATCTTGAGTCCTGCACAATTAAAGAACCATGTGCTCTCACTGGTACGCAGAGGATAAAGACATGCCCTTACCATCCCAGAGGAAACCCAGCTGAGAGGTATAATCGAACACTCCTCAGTATGCTTGGTACACTAAGGGACAAGGAGAAAAGCAGGTGGCGTGATTTTGTTAAACCTTTTAGTCCCACTTAGAACTGCATCAGGAATGATGTCACAGGGTTTTCTCCCTATGAGTTGTTTGGTAGACAACCCCGATCGGCTCTTGACATTGCATTTGGCTTGTGTGCCCAAAATGGTTAATATGTTAAAAATCTAAAGTCCCAGCTTAGAGGAAACTACTAAGTTGCAATGGAAAATGCCCACAAAGTAGCTGACAAAATCAAAAAGCCAGCCAAATGGGCCAGGATATGCAGGGTGCTGGGGATTGGAAACTAGAATTGGACAGGCTCAAAGATGCTCTGGCAAAGCTCTCTGAGAAGATAGACTCTTGCCAGAGCCTGGTCACCAAGGATACTGAGGGACACCCTGACAGGGACAAAGGTTGTTCCTCCTGTGCATGACTAGGCTGGAATCCTTCCCCAGAGCTCCAGAGAGTTTACCTTGTTGGGTGGGGAACAGAACCCACAAAAGTAACCAGAGCCATGCCCATGGCAGAGGGATTCAGTTCTTGCTGACAACCTACTGTAACCCCGCTACCAGAGAAGGGGTCCCCTGGCTGTGACCTTTACAGTTATGGGGATGTGGGTAACCAGCCCCCTTGGACTGTCCCCTCTGGTTCCACCCCCTTAATAGTCCATCCTTTGGATGAGAGGGACGCCCATGGGGAACATAAAGGTTTCCCCAAGGAAGAGCAGTCGTGATGTGTTGTCTTCCTTTTCTGGGCCTTACAACAGCTTCCCACGCCATCTGCACCATCTTTCAAGTTGCCTTGGTGGATAACCGGCATTACAAATGGGCTACGAATGGGCAAATACTAGGGTAGAGATTGTGTAAGAACAGTGACTTGAAGGCACGGTATTCTTCAAGCCCTGGCTTGCTCCTACCATGGAAATATGCTTGTTTCAAGCAATTGTAGAAGTCGCAGGGATGCTTAACGCAACTGTGTTTAACCTGCATAGTGGATATTGTCACTGTAATCTCATCTACAAAAGGAGAGTACTACTTGAGGAAAGCTAAGCGGAGGTGGCAGAAATCATTGCACACTGAGAAAGGCAAGCTTTTGATGAAATCAGGAACCATTCTGGAAGTAGTCTTCCAGAATTGCTTCACCTTCTCTCGCTCTGTACCATGGGGTAGATAGCATAGGCAGTGAATGGAGATACCTTCAATATTGTGATCCCACCTTTCAGGATCAAAGTGCTTGATGACTTTAGCAATAGCATTGAGATGCTTCAGGTGGGGGCCATCAGCATGCTCTTATAGGCTAGTTGCAAGGCTCGCAATACTCACTATTAGACTCTGATGAGTAGTCCTGATGATGGTAACCCTGGTTTCTATCACGTGAGGTTTCTAGCCTCTTTGAATACTTCCAATGATTGGGAGAGTGGTGTCGACTATACTGATCCCAGGGGTGGGCATCACTATGGCGGTAAGGTATGTGGGCCTCTAAATCTCGATAAGGATGGGGGGAGGTGTGCTGGTGGTCACCAGACTTTACTCAACAAGGAGGAGAGAATGCAGGAGGCAGTGGACTACGGCTGTCCTGGCAGGGATGAACAGAGTGTCCGTCTCTGCCAATTCATGTGGGCTGAATTTGGGTACACCCAAAAGAGTGGTCCTCAAAAGGATCAGGAACCATTTCTAGCCCTGTTCCCAGTGGCCTGGTTGGGAAGGGCTTACACTGTGACCATGTTCTCCAGGACCTGCCCTTCCTGGAGGCTACTGAAGGATGTGACATCCAGGGTCAGCAGATAGACTAGATCCACTATTGACTCCACCTCTGGGGCGGACTCCCCTCCTTCACAGTCCATCTGATCTCTTTGCTTCAACTCCTCCCGCTGAGTTCAGCAGCAAACTCAACAACCAAGAGCTGCACAGCACTCTGGGTGAAGGACACAGTGGGTGGGGTAGCCTTGGAGCTCATAATTGAGTCAGTCAACCACTTAAAACTACAGAATGTAAGCAAAGCTGTACAATGCAGTTTAAGCAGGAATAGGGTGAGAGTGAGAAAATTTAATACAGAAAATATGTATTTTATATATATGCATAATTTCTGTAATAGTAATAGTAATATAAGTATTATGAGAGGCAGAACCCACTATGATTGGCAATACCACATTACTGCTGATATGAATTGGCAACCACCATGACAGTTCAAAGTGCAAAGGGGAAACCCTGGGTGAGTGACACCTAATGATGATGAAACCTGGAATTACGGGGCACCAAATGTTGGTGAAACCAAGAATTGTGTCATGCCCCAATCGGGGTTGTCTACCAAACAACTCATAGGGAGAAAACCCTGTGACATCATTCCTGATGCAGTTCTAAGTGGGACTAAAAGGTTTAACAAAATCACGCCACCTGCTTTTCTCCTTGTCCCTTAGTGTACCAAGCATACTGAGGAGTGTTCGATTATACCTCTCAGCTGGGTTTCCTCTGGGATGGTAAGGGCATGTCTTTATCCTCTGCGTACCAGTGAGAGCACATGGTTCTTTAACTGTGCAGGACTCAAGATCTCTCCCTTGATCACCATGAAGTTTCTCTGGAAATCCATAATGAAACAGAAATTGCAAATGGCAGCAACTCCTTCTGAAGGAAAATACATGCCATTGGAAATATAAGGTAAATGATGGGAAGTGAACTGTTTAATTCGGGGTGCCCAATCTTTTCCGCAAAGGGCTGGTGTGTAGGCGGGTTTTCGCTGCTACTCCCTAATTAGATATTTCTGAGGAGTTTGCACGCTTTCCCCGTGTTCACGTGGGTTTTCCCCCGGGACTCCGGTTTCCTCCCACATTCCAGAAGCGTGTAGGGTAGGCTGATTAGTGTGTCTAAATTGGCCCTGTAGTTGTGCGAGTGTGTGCACCCTGTGGTGTGTTGGCCCCCGCCCAGGGTTGATTCCCACCCGTGCCCATTGTTCCCGGGATAGGCTCTGGGCCCCCCACAACCCCGGTGGGGATTAAGCGGTTACGATAATGGATGAACTCAGTCTCAGTCAGTCTGATCACCAAATCTCATCAGTTTAACTAAAGTGGTTGATCTGAACAACTACCAAAATCTATTTGATGGAGTTCTCTGGATAGTAAGCTGGCTTCTGTTGTATCTGAATGACCACAAGACAACAATTGATTTAATAAAACGACATTTATTTGCACTAAAACAACAAAAACTACAACACACAATGGACAAACTTGATAAGCACACAATGTAATGTAGCAGGAAATTCAGAACTGTTTGAGAATTCTGATATTCTGTGGAATTAATGGAATAAGAAATGCAATTAATTGCAGTTAAATGTCCAATAATCTAGCCTAAAATTGACCTGCCTGGCTCCCTCTGGTGGCTCTAATGGTACCAATAAAAGCCCCTTCAACTTTGCTCTTTTTCTGTTGATGACTTTTCACCGATTGAGACCTTCCACTATATGCAGACTGCGTCCCCATTGATCGGACCATCTGGTGCTCCACAGCTTTCTTTTTACTCCTTACTTGCACCAGCCCCTTTGGATCCAGACAAAAAGCCCTGGCTGGTGCCCCATTTTCAGTTTACAAACCAGCTGATTGTTGCCCATTGCTGTGGCCATGTCTCACACCTAATGTCTCTCACACTGGATTTTTAATGATCATGGAGAAAGCAAGATATAGCTCTCTGTCAGGAAAAGCGAACCCAGAAACAGCACTTTTAAAAAGCCTCTCCAGCAGTTTTAATAGTGCCGTATATCAGTCGGGCACATTACAAGTGACACACAGTAAAGCCATGGAAGGTTCTGGCTTTCCTCTCTCGTAAATACTCCAGTCCTCAAGTGAGCACTGTGGATCTGGCCATCACTACTCCTCCGTAGCAGGGTCACTGCTCCTCCAGCTCTGTGGGGACCAGGTGGAGAATCCCTTGGTTCCTATGAGAGTTTCTTGTCACACGGGGAGATACGGCACTGGCACTCGCGCGGCACACCCTAAGTAGGGTGGGGAGGTTTCTGACGAGTGTGTCGTCTGATAAGCGGGGGTGCCCCGGCATGTAACATGCATGTTTTTGCTGTGCTGCACTGTGTCACATGGCCCTGGTCATGGTGAAGGATTCAACAAAATAAATGAATAATAAGAAAATAATAGAAGAGCATACTGTATACCCACTAAGCATGCACCATGGAATAGAACTTCATTGACCTCGGTTGGGTAATTAGTTGGTTTCCACACATATGTAGAGGAGAGAGCAGTGTGTGTGTGTGTGTGTGGATTAGGTTTATATTACATTGTGGGGACCAAATGTCCCCCACAATGTGATAATAGCCTGTTATTTTGACGTTGTGGGGACCATTTTTCAGGTCCCCACAAAGATCTGTGAATGCAATCAAAAAACTAAAAATGTGAAAAATCTCCTACCTTGTTTTGTTACTTATGGTTGAGGTTAGGGCTGGGTCGGGGTTAAGGTCGTCATGTTGGGATTAGTTTTCCCCAAAGAAATGAATGGAGAGTCCCCACAGAGATATAATTACAAACCTGTGTGTGTGTGTGTGTGTGTTTGTGACTGTGTGCCTGCATGTGGATTATGTTTATATTACATTATTGAGCAAAACCATAATTGTCCTGACAAATGTTTAATAGCAAATATAGACCAAACCAAGGCTCATTTTTCCAGAGATATCAAATGGTCACCTGGGTCTTATTCTTAATCCACACCCTATATATAACGTATGTTTACAAGCATATATGTGGCTCAGTGTTATTTTTAGTATAGCCAGGAGTATAATTATTGGAAAGAGGGCAAAAGGTGACATTCAGTGTCAGTCCCCACTGGGGCCTAAAGCCATGAATGATGTATGAATGGCTGTACCCTCAAGGCTTAGTGTGGAAATGGATAATGTCAACTAATTAAGCTCTAGCACCACACCTCCACTTGTGTGGCTGTGATCTCGGAATCGCTCCTTCCTGAACGAGTTGGAAGGATTTAAATTTGCAGAAAGTGGGAATAATTCTGCATTTCTGCCTGTGCCCATATCAGTAATGACTCTGTCACCTCTCATGAAATACACATGAAGCCAATGCATTCGGCTACCTTATTAAGGTTGGTAGCAGCATCTGACCGCCTTTGGTGCATCATTCATGGACATTATTAGTCGCTCACTATGAAGCCGCAGGAAATGCAGGCTTTCCTCTTTAATACAGCTAGTCCTCGGATGACCACTGCGTCTCTAGCTTTCAGGAGGAACTCGCTCTCTGTCTCTTCCTCCACCTCTCATCTCTGAAGCCAATCTGGCAAGCATGTCGCCACCCGGAAGGAGAGTGAAAGCCACTGGTGCTCATGCAGAAAGTCTCGGTTACCTGCAGTGCAGTGATTGGCCAGGTGAAGATGGTGAGGCCCCCCCATGTCGCAGGCGAACATTTCAACATGAAGCACCATGTGGATGTGAGATGGGGATGGGCTTGGTATGCTGTTTGCCTGGGGACGTTTTCTGTGCAGCATTCTCATCAGCTGTGGGACAATGCCAAAGGATTACGCTAACTTATATGACCTTAGTTTAGAGAAATATGCATGCTTAATTCATATCTGGGTGATATAAGCATGAGTGGATATGTATAGACATTGGGTTGAGTGTAGACCTTGGGCCTCATTCACCAGTATCATCTAAAACTGCATAATTGTTTGCAAACATATTCTTATAATGATGAATCTCCCTTGACCTCGTAAATTGAAAGCATGTGCCAGTCGTTCCTAATCGGCATAGGTAAACACCTCACCAATCCCCATAAAAGGGCATGACTGCAGTGCCGTGTGCAAGAGTGCTGAGGGTGCTGCAGCGCCTCCTAATGTTTGGGTCTGGTCTTGTCATTTTATTTGCAAACATTAGTAAATATTTATTTTCATATGGCTATTTGTACTATGGAGATGGTGAGGGGAGATAATACTTTTGAGTTTAAAGAAAGGAAAAAGCAGTAATAAATAAAATGGAGTCACGGAAATTGTAAGGCAGCCCCCTTACAAAAAATTTGTTCTTGGTCATGTGCATACCCAAATCACAAACAGAAATTAAGAAGAAAATTTGAGAGAGAAGTCAAGAATGCTTAAAAAGAAAGTCTAAAGTCTAACTTGTGGCGGCACAAATAATATGGCATTATGCTCTTACTTATCTATTAATTAACCACAAACTAAATCTTAGTTACATACTGCGTTCATGTTGTTTCATCATTAACTCCTTCACATTCACGAGGGTTAGAGACAGTACTGTAGATCTCCACAAGTCAGGTCAGGTTGGGAAACATGCACTGGTACAGCACATGGCAATACACCTCAGGATCCCGGTTGGCAAACCCCCAGGCTGACACGCTGTCCAGTCCCTCCATCCAGAAGTGGCCATCTATCTACTGCAGGCAGGTGTTACGTGGCCATCAGCAATGAGGATCCTACGAGCTGCGTGGCCATAGTGCTGTAACTGACACTCCCTCGGGATGCAGGAAATGTGCCTCAGTTGGGACTCCCTGAGGAACCGCTCCTTCTACGTACCCAAAGATTCTCTGAAGAGACACAGTACCAAATGAGACCAGTCTTCATCTCAGGTTACAGGATAGCATCCTCTCTCAACCATACTGCAAGACAGGGAACAGCAGGATTCTAAAGATTTAGACTTTCATCCTCTTAAAAAGCTATTGGGAGTGTCACACATTCCTTTCCAGTGACCTCATGACCTCCCATGCTCTCCCAATCCATGTACTGACTTCACGGGAAAAGTCACCAGAGACATGAATGTTGCTGTAAGGTAAGTGAACTCTTCAACAACTTTGACACTCTCTCCGCAGATAGACACACTGCTGACAGCTGTGCCCAAGAGGTCATTAAAGGCCTGAATTCTGAGGATCCAGGATACTTGCAAAACCAAACACTCAGACTCCTCTCTCAGTCCCTCAAGAGCCCCAATCAGAGCCTCCATTGACTCCACCAAGATCACAGTATCATCAGCAAAGTTAAGATAAGTAAATCTTTCCTCACCATCAGATGTCCCACAGCCACTGGACCCTACGACCCTGCCCAACACCCAGTCCATGCAAGCATTGAACAGAGTATGAGCAAGAAGACACCCCTGATGAACCCCAGTAATCCACTGGGAAGAACGCAGAGGTTCTACACTCTGCACATCACTCATTGCACCAGTGTACAGGCCGGCCATGACATTGAGCAACTTTGGGAGGATCCCGCAAAGTCTTAGGGTGTCCCACAGGGCAGCTTGGTCAACTGAGTCAAATGCTTTAGGCAAATCAATAAAAGCTGCAAAAAACCCTGCCAGTATTCACCTTTGTGCAATGAGAACCCTCAGTGACAAGATGCAGTCAATGGTAAACTTCTTAAGCATATAACCAGATTGCTGCTGTTGCTGGCAGGAGAGCAAGTGATCATGGATGCTGTTCGGATGATTCCTGTTTTCCAAATGGAAGCAAAGATTGCTTGCAACACCAAGAAGTCTTACCACCAACCTGAAGAAGTTCACCTATTGATACCACAGATCCCTGTAGCTTTCCCTTTCCTCAACTGGTTCATCATTGTGAAATATCATTGAGATTGGGTGGTTCATAGTTAATAGGAGGATCAGCCCCAAGAACTGTGGACCATGATATGTCCAACATCACAGCAGGAGGATCAGCCTTATACAGTATAGCAGCTCAAAGTAGCTGGCCCAGCAGGTCACAACAGCAATGTCATCCGTAAGGACCATTCCATCACCTGCCCTGATTACTACTCTATGAGGAACAAATTTGGTTGTGTGTTATCCTTTGATTCCTCTGAACGCAGGACGTGGGTCACTAGACTGCAGATGGTGTGTCACTTGCTCACTAATTTCTCCAATGTCTACTTGTCTGCTGACATAGCCCAATACCTCCATATCTCAAACTCCTTTTTATCTGCCCTTAGTGCCCTTGCAGCTATCCTTCTCAGTTCCCATTACAGACCAGAGTTGCCATCAAGCCGTGCTCTATGACTGCTCTTCATAATATACAGGGTGCCCTAAGAAATGAAGCATGTCCTACTGGAAGCATTGGCAACACTAACACAACCCTCAGCAACCTTCAGGGTCACATGAGGGACAGTAGTTGTACCTACTGTAAGTCTGCAAGTTCCTCACACAAACCGAATGCAAACCCCTTAGAAACAACAGCCTGATCTTGGAGTCTGGCCAGGTCCAGCCTCATTCTCGAAGTAGGTGGTAGCCTACTGGACCTAAGCTGAATCTTCAGAGTAGCAACAATAAGTCTGTGGGCAGAATTCAAAAACTGTAGACTCTGTAGTTCTATAGGAGCCTCCAGCATCTGCCCACAAGGATGTGATTGACCTCCTTCTCTGCACCACCAGAATTGGAGTACCATGCCCTACAACGTGGCTCTGAGCACTGAAATCAAGATCCAGCAACCTGCAGACCCTGACCTTTTTCAGAGAACATGGAACCACTTTCACCATGGATGTCAGACCTGTGGGGACCCTCATAGTCCTCATAGCCATCCCTGTCAGCACGAGTGGTTGCATTGAAGTCACCCATGAACAGAAGAGTTTCACCTCCTAGACACCATCAACCACTGAGTGAAGCTGCAATAAAATGTCTCCCTCACCGAAATATCGCTCATCGTGGTTGGAGCATACACAGAGACAACAGACAAGACACCCCAAGAGTGCCATAATCTGAGTCTCATAATACACACATTAAAAAAGTGACATCGGACACCATCAGGAGGAGCTGATCTACCACAGCAACAGCTACTCCCTGGGTATGGCAGCCATCAGAGTGACCAGACCAAAAATACATACACCCACCTACAGAGATCTAGCCACTCTCCAGGTTGCATACCTCAGAGAGTGCCACCACAGAAATGCAGAGTTTACAAAGCTTCCCCGACAGTAGGTGAAGATGGTCATTGTGCTGAGACAGGATGTTCCACCACCTACCTTAATGCGCCGCCTCAAATTAGGACCCCAGTGCAGCCGTGCAGTGGGTGATCCTGGCAAATGTGAGAATACATGAATAATACTTGGGCACCCCTGACCTCAACCCAGAACAGTCTGCCACCCTGTAGAATAACATAAAAAGTCTATTTATTACCAAATTCTAAAAAAATAGTAGGCTGCTGTGCTTTACACTTTTCCTGTCAAATTGCTTTGTCATTTCAGATCTAGGCCTTTTTATATTATGAAGTATGCTCTTGCATGCATGTACAAAGTTACTGCTGTACACACTGGGAACACTATGTTTTGGATCCGTTGTTAATAATGAAAAATTAACATGGATTGTAACCTTTCTGGTGGGAAAGGAGCCTGAGTTAGTGTGGGAGGTAGGGAGATGTTGACTAGATATTAAATAATTATTCTAAAATATTATAAATGACAAAATATTATTCTAATTTAAGTCCTATAATATTATATAACTGTACAATTGAAGAAAACGCAATAAGTAATTATTTTACACAAACCTGTCAGTGTGCTCTTGAGTGTGATAGATTCTGTACTTACCTAAGAACAAATCCCAAATAAGAAAATATTGCTAAATGTCAGAATCATTCTAAAAACAGCTAATGATAACAGCGAACAGCACACAGTCTGATGTCAAACAAAGCAGATAACGGGGCACAATCTGATGTTACAAGCCAAAAACTCCATTTTCCTTGTCTACACATTGGCACTGAGAACAGAATTTCCGAAAATGTTCGCGCTGGACAGAATCTTACAAAAGTTCCATTTTTAAGCTGACTATAAATGTTGAGTATAGATGCAAGGTATAGACATTGAATATAGATTCCAAGTATAGACGTTAAGTACGAACACTGAGTATGGACATGGAGTATAGACTTATGGAGTATACCTTGGCTTTTCCTTTGATTCTGCTGGCCACATGTTGTCATTAGTACCCAGAGGGAGCAGCTGACCGTTTGGCATTGTTGTATGTTTAACCATGAGTCATCAGACCTCTTTGGTTCTATGCACTGTAGGAATCAAACCAGATCAGTGAATATGATTATAATTACCTAAGGAAACATTCATGCTTTACACATGACTTTAGTTTATGACAAATTCAGCTTATTCATCTAGGAATAGTAAGTGGTATTTTGATTTGGAACTAGATGATTGTTCTTCACAATTGCAGAGAGTTCTTACTGTAGTGTTCTGTCAAGGCATGTAGTCAACTTGTGAGGTTAAACCTTAGTGAGGATGTGGGGTTGCTCTCCACACAGTTATTTATATAATCTCATCAGTGCTACACTATTTTTTTGTTGACTATTTGACTAGATAATGCATAGTTAGCTATGTACTGTTTTGATTGTTTCCTAGAACTTTGGGTTTAGGTTATTTTGGGGCATTTTGCATTATAAACTTCCATTTTTTTAAACTGAGAAAGGCAGCAGGAGTCATCTTGCTTTAGTTGTGCTGTGAGGATACGTGCAGGTTGGCCGCTTTCACTGTGGAAATGTTGATTACAAAGCCCATGACTCAACGGCCCCTTGGCTGGGCGTCTTGCTGGGGGTGCTGGGTTCATTTGAGGTTTCTGCCTGATAGCTCAAGTTCTGGGGTCTAAATGTAATTAAGGTTACAAAGTAATAGAAATGGGCTGCTTACATTTCCGCAGCCCAGTCCAGCTATGAAGAGCTCACCTACAATGTCCATAAAGACCTGCTCTTTCATCCCCAGTTAAATAAAGGAATCCTTCACTCTGCCAATCTCAATCCTGCACATAATATCTCCTTGATTTCAGGTTTTCCACATACGAGGGCTATGACTTGGCTGTCTGTGTGTGTAGGGGTGTGTATACTTTTTCGTAATTACTACATTGTGGGGACCAGATTTCCCCACAGTGTGATAAAAAACATACAACTTTTTACATTTTCAGTCCCCCCAAGGATAACCTCATTTTAAATAAATAAATAAATAAATAAATAAAAGTAAAAAATCTTATATTCTGTTTGGTTATTTATGGTTAGGGTTAGGGCTGGGTAGGGGTTAAGGTCATCATTGTTAGGATTAACAATGGGGTTAGGCCCATAGAAGCGAATGGAGAGTACCCATAAAATAAACAAACATATGTGTGTGTGTGTGTGTTGGGGGGGTGGGCTTGCATGTTATTACACAGGGTACCAAACAGCTTTTTCAAACGTGTACAGCGTATTGACTTTTGCTGTCAGATGGGAAATGGAAGGGTAGATGTTGGGTGGGGGGGGCAACTAGCTTCAGAGCAGCAGGCAACTGACCTGCAGTATGGGGTAGCAGCCAGTTTCAGAGCAGCAGGCCTTCAACCTGCAGTGGGGGGGCAGCCAGCTTCTGAACAACAGGCTTCTGAATTATGATGGGGGGACAGCCAGCTTCAGAGCAGCAGGCCTGCAAATTGCAGTGAGGGGGGCGGCGGC
>JAODJU010000007.1:22150969-22163634 GCA_026776725.1 Gnathonemus echidnorhynchus | reverse complement strand
ATTAATCGAAATTAATCCACAGCAACCCTGTGATTAATCTGATTAAAAATTTTAATCGTTTGACAGCACTAGTATTTTACTTTATATTTTGTATTAACCATTTTTATCTGAATATTTTTGGGTTCGGAACGAATCATCTGAGTTTCCATTATTTCTAATGGGAAAATTCGCTTTGGATTACAGGCACGTTTCCGGAAGGAATTATGCTAACAAACCAAGGTACCACTGTATTTTGTTTTGTTAATTATGGTTAAGGTTCAGCCTGGGTAGGGTTGGGTTAATGATGTCATAGTTAGGATTAGGATTTTGCCCATAGAAATGAATGAATGCTCCCCACAAAGATATGAATACAAATGTGTGTGTATGTGTGTGCCCAGTGATGGGATGGCATCTTGTCCAGGGTGTCCCCCAGCTTGTGGCCAGTGATGGACTGACATCCAGTCCCCGGCTTGTTTGACTGCATATATAAATGCATAGATAAAAAATAAAATGGATTCCAGGTAGATGTAGCTGCAAGATAAGAAGAGAAATGAGGTTAATATAAAATGTTTGGGAGGTTGCTGAGTGAGATATTAACTCCACTGGGCTGGCGGAAGGACATAGGCCCCATGTTTGGGGAAGGTGTGTGTGTGGGGGGGTAGCTAGGGTTGGGGGCCGCTTTGACTTTGCAGATTGAGGCCGTCATTAATATTCCCATCGCAGCAACTTTGTCGACCAGACGGTAATGAGGCCGAGGTGAGGAAGTTAGGAATTCTGAAAAGAGAGCTAATTTCACCCAGAAGTGGCTCATGCCAGACTGTTCTACATCCACGGCCAGGTCCCTCAGGGGCAAACGGACAGGAGGAGGAGTGCAGCCTTCAGGGGAGCCTCCCCAAGGTGGCCGTGCGAATGGGGAAAGATGGGTGTTTAACCTAATTTACTCACACCTACAATCTCTAGACAAGTATATTTAGCCTAGTACTGTACTCACTCATCATCAGACACAGGACGTCCAGATAGTACAGAGAAGTGAATTTACCTTGGTACTGTACTCACTCATATATAAGTACATTTAGTTATGTGGCAGCCTAATCCACACCAAACCCATAACCGATGTGGATATGCAGAGTATCACCGCAAAACTGTATGGGGACAAATGGCCTGATTCAGGAAGATGGGCTGTCCCAGCTTTGGCCGGACTCTAAGATCTGTGTCTTCTCTAGGTACGGGAGGCCTAGAGCCACTCAGAAGTAGAAACTGCTTGACCATAAATATCCTGAAAGTCCAGATAAGGAGTGAGTGTGGAGAGCTCGACAGTTTACCGGAGATTTTTCTGTTAGCCCATCGTGCTGGGTTTTTTAAATGCTAGAAAACGTGTCCCATCTAGGAGGAACTGTCATCGTCAGCGGACAGATCTCTCCAAAGGCCCATCTGCTTCCTCTGATGTTTCTCATATGTGCTTGGGGAAAATCAGCATTACCGCTTTAAAAAAATGAGTCATGTGCCAATGAGTGCGAGCCGTCAGCAGGAGAGCAAACTGGCATCATGGCACCTTCCTCGACCTGGAAAACGCCATACAGCCCCGTGGTCAAGCCCAATGTTGCCACCAGCAGCAGGAGGAGCTTAACACAGGTCCCCCTATGGAGGTCTGGTGATCTGCGACGAAGAGACCCTCCTAGGCGAGCCCAAATGGGGGGCCACAGCACAGGTGAGACGGGCCCCCTCTCACCGTGCCATGTGACTCTGAAGGTGTTTGTCTGGTTCTCTGCCTTTGCTTGCCACGTCTCAGTATATACATTCACGAGGGTTAGGGGAGGAAGGCCCCCAGTGTGAAAATGTGTAAAGAATAACCTCAACCAAACCACTGCCTACCTGAACAACAACATAAAAAGTCTGTTTATTATTGCAGAGACAAAGACGTATCTATGTCAAGACTTAATATTAAAAACATAATATGAACTTGCACTACAAATATTATGTATCACTAATATTTATACAGTATATGATTTTATGTGATCCAAATAATTTTCAGTTTTGTTTTTGGCTTACGTGTCGTCTGTGAGTGTCTGCGATCTTTCAGCGAACTTCAGAAATATCCCCGTTTAATTGTTCACGGCCACCGTGTGAATAACCGAAACCACGAATGTCAAGTCTCAAGGGGCGACTGAATTTTTGATCCCTCGCACCCCCTCCCCCCATCTCTGCCCGGCACTGACAGGCCCTGTAGCCCCCCTGCCCTTTATCAGGGTCCCTGCTTTATCCACGCTACCCTGGTGCTGTCGGTGGGATTGATTAGCGGTGTGTTGTGCTGGCATACTGTGGATATGCCAGAGAGCCCAGAGGAGACAAAGGGTCACTAAAGCAGGAAGCCCAAATGGTAGAGTACAGGAGCTCAGGGAAACAGCTGCCCAACATGAAAGACATCCACCCTTTAAAGAGCTCACCTCTGCTTCTGCTGCTTCTCTCCAGGGCTCTAACTTTCTGTCCATATATAACAGACAATACCACAAGTGAATGCTGGATTTATACTGTATGAGCCAGCGTGTTATTTTTAATCTGATGGTTGAAATGATACAGCAGGGGCCATAAAGGACTACAGGTAGAATGCTCTGTGCGGTCATGTCATCTGTTCATGATCGGATGGAAGTCAAGGTTTGGGGTGTTTTGTGACATAATGTGGACAAAACTAAAGGCATTATAAAGGTGCAATTATCGGTATTATTGTGCTACAAGTAATCTATACAGTAAGTTGATCATGAAAGGTTGGGATTCTGGCAGTACCACAACTGTCCTGACACTTTGTCAGCCGTGTCACTGTTAGCTCTGTCTCTGTTGTTTTCCAGAAATGTCATTCGAGCCCCAAACTTGCCGGAGAATGTTCACTTACATCAGTACATCCGCAGTAGTGACTGAGACCTCATAGGGGTAGGGTTAGAGGGATGTGTTCAGGCTGGGGTTGGGGGATGTGTCCAGACTGGAGGAACAGAGAGGGGTGGGGTTAAGGTGATGTGTCCAGGCTGGGGTTAAGGTGATGTGTCCAGGCTGGGGTTAAGGTGATGTGTCCAGGCTGGGGTTGGGTGATGTGTCCCCCTTTCCTCCACTTTTCACTTCATACTCATTTATAAAGACCACAGGTGAAAACTGAGTTCTCCCCACTGACCTGCTTTTAACACTGCAGCATATTAAAAAAATTGGTGCTGTCCCTATAGCTGTGTCTCTGTGAGGGTCAAAGGTGGGCCCCCCAGCCCGTCACCCATTAACAGGGCAGTCAGGGTATGGGGCAGCTCCACCATCGGAGAATGTACATGAGAAACCGTTATCAGGAGCAAAATGTGCAATTAAATCATCTGAATTCCTCCCTAAGGTTTCACTAAAGATGAATTATTTATCTCTCTGCTGTAAGTCAGAGTTAGGCTAGTGTGCCTGATGCGACCAAACCTGCGATATCAGTAAGTATGCTGCAGGCACGGCGCTGTCGATTGTCCTGTAATTTAAAGTATGTTTTGATTATGTATTCTTCATTTCAAAATGTGTTATATACAGAGGGGTGGGGACCACAGTGTGTCGCCAGTCATGTGACTAACGTGGACCTCAGAGGGGTGGTGATGATGGCGCATCGATGGTCATGTGATTAGTGTGAACTGCAGAGGAGTGGTGACCATGGTGCGTCACCAGTCATGTAACTAATGTGGACCGTAGAGGGGGATCGTGGGAATTTTACTTACACAAAAATGTTCTGAGGAAAGAATGAAAAATGACTGGTCCAGAGAGATATCCAATCAGATTGTAAGGGAGGCGGGTCCAAGCAACTAGACAGGCAGGACCAATACATCTAGAGGGGTATTTACCACGATGTGGCAGGACCATACCGCACGATTGGTGCTATCAACTGGATAGCCATAGTGTGTCGTGGGGTCACATTAACACTTAAATAAAGAGGCAAATTAAGGATGCACATCTTCCCCATAAATACTGTGTATCTGTGGATGACCATGCCCATGCTGTCACTCCGGCGACACGTTGGTGCCTGTCTGAGGGTAGCATGGCTTCCTCTTAAGGCCCTGCCTGCATGTTTCAGCAGGATCCCCATGGCAGAAGCCAAGGCCAGGACAGAATCGATTAGCGGTCTGAAACACCCATTATTTGCTGATTGGAAGTATCACATGTAATCAACCTGCAGATTAGGAGGGGGGTTTGGGGTTAACCAGAGTAAATATAGGCTGCGGCTGTGCTTCCCCCTCCCACCACTAGGCGGCTCGGCTGCTCAGCTCGGCCCAGCCCAGCTGGTGTCTCCTTCTCCTGTGGCAGAGAGAGTTCACTTTGGGATGTTGCATTTCAGCCCAAAATGGCCACCAATTTGCAACATTGTGCAACTGCTGAAACAGCTGGCATGGCTGAGGAAAGGCGGCAGGGGCTCTGTCCGTCTGCAGGCTCGCTGAGAACTCAGTCAGTCCCATTAGCAATTCCCTGGGGGGGATCCAGTCAGCCCCCCCCCCCATCACAGTCTGACAGCAGCAGGGTGAGCGCAGAGGCCTGGGCTGTAACTATGCTCCTGAAATGAGCACTTGGCATCCTGGGAATATTTATGGGAATGAAACTAATACCCAAGTGCTCTGATTCGCTGAATCAGCATCTTTTTTGGTACGTGTTCTTCTCAGTGTGTTCTCAAACGACTCACAGACTAATAGGCTGGAATACCATGGCGTCTTTTTGGAGAAGTTACATCCTGTCAAAGCAAATTCAGCACCATGATGGGATTTAATACCTTAGGAGCCAAACTCTCCCTGCTAATGTACAGCAGCAAGGAAAATTATAATTATCACAAAAACAGACAGGATACAAAATGCAGTCATATTTCTGCCTTGCATAAGCATACAACAAACATTTGCAATATATAAAAACTTCTCCTGGATATTGAGAAGTGTGGAAGAAATAATGCAGTAAGAGGCAATAAGATTCTCATTAACATACAGATTTGAATCTGAGGTGGTAATATCTGGGGGTGGCAGGGTGACCCCCCCCCAAGCCTGGCGGATGAGGAGGGGGATGTCTCCCTCACATTGAAGTAGGCTGGCATAATCAGGTGCCCCGCTTCATTATTTAATCCCTATGCACTGTAAATCTCGTTAAAATTCCATTTGTCTGACTAGTGCTGGCCTGGCTTCAGCTGCAGCTGAAGCAGCTGTGGTCTGCCCTCTGCCCCCTTGCAGCTGAAGCAGCTGGGATCAGCCGTCTGCCCCCTTGCATTTCGAGAGATCCTTAGAGGGTTTTTGTGCACACCTGAACTGAAAACTCCCATTTGACTGCAGCCTGAGTAAGATTTGGTTTTTCTGCTTTAAAATTGGTTGTGATTGAAGGTTTTTTTTATAAAATTGCAATTGTTAGAGCAATGGGAAAAAAGCAGCATAAAAGCGTATTGATTTCTTCCAAGAACATTGGTGAAAGAGGGACAAATTAATTATAGAACTTTTAATTTCCCACCCTGGTGTTTACCCTTCAGTGCTGCGAAGAGCATCAGAAAATGAATTTGTTAAATGGATGTTGCCTCAATGACATTCAATTACTGTAGTGGCAGGCTAGAGAAATGGCCCTTTTCTTAGACACTGTAAGCGTTCCTGAGCTGGGTACCACGTAACCATGCCTAGTTCACAACACTGCAGCTTGAATGACTTATCGAATTACTGATACATTTGTCGAAATACTACATTTAGTGAATCATTTTATTTTGTCATGGATACCAATCTACCAATCTTCTGTCCAAAATAAAGTCATCGTCTAGTATGTTGATTTACAAGCAGTAGTAAACATGGATGCAGTTTCTACCCAAAATGGTCCATATCATTATTATTGGAACATCCTGATAAGCCAGTGAAAATTAGCTGGAGGCATTTTGGAAAAGTAGAAGGCCTAAGGTATCGCCCAGGCATATACAGAATCATCCAGTAAAAGTGCTTTTGTGACTTAAAAATAGTAGTTCAAAGTGTCTTCTCCGACATGGATTATCTGGCCACCGTAAGTTAACATATACAAATATGCTCTGCTGAGTGTGGCTCAGGATAGCATGCTTAGCATGGTTAGCATTCTATGTGGTTTAGGGTAGTATGGTTAGCAGGCAGCATGCCTCAGAATAGTATACTTAGCATTCTGCATGGTTCAGGATAGCATGGGTAGAATGCTACATCATTCAGGATAGCAAGGTTGTCATGTTTAGCGTGCTGCATGGATCAGGATAGTGTGCTAAGCATGCTGCATAACATAGGATATCATGGTTAGCGAACTCTGTGGTTCAGTATAGCATTGTTAGCATGGCTAGCATGCTGCACGGTTCAGGATAGCAGGGTTGCGTGTTACATGGGTCAGGATAGCATGGTAGTCATGTTTAGCATGCTGCATGGCTCAGGATAGCATATTTAGCATGCTGCGTGATTCAGGATTGCATGGTTAGCTTACCGTGTGGTTTAGGAAAGCATGGTTAGTGTGATTATGTTGTGCCAACATCGCTCTGTTTCTACATCAATTGCCTCAGTGTGATGCATAAAAACTCCTCATCACATGCATGCTCGTGGATGGCAGCTGCCCCTCTATCCACCCTGAAATGAAAGATGGTAATTTGCCCCTCCAATCAGCCCCTTAGGGTCAAGACTCCAGCACCAGTCACACATATGCATTAGTGGGGGTCATACCCACCATCTCCACCAGACATAGTAGGTGTGTATCTTTCCTTCTCCACTATTCTCATTATCTCACTATGTGTCCATTTTGCTGTTTAAAAACATTCCGGGTGTCATCAGATTCGGGGTGTTTCGCAGATGAAAGTGACTTTTGTGGGCTTGGTGAATAGTGCTGATAAAGGCTTGTCATGACCTTTACACAGGACTGGAGGCTCATACATCCTGGGCGCCATAAATGCCACGTTCTCTCTGGCACAGCTATCTTACATACATAAAGAACACGACCCGATGGCTGCAGATTCACTTCAATGCCCTCTTAAGGCTGTTAGGCCTTATTCATCTGTTTTTTGCCCCCTTGGGAGGCATGCAGGCTCTGTACGCTTGTCTTACGTTTCCCTGAAGGGGCTGTAGACTGTTATTGGGTTTGGCCACATCCTCCAGCAGGGCTGTGGATATGCAGCCATTTTCCTCCTGCTTTGTACATCATGCTGTTGGCAAACAGTCCCAATCTTCATCGGCCTTAATGTTGCTCCTCTGAGACGAAGCTCTCGGCAAAGGGGCGCTGCCGACTCATGGATTGGCCACGGATAGCGTGACAGGAAAAGAGGCCTGAGCCAGACGCAGGAATACCCTGTCACTACGAGACACGCCACTCTGCTGCTCTCATATCCTCCATTCGACCTGTCTCTCTGGCTGTCCTGGTGTATCTGACATCTCCATCCGTGTGAGAAGGTGCTGTGACTCCCTCCCGGAAGATGAAAGCTGCCCGTGAGTCTGCTTCGCTAGCCAGAAAGCAGCGGCACAATTCGTCATCTGGAGCTGAAGTGAGAAGCTCATTTGACTTTTTTCTATTTCTTTAATTTTCTCTCCATCTGGGAGTCAATCTGGAATCTGCTTCCCTCCTTGTGTCCTCCTCCAAGGAAATTAATGTCAGTTAAACTGGCTTGGGAAAGTTTCCCGGAAATTGGGTTTAAAGCGTTCAAGGCAGTCAGGTATGCAAGATAGAAGCATTAAAATCACATCTCAGGAGTCTTTGGGAGGCTAGCACTGAGCTCTCTCTGATATTACAGATAGTTTCATACCGTGTGCTCTGGAAGTCATTACAGCCCCTGTTTGTTCAGAGCCATTAAATTCACCTTACAAGACCCACCACTGGGGGTGTCTCTCACCTCAAGATGGGGGGGCTATGCTGTGAGGGTTCCTACTGAGTGCATTGCCCACCTCCAGCAGTTAAGTCAGGCAAATTGGACTCTGAATTGCATATAGTGTATGAGCATAAGTGTGAGTGTGTTTGTGGCCTGTGCTGGCCTGGCATCCCGTCGAGGATGTGGTCCAGCCTCAGGGACAGACTCCGGATCCCCGTGACCCTGCCAGTGTTAGCCAGCTTGCAGTGAGCTTTCTGCGGCTGCATTTTCAGCAGCCTCTTGCCACGTGTGTTTAACAGCATTAATGATTGTTTAATCAACTAGAGCTAATCATGCAGGAGCTCACGTAATGGTGACTTACAGTATCAGCCTGATAATTAATATCTTATACCGTCTCACTTCCTGTACGAGGTAGTAGAAAAAGTGGCAGCGGTGGGAGGGAGGGGATCGATCGCAGGATCAATCTGTATGTCAGGCGGAAAAAGCGAGGAAGAGGGAAGCTGTCCAGGATGGGCTGGGATGGAAACACGGGATCTTACAGATGGGATCTTACACACAGGATAACTAAACATGATGATTTTACAGCCTTATTATAAAGTATGAACATGCTAGTTTAGTGGTGAGTTGTGAAAGTGAAGGGGGGGGGGGGGGGGGGCTGTGTCAGTAGGTGTCCCTTATCAGCCACCGTACCTGGGGCACAACCTGTACTATAAGTCTCCACAATAAATATCAAAACACATTTAAAGCCCCATGTTTTCGCATTTAGTTGTGATGTTTAAAATTTTGTATTTTTGTGTCAGCTCTATGCATTCCTCCCACAGCAGACACAAAACCTAAAATATATGACATATAAATATATATAAAATTCATTATGATTAATGCTGCATTTTCATGTGACAGCACTGTATGGCGAGCATGCCTTACCATTTAGACTGATGTATTGGTGATAAACAGTGATGTATTCATGAGGTGAAACATTTAAAAAAAAATCACTATAGCTTTGATATGCATCCCTCGCAAGGCAGATTACGTGAACCGAGCCCTTTCCGGGAATGACATATGGAGGAATTTACAGCCAGCTTAAGGAAAGTCACGCACTACGGAGCACATTTCACTTCTTTATTGGTTTCTACCAGATTTTCAGAAGTCAGTCATTGCAGATTTTCCAAAAGCAATTCTGTGGCAGCACAGAGCACCTTAGGACTGCTTCACTTGTGGCTGTTCTGCTTCTCAGACTGCGTTCCTCACGTTACCAGGGCAGAATCATGCTGGCCAGAAGAATCATTAAATGATCGCTCAGCAGATGGAAGCACAGAGAGCCACAGCTAGGGCTCCTCCTGGCTCACATCCTGAGCTCTTCCCCTGTCTTTCATGTGAGGCCTGGGCTTTGATAGCTGTCAGGGTGCAGGTGAGAGGCTAGACGGGTTCAGCTGGCTGGGACATACTGCTGAGCCAGTGCTTTGGCGTACTGCTGACTAGCCCCTCATGCTACATTACGCTCATTAGTAGGAGCACTGTGCTGCAGAGGGGTGCAACACTTTAGGTCAGGATCAGGTGCATCGGCCCTAATCTATGGAGCCTGTCACAGCCATCTGTGGAGTTACCCGGCCCCACCCACATGCCGCTCATGCTATGCTAGCAACTGCTACAGCAACCGTTCTGCAAATGAGATCCCGCCCACTGCCAGGCAGACAGCCACTGCTCTGCAAATGAGGCCCCGCCCACCACTAGGCAGATAGCAACTGCTCCGCAAATGAGGCCCCACCCACTGCCAGGCAGACAGCCACTGCTCTGCAAATGAGGCCCTGCCCACTGCCAGGCAGACAGCCACTACTCTGCAAATGAGGCCCCGCCCACCACTAGGCAGACAGCCACTGCTCTGCAAATGAGGCCCCGCCCACCACTAGGCAGACAGCCACTGCCCTGCAAATGAGGCCCCGCCCACCACTAGGCAGACAGCCACTGCTCTGCAAATGAGGCCCTGCCCACTGCCAGGAAGACAGCCACCACTCCACAAATGAGGCTCGACACATGAGGCAGCAGCACCATTTTTGGCTTGGGTGGGAGGGATGGGGTCACACACTGACCCCAGATCAACCCTGGCAAAGTGAGCTTTGAACATCAGTGCGTTTCCTTTGTTTTAATGGAGGTGTCTCTTCATATCCAGCTATGCCGCATCAATAGTGGTTTGATCATAGAAATTCATTCGATTTAAATTTACATCTCTGGCAACAGCATACTTCTTATTTTGAGTTTGGAAACTCGTTTTAAAATAAACTCCCCAGGGTCCACACCTTCCTGCCACAAGTTGATGCCCCCCTGGAATTGGGGTCAGAGGTGACCGCAGCCTTAATGGGGACCCTGAGCCCCCAGACAGCTGCTGGCCAGTCTGCTCTCTGAATTCTTCAAGTTGCTGTTTCAGCGACGTACATCAGTGGTAGAGTAACAGGTCAGTGCATTGTATGTGTCTGAAATTAAGCATTCAGTATACTACAGTATTGTTGCATAATTGTGCTTTTTGAAAGGCAATCAGGTTTGTGTTGTGGTAGCACCTCCCAGGCTGTGCCTCTGTGTCCTGCCCCCAACGACCGTGTCGGCCATTCTACTCTTTCAATAAAATCTATGCTAATGTTGACATGCTACAACTATATTCATTAGCATGTAAGAAATAACTGTAATGATCCTTCTCAGTAGAGTCATTTGAAATTTCCTCTCTCTGTGGAATGAAGACCAAATCGCCAGAAGGTTGCTGGCTTCTGTGAAATATCTCCTGGGTTTGTCACTGTCCAGCTTGTCACCCGCAGAAGGGCTCCATCAGCTCACCGTATGCTTTGCTTGCATGATGATTTACACAAAGGAAAGACAAATCTTTAGTTAGTTATTCGACTAGAAAATATAAATACACTTTTTATGAGAACAGAAATGTTATACAGAATTATTGGACTTTGTCCACCAAAAGTCCACCAGGAAAGGATTAATTTGAAACACTAGCGTGAGCTTGATCAGCAACACTGAGAGCCGAGAATATTCATGACGCGACTGTGAGGAACTGGAGCATAATTTCACTTCTTTATACAGTGACAAAGGTTAGTATGATTACCATAGCAACCCCCTGCTGGTTTTAGGTAAGAGGAAGTTTAATCACATGGAGGCTTTAAACTTTTGGTATAATTACATGACCCTCTGAAAACATTATGAAGAAATGAATGCATACTTTTGGTACAATTCATTTTGTGTTTTTTATATGAAATCCTGCTTGGTTCAAAAGAATTGCATTTTCTCCAACTTTACAGGTAGGAGGGGTCTTTGCAGTGGTGTGTCAAGTTTCTCTTGAAGGAATCCCCCTCCTGGTTTGTTTCATTATTCCTTGTGTTATTGATTATATTTCCTGCACACCTCTCCACATCTCTATGTTATGCAGACTCTGTCCTCCACATCCCTATACTATGCCGGGCTCGCCTTCTACATCCCCATTCTATGAAGGCCTCGCTCTCCACACCTCTATACTGTTCAGGCCTTGCCATCCACATGCCCCATTGTGTGCAGGTTTCAGCAAAGTGGGGGGGGGGCAGTTACCATGCTCTAAGCTGTAATTTACCTCATGTACAACAGCTGTTACACAAAATGAGAAACCCTAATTGCACAAAAATGTGCTGCTGGTGGCCAGCAGGATGCAGATGTCATGGCTCTGCTGTGCCGCATTAGAGGAGTGGAAGTAGGAGGAGCTGCGGATCAAGGCGAGCAGCGTGGAGCGAGAGTCAGCGAGGCGGCGGACAGTTCAGCGATTCACGGGACAGTGAAGTGGGCCCAGCTTCATTCTGCATTCGCCACACAGACTCCTGTAAACGCCTGTGGCCCCCCTGCTCAAATACTGATAAATTGCACTCAGTTCAGGAAAGGGTCGCCCACTACTGGGGAGGGCGGAATTTAACTCTTGTTATAGACTCCATAAGCATGCTGAGTGGGCTCTGGGCAGCCCCCCCGCCTGATTTTTCAGAAATGCTTGAAGTGATTGAAACAGCAGCAACACAATTTACTGGCACGGTGTCACAGTGGAGAGTGCTGCTGAGCAGGCCAGGGCAATCGCCTTGTGGTGAGTGATTAGCGGTAAGTCTTATCACTTACATACAATGAGAAGTGGCCTTGATCTGCCAAGGACGTATCCGCTAATGACTTTAAACAATAGCTACAGTCCACTGGTGCATCAGCATCATCTTTTGGCCTGTGGGGGGGGTGGTCATAGGGACTCGGTGGCTCTATGGGGCATCATGTTCACCATTTAACCCCCAGCCCAGCATGGCTTAACCTGAGCCCGAGGCTGAACCCCACCCCCCCCCAACCCACACCCCAGTCTCTGAAATAGGAAATCAGAGATCTACAATCAGGGTCCGGCGGCGTTTCAGGATGTTCTGGTGCCTTTCACTGCCGAGGTCAGGACAGTCTAATTTTATGTGTCATTAGCCTAGCAGACAGAATGCCACAAGCAGGCCGGGAGGAAACAGGTACTGCTATGAATAGGACTCATCCGCAAGCCTCCGTTTCACTTCCATCATCAACATGAAAACCATTTCCAGGATTACATCATTAAATTCCCACGTATTATTGTCCATATAAAACATGTTTTTCTCAGTCGGTCAGGGCATGGATCATTAAATTGTATTAATAATGAAATGTTTGTGTTTACCTGCACATATCACATGATTCTGGTTGGGGTAAACGTGATGCTGGAAGCAAATGAGGTCACAGATGTGGGACACGATGACTGTCAGTATGTGTCACTTCGATTATTGTCCGTTAACCCTCTCAAGGCAGGCGTTGCTGATTTGCAACAGTTAAAAACTAACTACCTTATTACCCCACATACATATTT
>JAODJU010000007.1:22126961-22150869 GCA_026776725.1 Gnathonemus echidnorhynchus | reverse complement strand
TACTCATGATAATTTTCCCCAAATATCAGATTTTTCCTGTTACTAAAACTTAATTTGAGCCTGAAAGGGTTAAAGAAGCATCCGGATAGTAAAAAATGCCACTGGCTTCTGCCGCCCTAAAAGCTATGAAACAACCACATTTACACAACATGCTTCCAAAAAAGAAAATCACATTTTTGGGCAAAGAGATACAATAAATGAGAGACGTGGTTCAGGAACATGATTGATGGTTGGTTAAGCTGCTGGAGAAGGACATTTGCGATTTGCATTTATGCAGCGAGGCACATGCTGAAAGACTGGCTGTCTCGTCTTTGACAAAATCACTAAAACAAATGTTGCCAGGCTCTCACTGACAGTTTCATTTTCTGAATAATTGCACTGATTATAGCACTTATTAAGATGTCATGTGCAATAACATAAACTGTAAGTAATGCTTTCATTTAAATTTGCATCGTACATAATCAGGCTGAAGTTGCTGTGCAGTCACCAGCAACCCATTTGTCAGTGAGACACAGTCTACTGTCGCCTCAGTACAAAACAGGCATAACCCTAACCCTGACCTCCAGCGTCAACCTGGATGGGAGCAACGAATGCATGATGTGAAGCTGCTACCCAAATTCTGAAAAACTCAATAGAGTATACTGTAAGACGTTACAGACAAACAGATTCTCCCCAGTTCATTCATTTGAAAAGCAGGGGTCACCCACATGGTGCCCGTGGGCACCACGATGCCCCCAAGGACCACATGAGCCGCCCGTGGACCTGTTCTAAAAATAGCACAACTCACCAGTGAGCAGCATCTAAAATTTAATTTGATCCTGTTGCTATTCTTCTTTAATCACATTTGCATTTATATAGATTTGAAAATGACAATATCTAAAAAAAAAGCATTTAAAACATGTTTATTATACATGAAGTTTAGATAAGTTGGTGACCCTTGCTTTAAAGAACATACTTTGCATTAATCTTATAATAATATTTTTTTTTTCTTACACAGCTCATCGAGAAAACAAAGCACAAATTCTGACATGATCTTAATCAGAATAGCTTAATTACCTGCACAAAGCTTGTTCTGTAGCGTAGACTGCTCTCATTAGCAGCAATAATTAAGTTTGTCTTAGACTCTGCAGTGATGCATTTCCTGTCTGTCCTGGCGGGGGCTCAGGCTGAGGGCCCCATCCTCATACCTGACACCTACACGTGATGTCGGCATCATTGTGGTCAAATGTGGGACTGTAAACACTGCACAGAGCACAGTGCCCAGTATCTGTGTGACGGCAGTCCCCGCCTCTCCCTGCAGGGGTCAGTCTCCCTGGCTGGATGTGGCATCACAGTGATGCCACCACAGACTGATTCTCATTCCCCCAGGGTTTTATTATGCAGGAAATACTGTACTAGTCCTTAATCAACTGGGATGCCAGGTAGAAACTGTGAGGAGGTGAATTTAGAATGTTTCTCACTGTAACTTAAACCATGGAAGCTGCATCATTAGTGGTCTATATAAATACTGCATAGCTGGTCACCTGCCCAAACTGTGTCCTGTCAGTCTAAAATGTAATTCTTAATTTGCTTTTTCCTTGTGTTTTGCAATGTATGTTTATAGTAAATGTGGAGTAGTATTTTCTCTGACGTGATGTTTCAAAATGCTGTGACTTACTTGATTTTGGTATTTTTTTGTAATGTTTAAAATTACGATCTGGCTGACAAAACAGTATTTTGTGTGTGTGTGTGTGTGTGTGTGGTCCAGGTATACCTTACCTTATGGGGACCAAATGTCCCTACAACGTGATGAATACCCATTTTTTTACCTTATGGGAAAACTCTATTTTAGAAAAATCTGTGATTGCAAAGAAAAAGCTAAAAATGCAAAAACTCTTGTATTTTGTTTGGTTACTTATGGTTATGGTTAGGGCTGGGTAGGGGTTAAGGTTGTCATCATTACCATTAGCATTTTTCCCATAAAAATGAATGAGCGGTCCCCAAAAAGATATGATTACAGACACAGCTGTGTGTGTGTATGTGTGTGTGTGTTTTTGTAATTATTACATTGTGGGGACCAGATTTCCCCATAATGTGATAAAATCTATAACTTTTTACCTTTTTATCTAACCTAAGGGCTAAGATTGTCATAGTCGTGATTAGGGTTGTGCCCATAGAAATGAATGGGGAGTCCCCATAAGGATATGAATATGATATGTGGACTGTGGGTATGTGTGTAATATTCATTTGTGGGTTCGAAGCAGTAAGTGGGGCAGAGTGAGGTACTGACAGTGATGATGAGCATCACAATATCCTCAGTCTGCATGTCACTGTCATTCCATGAAGCCCCAGTATCTGCACTGACCTTTTGTCCTGACATACTGCACTCAACCATAATTGTATTCCTCTAGTCGGAGAACAGGAATCACTTAATTAGCCTTCATATCACCAAGAAGAATAGTGTTACACCCACTTCTATCTATCTATCTATCTATCTATCTATCTATCTATCTATCTATCTATCTATCTATCTATCTATCTATCTATCTATTTCCTTTCTCACACTGCTTCTGATGAAGTTGTTGTCTCACTTTTGTGATTTGTGTGCGATTTCTCAAATTCTTGGATCCTCAGCATATGGCAGCGTCACTGCTGCCTGGACTCTGAAGGGCATGATGGTTCCACTCCCCGAATCTCTCTCAAATGCCCAGCATCACCATTCAATAGAATGATTGTTAATTTATATGCCATGTAAGGAAACGGGGGTGGATGTAACACACTGAGGGTCACCTGCACCAGAAGGAAGTTTATGATTCACAGAGTAAAAAAAAAGTCGCTTAAAAATAAACACTTGGTGACAAACAAATCCCCCTGTATCAGGAAGTGAGGGTGTGGAAAGTGGAGTCTGGTCTCCAGCAGGCGGGGTGCTGGCTTGCTGTTCACTCCTTGGTTTCCTACATTTGCGTTTATGACTGGCACAGGGCCTTGTGGGAGGGGCCAGAGTCTCCATGGATACCGTTTTAGGGTGCTGTTGGTCACAGGCTGTCCATTTGCCGTACATGTAAGCCGAGCTCTACCTCCCTCTCCCTCCTCCTCAACGTGGGAAGATGACTGAATTATTCATGAGAGCCAGTGCTTGTGCCTGATTATTTATTTTGTTATTCAGTGGCGGTCATAGCAAAAAGGTAAGATCTTGTAAGAGTAAACTCTTGTGTAAAGGCAGGCACTAATATTATGGATGCCACGGTTAATATCAGTCTCCTTCTGGTTTTGGAAACTTTTTGAAACTGTGATTAACTCTTCTGGTGGCAAAAATAAAACAATTTACTTGGTTATTGAATGATTTTTGAGTTCTGGAAGGAAAATATGGACAAATGAGTAGGAAGCGAAAAAGATTATGATAGGAATAATGAATAAGAATCATGGGTATAAATAATATATGACTGTGTTATATTTGGATTTTCTGTGCCTTTTTGATTTTATTTAGCCCTTTTTTTCCGCTACAGATAAGAAAACAATTCCTGTCTTTGAAATGGTGAAGCACTAAATGAAGAAGCATTGCCATGTCAAAAAATAAAAATTAAAATGAAATGCTGCTATACTTAAGTCATGTGTACTTAAGGCATATGCACACAGTCCCGCTTGTGTATCAGTTGGAGGGGGTCATGTGATGTAGGAAGTCCGGCTTTTAGGTGCTGCATGACTGGCCTTTCAAAACACTTCATGATGACAGGCACAACTGCTACAGGGCAGTAGCCATTGAGACAGAAGATTCCTTCAGTATGGGTAGGGATGACTGACTGGCTCACAGAAATGTTAAAGATGTCTGTGCAGACATCTGCCAGATGGTTTGCACATTCCCTGAGCACACGGCTATGTATGTTGTCTGGTCCTGCAGCAGTTTGTGGGAATATTCTCAGCAGAATTCTTCTCACGTCAGCTGTGGACAAACACGGTACCTGTTCTTCTAGAGGAGGGATGTTATTCCTCACAGGCATGTCATTCAGGGAGTCGAAACCTGCAGTCAGCACATCTGGAAGGGAGGCACCACTGCTGCAGATGGGTGGTATGGTCATATAGTCCATGATGACCTGGATTCCCTGCCACATGCGCCGAGATTAGGCAAAGCAGATCTAAGGAAGAATTAACTGTTACATTATTCAACCAAAAAAGTGCAGTTTTGTATTAATAAACCACCATATCCTACAGTGTACATTATAAGTTGAGCATCCATACAATTTAGAAATGCAATAAGTAGTTTCTTGTGAACAGTATCTCGTGAACAGTATCTCACGAACAGTACCCTGTGAACAGTGTCTCGTGCGTAGTGTCTCATGAGCAATATCTTGAGAGCAGTATCTTGTGAGTAGTGTCGCATGAGCAATATCTCGTGTGCAGTATCTCACGAGCACTGACAGAAACTTTGTCAGATTTCTTCCAGAAGACCACAGAGACAAGCTGCTCTTGCAGGTGACGGGAGCTCGAGTGATGGTCCTGCAGGGGTAATAAAGCACGGCTGTGACTCTGCCTGCCTCAGCATCCAGAAGGCAGGTCTGATGCTGGTCTGAAGCTGGTCTGTCCAGCTGCGTGTCATAGCATGAAAATGTTAGGATAGTTGAGGGCAAGTGGAGGTGTGTGAAACCAGGATGCTGTTTAATTGTTAAGTGGATGGGGGCTGGGTGTTAATATGACATGATTATGTCAGAAGCCCCGCGACTGAAGAGGGTGGTGAAGTTGAGAAGATGGTAAGCATCAGTGGACATCCAGTTGTAGCGAGGATTGTGTATCCACCAATACTGGAGAGGGAGGGAGAGAAGGATGAAGCTGCGGAGACTGAAGTTAATAGCAGACTGGGAGATTCTCCATTTCTGCATCCAGATTAATTCAGTCTGTACATAAAACCATGCCTTTAAGGCCCCAGCAGGTTCACTTGGGGTCAGAACAGCAGTTAGGAATCTTAATGATCAGTTACTCTACTTCTCCTGCTCGCACACCCCTTCTCAGGAGGGGTTATGACCCGTAGATACCTTCTGCAATACATGTGGCTTGCTATGTGCTGTAAGTCTCCACGTGCGGAGGGGAGTGTCATAAGGCAGCAGCAGGCTGTGCTGAAATGTGGACCGCAGAGGCGTGCTGTGCTGAAATGCTGATCTCCAAAGTGGGCTGTGCTGAAATGCAGATTGCTGAGGCAGGCAGTGCTGAAATGCAGATTACCAAGGCGCGCTGTACTGAAATGCTGATATCCAAGGCGCGCTGTACTGAAATGCTGATATCCAAGGCGTGCTGTACTGAAATGCTGATCTCCAAGGTGGGCTGTGCTGAAACGCCGATCGCAGAGGCGTGCTCTGCTGAAATGCCGATCACAGAGATGGACTTTGCTGAAACGTCGATTACAGAGGCGGGTGTGGATTGCCAAGGCAGGCTGTGTTGAAACGCAGATCGCTTAGGCAGGCTGATCACATAGGTGAGCTGTGCTAAAATGTGGATTGCAGAGGCAGGCTGTGCCGAAACTCGAATCGCAGAGGCGTGCTTTGCTGAAATGCTGATCACCGAGGTGCTCTGTGCTGGAACACTGATCGGCAAGGCAGGCTGTGCTAAATGAAATATGATTTCTTTATTGTATACCATTATAACTTTGATTTTTAAAGAAATAGAAGTATGTAAAGCGTTGTAATATTTTGGCAAATATTTATTACATATCACTGATTGTGTGCTAGCATGCTGTGTGTTTACGGTTAGTGGTTTAACTTGCTTTAGAGAAGAACTTGCCCATATCAGTGCCCATCCAACCCTGTTCAATGTGCCATGTCCCCTTTGGCCAGCAGGTGTTGCTGGTCATCCTGTTTGCCTCATCTCTGCCTTATAGTCCTTTAGCTCCTAGTGTGTCTCCCTGCTATCCAGGCTGCTGTGTAGCTGTGTAGTGGATTGAGCATGTGGCTCAGAGGCTAAAACCCTCTAGTTTGAGGTTGGCTGGAGGCCAGCCTCCTGTTTTTAATATTAGTTGGTTTGCTGTTTCCTTAGTGTCTGTTATTGTTTATCTTTGTGTTCCTGTTTAGGTTTTACCCGGCTAATGCCTGGTTTAATTCTGTTCTGTTTGTATTCATGTTTCTAGTTTTTCCTGGTGCCCTCAGTGTTTGCCAATGTTCTCTAGTTCCTGTGCTTGTAATTTATTCCACCTGTTGCTTGTTGTCCTGTACCGTACGTTATTGATTGGTTGATTCCATTATGGGCCACACCTGCCCCTTGTTTGTCCTTGTTTCTCTGTGTATTTAAGTGCCTGCCTTTGTTAATTTCCTCAGACAGTCATTGGTGTTGGTACTCCATGTTAATACCAGTGGTCACTTTTTGGCTGATTTCTATTTTGTGTTGTTCTGTTTTTTAATAAACCCCTTTTTGCTGCGAACCACTCCGGTGGATCATCCCACTTTTTCTGCCTTCACTATGAGCCGCCATAACAGAACTTGGTTATCAATGTATATTTTTTCATCAGTGTGTGTTTTGAGTTTATTTGAGAGATACTAAATTCTTATGGAGGTGAAAGCTGGATAGATGGACAATACACAGTGTGGCTTGCCAGAAGATGGGTTTTATTAGTAAGATTGGACAAATCAACAACTCGAAAAACACCATGAGCAGCAACACAGGCAGGTAGAAAGCAAGAACTAAATCAAAGAGTAACACAGAAATTAACACAGCACTTACATCTAAACTGGAGCAAACACAGGAACAACCACAATAGGCAGTTTCACACTACAGGAACTTTTTTCAAGAACCATAACCTTTTTCCAGAATCAGGAACTTTTGTCGTGTTTACACTGCAGGAACTCAGCCTGATTATAGTTCCTTGCAGTTCCGGAACCCAGAGTAGGTACTTTTTGTTCAAACACAAACTACTGGGGAGTCACTTACATTGATAACTTGCTGACTGGTTGACCAGAAGCACTGCCGTAAACTTGAAAGTGTGAGGAAAAGATATACAATTAGCTGAGAAAAAATTGAGCAGATGAAATACATTTAAGGAATGCATTTTTTGCTTCTGTCTCTGTATTTCTGTATTGGAAAATTAGATCGATAACTTTTGTCTAGTATTGCCTAAACTTCTCATTAGCAGAATATGTTACATTGTTTTTATTTTGTGAAACTGAAAGATCAATCTGTCAGCCAGATTTAATAAAGAAATATAAGTATGTTGTGGATCACATGAATAAAATATAAGTAAAAGGCTGTGTCCTGATTTATTAGCAATCACCCCCCCCCCAGTAAGTAACAAGAAACTTAACAACTTGTTAATTCTCCATTGCTTTGGAATGGTGATGTAGTTTCAAATTATGTGTGAAGTTTAACCTAAGAGCTTTTTGCCTCTCCCTTGCTTATTTAGTGGGAAGGTTCTAGTTCTGTTGTGCAGTGTGAAAGCGACACACGAAAATGGACAGAAGTTCAGAGGTCCCTGGTCGAGACAGGAACTTGTAACCAGAGAGCAGGTTCCAGAACTTCAGTGTGAAAGGGCCTAATGACCAACTTAAGACTGAAGCAAGGGCAAACACTTAACTACATACATAACGAGAATCAACAAGAGATGGGTATGGGCAGTAACAAGCCCTAAGAATGCAAGCACAGGTGAGAGCAATCAACACATAAATGGTCAAACACCAGGGGAGACTAGGTAATAAGGGTAACTGAACATTACAACAAACAGGGAGTAATGGAGCAAAAACAAGGAACAGTAACACACATACATAATTAATGAAGAATGTACAAAGAAACATAAATGTCAAATTATAAACATAGTCGAACTCACAACAAAAGGGAAGCCTGGATGACACAGCCACCCACTCAGCCCATTAAGCATGCGACGGCCCAGGGAACAGGAGAACACATTAGGAGCTAAGGATATGGGATGGCCAGCGACACCTGCTGGCCAAACAGGGAACAGACATAGGACAGTGACTGATCCTGACACTAAATATTTATTTTAAGCTTTGTATTTTTAAAACTTGCTTTATTTTTTGCCATTTTACTTAAATCTTTCAATGTTCCAAGATAAACTTACAGAAGAATAAATACCTGCGAACAGCAGTTTGAAGCGTGGTCTCATTCTGTAACTGCTGTAGTTGAAGTGAAAACATGCCCCTCTCATGCTACAGCCTTTCTATGTGGGCTACAGTTTCAGCATGTGGCTCTGAGTCATCTCCTGAAACTGTTCTGAGGGAGCATGGAATAAAAAAGTTGCAATAAGAGATACTTAACACCAAAGATGCTGGAGCTAAAGCAGCAAGAAGCAGTTCTAAAAAGAGAGGAAGTACAGTACGAGAAATGGAAAACTCAAGTCAGGGATACTCATGAAAGACTAAAGCAAGGGTGTTCTGGGATTGACTTAAATTACTCAATGGATGCTATTGAGAAGCTTGAATCTGAGTTGAAAACTATATGACAACACCTATCCATTTCTGAAACCTCTTGTCCTATTTGGGTTGCGGAGAGTCCGGAGCACCGTTCACACACATGGACACCTACGGGCAATTTGGTAACTCCAATTAACCTCATGAGGTTTTTGTATTGTGGGGAGGAATCGGAGCAGCTGGAGGAAACCCCATGACACAGGGAGAGCATGCAAACTCCACACACATAGAAATGCAGTGGAGACTCAAACCCTGGTCCCAGTGCTAACCACAGTGCCACCATGCCATCCCTATGTGATAACATACAACTCCAATGGGACTAATGAGGGTACACTTGACTGAGAATGGAGAGTTTGATGGTCAGGTGTCAGAGTCAACTCCCTTCCCTCCCTGCCCTTTGTCTCCATTCCACATGTGGTCCAGCAGGTGTCGCTGGTCAGCCCGCCTTTTCAGCCTCTTTCAGAACCCTTGTGTGTTTCCTCTGTTCTCCAGACTGCCGCATTGCTCAGTGGGTTGAGTGTGTGACAAAGGCTGTAACCCTGCAGCTGTGATTTGAGACCAGCCTCACTTGCTTTGTTTTGTTTATAAGTTTGTGTTATTAGTTCTTTGCTTTCCTGTTTTGGGTCTACTTGTGTCTGCTTTTTCTGTTCTGCTTGTGTTTGTGTTCCTAGTCCTTCCTTAGTGTCAGCCCTCGGTGATTGTCAATGTTCCCTTGTTCCTGTTTGTATCTTATTCCACCTGATGTCCTGTGCCTTAATTGATTGATTGGATTGTCCTCACCTGCTCCTCGTTGCCTCTAGTTCTGTTTATCCACACCTTCCCCTTGTTAGCCATCGTGTTCAGTGTATTTAAGTGCCTGCCTGTTTCTTCTGTGTTAGTCTGTCATAGTTCATGTTGTGTACTCCTGTTCCTGCATGTGGTTGTTGTGGTTTGCCTTCTTAGTCCTGCTCCCAGTGTTTTGTTACTTTGTGGTTCTTTTAGAGTTTGTTTTTGTGTGTTTTTGACCCCTCGTGGTCCTTTTATCCTGTGCCTTTCCCAGTGTGTTCTGTTTTTTGTTAATAAACCCTTTTGTCACGGAGACGCCAGTGGATCGTCACCTTCATTCCTACCTGCACCACGTCGTGTCGTAACACTCAGACAGAATAAGCAAAACTGGGCATGCTGCTTGACAGGGACTGTGCTATAACCATATATGGCTCCACAGTTTCCAGAGCCACTGGATGCAGTCACTCCCTCAGAGCCACCAAGTATCTGAACTAAGAGAGCAGGCACAGCTGCACAACTGGCTGCAAAGGAGGCTGAGATTGAAGCAGAGTTCTGACAACTTGAAAATCAAATGGACCTGGAGGTCATCCGAAGCCAAACTCAGAATGTACACTGGGGAGGAGTCTAAGGAAAAAAAAATGCAAAATGTAGCCCTGCCCGCAGTGAAGTATCAAACTCCGATCAGTATTTGCATACAACCTCAGAAAGGGAAAGTTTCAAAGAATTGGGTGCAGACACTACATGAGTCAGTAGTCCTCTCTCGACGTATGGTTCCAGAGCCTTCTGTATTCATAGCATAGAGCACAAGCTTCAAGGCTTTTATACAGAGACAATGTTCAAATCCTACAGAGAGGCTATTCTACCTGCAAAAATACATTGATGGGGTGGTGAGATCAGTATTGGATGGCAGCTTCTACTGGAATGATGAAGAGGCCTACCTACAAGCATGGGATAAGCTGAATGCCAAATATAGCCACTCCTTTATAGTACAGCATGCATTCAGATAGAGGCTTAACCGGTGGCCATGTAAAATGTTAAACCAAGGGAATTCAATGGTTTCCTGCAAGCATATAGCAATGCTATGCCTGATATCAAGGGTCTTCAGGTACTAAATAAATCCAAAGAGAGTCAGAAGATGCTGGTCAAACTCCCGGATTGGGTAACATGAAGGTGGAATCGTTATGTCACAGAAGAGTTGGATCAAGACTTCCCCAGTTTTAGAGAGCATGCTGCATTCATCTCAAAGGAAGCACTAATGGTGTGCATTCAGTATCATCCTTGCATGCATTAAAGCCCTCTGAAGAAAAGCAATTCAGAGAGATATAGCGTGCAAAAGGTATACCTTCTGTCACTTATGTGATCGATCCATCAAATACTGCAGCCAAATCCAACACTGATGAAATTACATTAAAAGAGTCCAATAAACCAAAGAAGTGAAATACACCTGCACATAATCCCAACCCAGTGAAACGTATGTTTTGTGAAGACAACCATTGCATATATAAATGCTGAAAGCAAATGGAAAAGATGTGGAGGATAAAAGATCAGGACAATTCAGGACAATAACCTATATTTTACATGCCTGAGGAAAGGACTGATCTCCAAGGATTGTAAGAAAAATAACATGTGGACCATCCTGCAGCAGACAAACCTCCTTCACAAGGTGAAGCTGAAGCAAGTACATCTTCACTATCATGCTATGTAAATGGATGTGGGAGAGCATCAATGACAGTATGCATCTCATTATCTAACACGCCTGGAAAAGAGACATTGGCATATGTCTTACTGGATACTCAGAGTAGTAACACATTTGTTGACCAGGAGGTTGTGAGAAATTGAAGGTAGAACCAGTAAGACTCAGGCTATCCACAATGATGGGAAGGGACTCAATTGCCCCTGCTTATGGAATGCGAGGAAGGTTTCCTGATTGGTTATCACTTCTCCAGAGCATCAGCACCCTGACAGGTAATCATGAGCCTTTTTCCATTAATACTGACCTAGGCTGGAGCATTGTTGAACCAGTGAACCATAATGCATGAATTCTAAGGATGTGACTGTCCTGTACCATCGTATATCTGTCAGAGAGCTTCCACCTGTGACACCAGCCACTGTTATTAGAGCACTTGAGTCTGATTTTGCTGACACAAAACCCGGAGACTGCATCATGGAGTACCAAGACTGCATCTCAAGAAGATATTCAGTTCCTTAAGATCTAGAAGAGAAGTGTCCAACAGAATGAGTGTGGCCATCTGGAGATGCCCCTCCCTTTCAAAGTATTTATCCACTTCCCAGACAATAAAAGACTCACCTTAATTCAGATGAAGCACCTTAAAAGGAATCTGGACAGAGACCCCAAGTTCAAGAATGACTGTGTGACATTCATGGAGGGTGTCTTTGTAGATGGCAATGCAGATAAGGACCCAGAGATGGGGCATGTATGGTATTCCACATGAACTGGTTTATCACCCTAGAAAGCCAGGAAAGGTCAGGGTAGTTTTTGACAAAGTATGAAGGTACTGCCTTGGATGACTATCTGCTAACAAGACCTGACCTTGCAAACAAAAAACTTTGTTGATTCTGTAAACACCCAGTTGTATCCATGTGTGATGTGGGAAAAAATGTTTCACAGGGTTCATGTTAGTGAGATAGAGATTACCTAGCTGTGGTTCCAGTGGTGGGAAGAAGGAGACACAGATTCAAATGTCAGGGATGAAGGTTCACCTTTTCAGAGCAGCATCATCTCCTGCTTGTGCCAACTATGGCATGAAGAATCTTGCTAGACAGAATGAAGGAGAGTACTCTTTAGCAGCTAGCTTCATCAGAAAGAATTTCTATATAGATGATGGTCTCATAAGCCCAGAATCCATTGATAAGGCAATCAATCTTGTGGAAGAAGCACAAATTTTTGTGCTAAAGGAAAGTTGTGGCTTCTTTGAGTCTATCTGTGCTGCTGAACATACTACTGAGGCAAATGACACAAATAACAATACTATTGATCTTCCAGTACAGAAAGTGCTGGGAGTGAGGTAGGTCTCAGCTACATAACGTGGAATTCTCTCAAATGTGGTTTATATCTGTGATCCATTAGAATTCCTGACCCATTTGTCCTACTGTGAAAGAGGATGCTACAAGAGATGTGCCAAAAGGACATAGGTTGGGATGAACCATCCTGTCTATTGAAACCAAGGTGGGAGAACTGGTTGAATGATTTAAGAAACCTACAACCAATTCAGATTCCAAGATGTTTCACACCTAAAAATTTTGGAATAGTCTTGAAAAAGTTTTACCCTCTGAGAAGCAGAGCTAATCATTTCAAACTGGATCACAAGATCCAGATTCCTATGGGAGAGAGAAGTAGTTAGAATCCAAGAAACTGAAGAACTGTTATTAGGAGATCCTGAGGTCAAGGCTGTCCAAGTGCTGAAAAGCAATACAAAGTAGGTCATTTTTTTAGAGCAACTGACATGGTTCTCAAAATGGACAACAGCTATAAATGCCATTGCATGAATACAATGACTAGCTAGGAGGATTAACAAAGCAAAACCCTTAAATGTGGAAGAAAGAAGGAGAGCCGCTATAACGCTCATTAAATTTGCATAGCAAGATGCCTTCAAAGAGGAACAGCACATACTCAGCCAGAAATCTGGAAAGCTGCCTTGTAACCATCAGTTGTATCAGCTTGGCCCAGTTCCCCATGAAAGTATACTTAGAGTGGGTGGACGATTTTGTGAGATACCCAATTATTCATCCAAGAGATGCTATTGTCACATACCTCATTCTTGACCATCACCACAGAAAAACCCAACACACAGCCAGAGGACAAATGCTGAATGAACTGAAAGCCAGTGGGTACTTGATTATTGGTGACAGTAAGGCAGTAGCTAAGTACATAAAGCACTTCTGTAGGAAGGCTCATGGGTCAACTGAGGAGCAACGAATGGCAGACTTCCCTACTGACTAAGTCGATCCCTCACCACCATTCACATGCTGTAGTATGAATTGCTTTGGCCCTTTTGACATTGTGCAAGGGTTGCAAGGAACAAAAATGGGATGGTCTCCTATTCACATGTCTCTGCTCTATAGCAACTCATATAGAGATTTTAGAAGTCATGAAGGCCTATGGATTTATTAATGCCTTACGGTGTTTCATAATCATCCGAGGACCTGTTAAATATATCAAATCACATCAGGGATAAAATTTTGTTAGAGCAAGAAATGAATATGCATGAACGTGACTCAGGTCACATGGGAATTGTTTGGGAGCAGCAAATTAGAATAGTGAGAATAGTGAGTCGCGTTCTAGAATAGTGAGTCCTTGCACAGAGCTCTCAGAGATTAGATGATGCTTCTTTAAGGACATTATTCTATAAAGCCATGTCAACTGTAAATAGTCATCTACTTGCTGTTGACAATATCAGTGATGACACAGGTCCAGAGTCATAAACACCCAATCACCTGCTCAGTATGAAACCTTCTGTTATCCAGCCCCCTCTGGGCAAATTTGTTAGGGAGGATTTGTTTGCTAAAAAGAGGTGGAAACGAGTGCAATACCTGTCTCAACGATTCTGGAATAGATGGAGAATATTTAAATAACACTATCCTTAGACAGCAATGGCATGCTCAAAGACGGAGTGTTCAAGGTGGTGACACTGTGATCGTCAAGAAAGAAGAGGTTCCTCACAATGAATGGAAGCTTGCGAAGGTTATTGACGTATGTATAGATGATGAAGGGCTTGTGAGAAAAGCTACAATACAGATAGGAGAAAGGAACTCCTTTATCCATTGTTCAACATCCCATTCAGAAGATGTCATCCTTGTAGAACATGGCTAAAAGGCCCAATCTCTTTCTAAGTTTGCTGTTAAAGAAAGGATATTATTGAGCCCCTACATAATGTGAACAGCATTTTCAATATACCTCATGAATTAATTTTGATTTGACAGTTTAAAGTGATGTGAGTTTACAGGAAATGTTTATTATATATCACTGATTGTGTGCTAGCAAACAGGAAGCTTATGTGATACACTTTCCTGTCTTAAGTTAGAATAGGAACTTAGGCACTGTTCATTTGTAATGGCTTTTTTCCTAAATCAAGTCCTAACCCTAGTTACCATGGTTACCAAACAGTTATGACAGGATCTCCAAGATTGGAAGTTTCTGTAATACAGCCCCAGGATGGAACAGACAAAATGCAATTATAAATGAGAATTCAATCAGCTATGCAAGATCGATCTGTTGTGACTTAGTTTGCAATGTAGCCAATCAGATGTTAGGTTTTGTTTAGAGCTTGGCCACTGAGTTGATGGGTGACTTAGGCAGATAATTTTAATGGTTTCTTTGTAATTTAAATAATCATTTAAATGACTTACAGTACTTATTTATTGAATATTGTCACAAAACACATACATTCAGGGCTTTTTTAAAATATAAAATGCGAAACATTTAATCATCCAGGCATTTTAATAAAAATAAAGACCAACGCATTGTAATTGTGCAAATCCTTTCTTTTCATTAAAGATAAATTATGGACGTGTCTGTGTCACACCATTGAGACGAGAGATTGATTACTAGTAAACCACGACATTACACATGGCCAGCATGACACATGTACAGTAGCAAGGAGGCCCCAACACACAGTACGCGATGCTGCAGTATTTGAACTGCCCTCTTTTGCAAAGTGTCACGCTTTACGTGGGCTTTGACAGATTCTTAAGCTTGTAAAACTGTTAACACAAAATGCTGAGCTGCTTTTTTGCAGGCAACCTGAGCACAGCGCGTCAAATAAGATTGATGCATCGTGCAGAGGGTCATCCCTGTAGCAGACCAAGACAGACTTTTGTTATGGAAATATATTCATTTCTCCCTATGAGAATAAAGGCATAAAAATCAGCCAATGCTCTCAAACACAGTATCCATCCATCCATCCATCCATCCTTCCATCCCTCCATCCATCCATCCATCCATCCAGCCACCTATTTGCCTGTCCTATGCAGGGTCGTAAGGCTAATAAAGTGTCATTTATCAAAATTAAAATGAGATCAACAGTTGTGACAATTATTGCAATCAATGTTTAGGAAGATGTACATTAAAAGTCAATTGCATATGTATTTCTAATCACAAGGTCAATGATTAGCTGTCACCTCATTCCTTACGACACACTGACTACCTGATTACCAGCTGCAAATGAGGACAAAAGGCGTGATAAGAAATGAGTGGAAAGATGTTGATAAGAATCTGTGACTAAGACAAGTGGCTAGCTGTTATGTGACAAGATGACACTTTTTCATTGGTCTGTATGGGGTGGACATTTGCTTTTTATCATTTCATTAACAAAGTGTATGTATCTTCTATCTTCAGAGATGCACTTGTGATCATCTGAATGAAAAATTAAATGAATGACCCACAAAAGTCTACTGTAAGAGTGTATCATTCTATAACTGACACAGTTTTTAGTCTAACTGGATTAAAGTCTTACTGTTTAAATATAGTTGCATTATGGTGTGAGTTGTTTGGGTTATTGTGTCAAAGGTTTTTTCATGTCATCCTTAGTCCTCTGCCACACCTTCATGACTTCCCTTTGCAGTCTCCCGATTTGGCCTCCTGATTGGTAGTACCTACTATAACTCTCCAGATTATTTTTTTTGTAAAAGTAGCTATCACTGTAAAAAAGGTTGGAGACCACTGGTGTTAGTAAAATGAGTGTGTACAGAGTGGCTCTGATCTGTGTAATGCTAATGAAAAGTGTTTGAACTGTGCGAAGGGCCTGATTGTTCTTGACTAAGTCCATTTTAACAGTATTTAAATGAGACCACTATTGACACAGAAGCGCAGGCACTCCAGCAGGACCTTAAAAGTGATCAGTGTGCTTGTTCATGCAGCTGAGTAGTGTTGTTGTAAAATGTTCATGCCAGCAGTCTTCTATATGAATTACAACCAGGGAGACAAAGACTCAATTAAATGTAAATCAGAGCCTGAGATTATCAAACAATAACAACATGCTGCATTGCTAACTTGGAATAGTTTAACTGTCTATGAGCCGGGAATTGATGCCTAGTGACAATATCATGTGGGAGAAGCAGGCAACACAACTGAAAAGTGAGCCTGATTTCACTTACACATCACACAAAGTGGGCTGCAAATGTGCAAATGCCCTGTCACATGTTTTTAGCTAAATCAGGCCCAAATAATGAACATGTCTCTACACAGTGTCTATCTCAGGCTTTATAAATATTCCAGAAATTTTAATGCGCTGTTTCCTTCCAGTGTATCTCACATACATCGTCTTCTGCTCCGAGACAGTTTAATGACCCTGAGTATATCCCAGCTTTATAAATTCCTTAAGGTGTCTTTCCACATATTGTGTCTGTCGGATAAAACCAAGAAACGGGGGAAAATGAAGCGGAAGAAGAAGAGCAGGTATATGCCGTGAAAAGGCTGCAACCTGAATGAAAAGGCTTCCTAAAAAATGAACGAAGAATGAAGGTGCTGCAGCCCAAGACCCTCCCAACTGCGAGAAAAGGCGACGGGCTGTTTAGTGTCAGCCATGGGGAAGCAAAGTGACTCGATGCAGGAGAAGCACGCTCATGTGTAGCATGTTTAGCATTCGACGGAAGAGCGGCTCACATTTTAATGAGGCAAAGCTTCAGCTGGGGGAGAAGGTGCATCACAGTGTGCAACTGATGATCATCGTGTAGCCCTGCCAGCCGAGCATATGCCTCACCACAGCCTGTGCTGCGCGGATTGAGCGCAATCTCCATGCGCCGCTGCAGCCAATTCATAGGATCAATGTCTCATTTCCACCATGATGCAGGAGGTATGGCGGGGAAGGTTTTCAAATTAGGGTCTGTTGCTGGGTCAGAATGTGCGGTTACTTGTCACATCTGCAAGTCAGTCAGTGTGTCAGTCTGGCCTGTTCACTGAATGGATGCTTGGCAGCCTACTGATGTATTAAGATTTTTTACATTATATATTCTGTTATTCCATTTGGTTGCAGTTGTTTTTTTCTGTTTATTTCAGTGTAGTTATTTCTCAGCTACCAAGGTCAACATGCACAGACAGCTTCTTTCATTTGAATTCATGCTTTTGGTTAATATTTTTGTGGTTGACTGTCAGTCTTTAAGATAATATGGTTGAATACAAAAGAATATCAATTCACTGGTCCCACACAACAAACATTAGAAAATAGCTGAATGATATTGAATCAGCTAATCATCACTGAGGGTCCATTTGCAAGGGTGTCCTTTCAGTGTGATTAAACTTATGGAGAGGTATTTCATTTTGCAGAAGGCTTTTCACTCCTAATTTTATATTACTGTGCAATTGTAGCTTCATATTACTCTGTATTACTTTCATTTTGTATTGAATTTTTGTTTGAACAGAACAACAGACACAATGTAAACATTATACAAAAAATCAGTCTGTGTAATATTATTTATGCAGCTGAGTAGCCATGGGCAATCATGGTACAATTTGTGTTTTCAAAAAAATAAAGAAAAAAATGAAAGTTAATTATGCTGCAATCCCCTCTCCCACAACTACTAATTTCTTTATAAACGAGTTTCACTCTGACCCCCAAATTGAGAATACTGGTTTTTTTTTTTCAGCACTTCAGAGGCCAATCACGCATTGGGCCACGCTGTATCTCTTGCTGTCTCTCTTCCACAACATTTGTACGAGAACCTGTGTTTTGCTTGCCGTCATTTTCAGCTTGAAAGGAGCTGCATGTTTTTTGGGCATGATAACAGTCGGATCTACAACATTTAACTGCCCCCAGTAACAAATGGGTAGAAGAACATGTTAAAAATGATCCAGCTGACTGAAATCCTTGTAGCTCAGGTCTTGCAGAGCCAGGTCCACTGGTCCAGGTGCCCACTGTGTCTTTAAACAACACACTAATCTTTGGTTAAAAAAACACGTTTGACACCATAATGCCCAGTCTAACTGATGAGGTATGTAACATTCTAGTTATTTATCCTGCTGGGTATGAGAAGCAATTCAGGCACACAGTCACAAACATAAAACTGCGTTTTGTTTTGCAGACATGCAATTTTAAGCACCCTGTTATCCACGTAGCAAGTAGTGAGTGAGTTGTAAGTACTAGGTACAGCTTCTGCTGTGTCCGTGTTTACATCCCTAAGCTCCCAGCTGAGCCTCTCTGAACCTGGCCTTAAATTTGAGCTGTAACAGCAGAGTTCTCCTCACTACCAGAAAAAAAGGCCGGGGAATAAAAAGTGAATGGAGCGAAGCATTTCTCTCTAACTTAGGTGTAGCTTTTGTATAACACTGCACACTTAATGGCCAGAAAATGCTCAAACTTGTAAAGATGTGCATCCAACGTGTGCTGAATATATTTGCCGAGTGAAAGTACTCAACTGAACCTGAGTATTAAATTTGCACATTTCACTTTGTATATTTTAGAAAAGGGATCCATAATTTATTCACTGCAATTTTGCTTTATCTTTTTTACTTTGATTCATTTAATAAATGCATGCAGTAATTATTTTTTAAATATGCATATATTCAAAAGCATAATGCTTACTTAAACTATTAATTGAGATCTTAAAAGTCTGATAGTCAGTTAGTATTCATTGTAATAACCAGGATTCTGTCAAAAAAAAATAAATAACAGTAAATTAGAATGCAGTTAGATACCAATTCCATTTGCATTTTTTAAAAAAAGCAAAAAAATTGATTAGCTTTCATCATCTTGGCTAACTCTCATTTTCTTTTTATAGTGATTTCCATCTCCTGTGTGTGAATTCTGTTCTGCTGTAGTTAGTTGCTGTTGGAATTATAATTTAGACAAACAACATATATGTCTCCTAATCATCTGCTGTGAACCTTTGGTCTTTCTGGATGACCTGATATAGAAGGATGGATTTGACCCTGCAGTTTGTGTGGGTCTACTGCTTGGACCTCTAGATAGGAAGCTGGAAGGGGGTCAAGGTCCACAAAACATTCCTTTAAGTCATTTGGTGTGATAATGTCACTGCAGCCAGTCCGCTTAGGACTTGTTGTCCATGCTGAGTGGCATTACTGCAGATCAGATTAGCTGTTAAGACCTGTTTGTCAGTCACAGATTTCGGGCCTGTCAGTTTCTCCTTGTAGGTGGGAGTGATTGATGGATGGGACAGCAAGGTCATCAGTGAAGCCTGGGTCTTCCACTAGTTTCCACCGGATATCTCTGGCTTGGTCTAATGTGCTATTGGCCATGGTTTATGGTGTGATGGAGAGGACAAACCCAACTTTTCAGTCTCACATTAATCATGTTTGACACAGACACACTGCAAATATGTTCTCCATGAATCTGACTGATTGTGATTGTTTAATGATATGCCATCATTCTTGGCAGCCGTTTGTGAAACACTCCCATGTGCTTTACTAAAATCCACAAATTACTGAGAAAATTTGATGCACCATTTTCTGATGTTTTCAGTACAAAGAGTTGCTTCTTTACAGATCCTGCTTGCACCTGTCTTAGCCTGTCAATGGCTCTTTCCATTCTGGTATGCAGAATTCTTCAAAAGACCTTGATCTGGAAGATAATAGGGTGAGTGCTTGCCAACTGACAATATTCTGAGATGGACTTTCTTGGGGATATTCGCCGTAAGGCCTTAGAACTTACCTCCAAAGACAGTGCCTGTGACCCAGATGTTTCAAAAATGGTTGGCTAGCATTTTAGAGGTTGCTATGGTGTCTGTCTTCAACTTCTGAGCGTAGACAGAATTAATAACCGTTCCTGAGAGTTTTAATGATGACTTTGGCCTCTCTTTCCCATTATAGAGACTGATATGTTTTTATTCTGTCGCTTTGCTGTTGCACCCTCCGATATGCTCTCGGCCCTCCTAGACCTTCACTATCCTGCTCGTTTTTGGAGGCTCTCCCAAGGATCTCAGCCTGTTTCTGATGCCATTAAGAAGCCTTTGCTTTGAGTTGTTTTTGCCATTTGCCATGTGTTATATATTCTGTCACCTTTATTTGTAAAGCCTGGAACTTTCCGTGGTTGTTGGATAGGCTTATGTCAATGAGATAAATTAGACAAAGGTCAACAAGGCCCCCACTGTTGTTCTTTCTCTCCAGATCATTGAGACATTTATGAACCTGCCACTGATGCCAATCCACAGCATGTGTTTCATTTCATGCATTTTCCATATATTCATACATGTAGGTACCTGTCAGTATGATGGGAAGCTACCAGCAAGGCTACAATGCAATATGGCTGAAGATAGTGACAAGCAGCGACTGTTTCTGTCAGTCTTTTCTGTCACAATTTCTGAGCAGAAATGTGGACTAGGCTGGGAGGTAACTTGGGCAGACTTGGAGACCATTAATTTTTTAACCCTAACCTTAATGGTGTTCTCAGCTGAAGCATACCATCTGACCAAACACAATCAATCCTAACATAACATCAAGGTCTGCATCTGTGCCATTTGCAGCAACAGGTGCAAAAACAGCAGTCAAAGTGTGGAGTGAGTTGACTTTGAGGTTTTGATAATGGTAGCTGGGGGTGTAAGAGTAATGCTGAAATATGGATTAGTTGTGATGTCTCTGCATCTTGTTTTTGGGGATGTCTCTGCTTTTTCCTGCTCCCTCACAGTGGGGAGTGATTCTGATCACAGGCTTGGATCAGGGGAATGAGCCATGGAGGTGTGTGTGTGTGTGTGTGGATTAGCTTTATATTACTTTGTGGGGACCAAATGTCCCCCACAATATAATAAAAACATGTTTTTCTTTGACGTTGTTGGGCCCATTTTTCAGGTCCCCACAAAGGTCTGTAAATGCAATCAAAAAAGTAAAAATTCCAAAAGTCTCGTATTTTGTTGGGTTACTTATGGTTAAGATTAGGGCTGGGTAGGGGTTATGGTCGCCATGTTATGATTAGAGTTTTCCCCATAGAAATGAATGAAGAGTCCCCACAAAGATGTAATTACAAACCTGTGTGTGTGTGTCGGCAGGGGATGGGGGCACCGGTGAGGTCTCGGGCCACTCATTTCGGCAAAGCGGGCACTCTCATCAGGAAGATGGCTGCAAGCCAGATCCGCCTCGGTGGGTCAGAGCAGCAAGGAAATGTGGCAATGACTGTGATTGGTGGAGCCCTTGGTGGCCAACCTCCAGTCACTCAGTGGAGAGTGGAGTTAGAGCAGTGTATCACACATTACTGCCGTCTCAGACGAAAAGCAAAACAGAAGAAAGACAGTGCCAAAATGCACTTTTCTATTTTAGGTAACCTCCATTTTGTTCTCATATGTGATTCATTTGCTTAGCATGATTATGAATATGGCCGTAAATGAGTGAGCTTAATGGCTGCATGAATAAACGGGTAGATTGATCAACTTTTCCTGAACTGATGAAACACAGACACATAAAAGACAAACATAGGCTGCAGCTGTTCATCCGTGTCTCACCACAATGCCCACATCTATTCGCCAGGCTACGTTCAGTGTGTGCATAGGTTCAGGACAACAAGCTACTCTTCTGGTGGTCTACCACCAGGGCAGCACTGGTATTAAGCTTCAACCCTGGACTTTGGGGTCCTCCACGGTACTCCCCCATACCCTGGGAAAATGCCGGCTATGCCCATCGGTGACAAAAGTTGCCACTGTCTTGTCTTTTACAGAATCATCCCATATTTTACTAAATCGTCCTGTATTTTAAGGAATCGACCCGTATTTCACAGAAATGTCCCATATTTTACGAAATCATCTAGTATTTTGTGGAATTGCCCTGTATTTTAGGGAATCGTTCCATATTTTACAGAATCGTTCCATATTTTACAGAATCGTTCCATATTTTACAGAATCGTTCCATATTTTACAGAATCGTCCCGTGTTTTACAGAATCGTCTGGTATTTTGCAGAATCATTCCATACTGAAAAATGCTGTGCCCCCTTTTTCTCTAGTTGTCCCCTTTCAGGTCTTTCTTCAGATTGAAAGTGGCAGCCCTGGTGTGACTGGTGTTGGCCCAGCTCTCTGGGTTATTTTCTCTGCAGTCATTTTGAAACTGCCTTGAACATTGATCCTTGAACGATTACAATGCAAGACCAGGCCTAAGAAGTCACGTCCCAAAGAAGCCATTCTTTTCCCGGCCTGAAGACTAATTTATTAGTTTTCAAAAGTGCTGTTTTTCAAAACAAAAGCTTTGACCCCAGAAGAAAGGCTTCTCTTTTTATTTCAAGAGGTTTAACATAATAAATGATGACAATGAATGTGATGTTGCTGGTCAGAGTACATACTGCAAGATCTGGTAGAATGTTTTTTTTCTTAGCTAAAATGTAATTATAACTTTTATACTTTTAAGTGTTGGGGCACATTGTTTTTTGGCAGCTTGCTGAGAATTCTGGGTAATTTCTCCATTTCTGGCAGGTGAAGTTTCCACTCAGGTTTGGCTCTGCCTCATCAGCAGTTAGTCCTGAGCTGTCAGCTCTGTCTCCCTGCTGCCGCCTCACCCCACCCTACCCCTCCCAGCGAGCTGGTTAAGTCAAGCGGGAACCAGGCACATGCTATTTGACACTAACGAGGCTTTTCTGATGAATCTCCGTCCTTCAGAAGCATCTGAGACACATGCTCCTCTAGGGACTGAAGATGTGCTTTGATTCTGCAGGACGTGCTCAGAGCACCTGTTCCAGTCACCCTGTTGCCCACAACCGCACAGATATAAAGGAGTCAGATGCTCAGCACTGTGACATGGCAGCCAAAGGGTCACTGATCATAATGCTGCTGCATCGCTCACTCAAATGGACAAATCTCACAATTTTTCAGGAGGGAAAGTCTTAAAAACGATAGAAAAATGCAGGCAAGCTGCATCGGCGGTTAGGAACACAGGGCGAGACTCATCGACAGGAACAGATGCGGGATAGTCGCTAAACACCCAAAAAGTACGGCGTCAGAAACCACCAGGGCTTCTCTCTGACCCAAAGCAGTATGTCGTGAGCTTCACAAAGCGGTCATTCATGGCAGGACTGTCATTCAGAAAGCGTCATACCCCAGGGCATAGCATAACTCGTATACACTGTGTGCAGAATTATTAGGCAAGTACTATTTCCAGACATATTTTTTAGCAAAAGTTGGGCAGACTTATAAAAATTAATTCTGAAGTTTTCTTTTGCTCCAAGTAAATGTATTTAGAGAGAAAATGTTACATTAGACTTTCACAAACAAAAATAAAAGAAAAGCACTTGATTTTCAGTGTCCAGAATTATTAGGCTATCAGAAACTAAGTGGATTTTTCTCACTTCACCATCAACAGAAGTAATAATAAAATAGTCTTATTCAGTCTATATAAGGAATAACCAAGTTTATTGTCTTGTATAGCCACCTTTCTTCTGAATGACCATCATGAGCCTGTTCACCATTAAACCAGTCAAGTTTTTGCTTTTATCCCATCCTATATTAGCTATGTCAGCTAGGACCGCCTCCCGGATGCTGTTCTGAGAAGTGTACTGCTTATCATCTTGGTAAATCTCATACTTTAGTCTGGCCCTGTAGCTCACAGTGGGCATTATATCAGGCAATGCTGGTCACAATTCAATCACCTTTCTTGGCCAATCTATGGAATACTTTGATGCATAGGAAGGGGCACTGTCCTGCAGGAATATCATGGGATGGGACACTGTCCTGCAGGAATATCACGGGATGGGACACTGTCCTGCAGGAATATCACGGGATGGGACACTGTCCTGCAGGAATATCACGGGATGGGACACTGTCCTGCAGGAATATCACGGGATGGGACACTGTCCTGCAGGAATATCACGGGATGGGACACTGT